>VHKM01000374.1:1200000-1662370 GCA_007210695.1 Neogobius melanostomus
ATCACGAAGAAGAAGCTAACAGGCTAACGGGCAAAGCTAACTGCGGGCTAGCGCCACTTAAACAGTATTTACAGCCAAGTTTGAGTGAAAAAAATGATCTCCATTGTGTAATTAGATGAACAGTATCCCTCTGTCCCTTTGTCTTTTCTGTCAGCGTAGTATTTACTCTCACAGACAATTAATGAGTAAAAAAACGCAACATGCTTCGACACCTGCAGTGGCGCTTATGGCCTCTAGGGGCAGAAGTTACTTAGTTCCGCTTTAACTTATAGGTGCACTATGCAACTTTTTATGAAAAAAAAAAACGTTCATATTAGTGCATATTTATTCAGTGACCCAGCAGATGCTTAGTGGTTAGCTTGGTGCCTTTGCTCTCCATCCCGGTGGCTCCTATGATCCTTCAAGGTCATAGGATTCCCTGCTGTTTCGTAGTGACTGTCCTTTGATTAAAACAGTCCCAAACTGCACAGGAATCTTTGCTCCATGAGCCGTAAAGCTCCTGCTTCAACCCCCATAGTAACGCTAACGACGCTAACTACATATGAAAAGTGAAGGCAGCTACAGTACGGCCAAGCATGACATGTTTCACGGTATTTATATACTTTTCTGTGGTTTCTTTATCATGTACATGTCATAAGATGGTGTTTAATGTCCATTAGATGTGTATTGTGAATCAGACCCATGAAAATCAGAAACTTGAACGTGATTTAGCATTTAGCATGTAACTCTGAGGACACTTTTAGACGCTAATTTGTATCTAAAGTAAATTATCCAAAGGTCTGTACATTTATTAATGATTTCTAACTAGGCTTTGGCCTCCCCTAAATGTGGTCGATGGGTTGACAACAGCTGAAAACATCTGGATCGTTCATAATTTAAGATGTTTGGTGGCTAATGCTAACGGCTATAGGGAAAATACATTGAGCAGGCTAATACAGTATACCAGAGTAGCTTCTTTGCTAACTGTCTGCATGCATACGGATTGAATGACGCTTCTCCTTTTTATTTCTGTGGGTTTTCGGAATGGAATGCATTATGTAACCATGGAGACGGTTTCATCAGCAGTGAAACCCGTAAAAACGATTGATCCTCGAGAGTCCTACAGGCCATTGGGATGATAAGTAAAGGCACTATGCTAACCACTCACGCACTAAAAGGTCAAATAGGTATTAATATCATATACCACCAGGCTCAGATCAAACATGGACTAAACAGGATCTAAAAGAACACCTAAACTGGATTAAACTATGTGTAATTTGACATAGCAGATGACCCAAGAGCCACCAGTGGAGTTTGAAGGTCTGATCTTTATTTCTTTTTTTTCCATCTCCTCAGTTCGGCAGCTGTCCCCGTGTCGTAAGGCGATTGTACTCCATGTTCAAAGCCGATCTCCTGCCCTCCCTCGGCTGCAGACACATCTCTATCCGCTCGCGCTTGTTCATCAGTGCGTCTCTCACCTCTGGATAATTCTCACTACAATAGGCAGGCATCGCATCAACATAATCACATAAGCCCCCGCGCACAGGTCCGTCCTGCTTCATGCTCACTCAGCAAGTCGGGGGGGAAGGAAATTACAGGTAGGTAGAAAAAATAAAAACGTATTGAGTCTTTGAAAAACACATGACTGTCTTTTAAAAGTCAGTAAAAAATACCAATTTCATCACATTTTTACGACCTTTTAGTCAAAATCTGACAAATAAGGCATAACTATAGGTATAGTGCCTCTGATAATTAGACAAGGCACAAAAGTAAACACAGAATTACGTTAAATTCAAGCTTGGTCACACTTACCTACCTCTGTGCACAGAATGTTTTTGGCTAACTTCCTGTTGGCAAGTGTGGGCACATTTAACGCACATTTTAATATATATTCATTTAAAAAAAGAAGAAACATATAAACATTAAGCCGAGTCATGAAAATGAGATGGTGATTTTACCGTTTGTTAGCGTCACATTAAAGTTAGCCTTTAGCTTCAACGCATATCATATCAATAAAACTCAGACAGGAAACAGTCGTTACCCCAGGAAGTTAGCATCATGTTATGCAACATTCTGAGCACATACGTTTGTTAAGTGTGACATCACACACAATAATGAGCTACTTCCGGGTCCAAACTGTTGAGAGCTCCATTGACAAACACAGCAAAAAACGTAACTTTATCTGAATCTCCTGCTGAAATAACAACAGATAAAAGGCCAGAAGCGGTTTTACACCTAATTAGAATAATTAGATTAAATGTCTCTTTGGACCTCGAGTCCGTAATAAAGTTGAATTGAATTGAATATATCTCACCATTTCCCCAGGCAAAATGGAGATATTATTATATTTAAAATAAGCCTTCATTGTGTATGGAAACAAAAATATATTTGATAATTAATGCCAGAAAAGACTTAGGCTACTAAAGAAAATGTAGAGTAAATGTGATATTTCTGTGCGGTCAGATGTTTAGAAAGAGCCTTGTAGTCGGCTCTCCAGCAGGTTACAATGGAGTCGTATTCTCCATTATAGAGAATATTACTAAACTTTCGTTGGACCCGGAAGTAGAGCGATGACATCATCACTTAAAGGAACAGGCCACTGTTTTTCCATACTGCGATATGTTCTTACCTTATCTTAGACGAGTTGATGCCTAACTGTCTGGTAATTTTGTGTTACTAGACTTGGATCGTGTAACTACTCACATAACCTTATTTAAATAGGGAAAGGGAAAACGTGGAAGAGCTTGGTGGCTTCTAACTTCACCCCAGTTTGGAGCCATAGGAATATGCTGGGAGAGGCTAAATGCTAACAACGTCTTTGCGTGACTGAGCGCACGCACAAAGACCAGACAGTTACGCATCAACTCGTCTACGCTCAGGTAAGAACATATCTCAGTATGGAAAAACAATGGCCTGTTCCTTTAACAAACGTATAAAGTCTAGATCGGACATGACTCTCGTCGACGTGGCAAACGTGGCGGCCATATTGTGACTGGCCAGCGAGGCTAAGCCCTATAAACACCAACGCTACACCAGAAGCAACATTTTCATCGAGACACACTCATTGTTTATGGTTTGTTCCTTTAGTCTCGTATCTCAGTCAGGATCAGATCATTTCTTTGAAATGTCTCGTTTTTTTAGTCGTGTGGTTTAGCCGTATTAGCATTGTTTTCTCCATTCATTCCCAGGGTCCAGTGGTTAGCATTCACTGTATCACTGTCCCATGTTCAATAAATATTGGTCATGTCATCTTAAAAAGTATAGAAATATTGTGTTAAAGGAGGAAACAATGCAATATAAGAACTGAATGATTTGAAGTGTTTGACAGAGGAAAATCCAAGGCTGATTCCGAAACCGTTAAATTGGTAAGAGGTCTTAGGCCAAACCGGATGTGCATCAGCGTCCGCCATGACAAGAAGCGTCCGAATTGCGAATTCAGCGTCTAAGCTAATCATAGCCACTTTAGCATAGGGATTTCTGATGCTACCTCACTGGCGATTAGGAGCCATGTCCCATCCCATAAGCCACTGCGCCGCATCCCCGCCCCCTCACCCCACCCTCCAGTGATTCTTCATGCAACCACTGTTGATGTAAGAGATTCTGCACAAGCCAAACTTTATAAAAGTGACTAAATATATGTTGTCGTCACCACAGCACAGTCACATGTCAATGTTTTAAAGAGCCTCCTCAGTAAATGGCCTAAATGAAGGCAGTTTGTGCTTTTGCTTCATTTAGTAGAAACTTAAGCCACATGGTTAATTTGCATACTGTAGCTTTATGAAACAGCTGTTGAGATAAAATCAAAGGAAATGTGAAGGATCATTTGGATTTTTTGTTTTTCTCCTTAAATGTCTTTATTTGGACACTATGTTGTTGCATATGCAATACAGTAGGTGGCGGTATGCGCTTTCGTTCGGCCTGCAGTCCTCCAATAACCTTAAAGAAGAAGAAAAACAGCTGTTGGTGATGTCACTTCCCTTCCCCTGGGTAAGGACGGTGGAATTGGGCAAATGCTGCTGAAGCTCTAGTTCACTAACTGCATAGAGATCTAACAGCTGACCCCATGAAAGGTTAAGGATTAGTTGCTAGTGTTAGTACTTAGAGGCTAAAATGTAAGGGTTTCGGAATCAGCCCAAATGTAGCTAAAGACTGAACATTTGCAAAACTGCTAAAACTTTATTGTCCTGCCAGATCTGACATAAGGTCAGTAACAATTATCAAAGAGTCATGAAATAACTAAAACAGATCAAAATAGTATCAAGGAAATATTGTATTACTTCTTCGGGAATTCTATTGATTGGACCAGTGAGAGGAAGATGCGCTAATTCATAACAGCACTTGAAATAGAGATTTGACTAACATTTATTATTACTTTAAATTGATTTTTGTTATAATGTAGACCGATTGTTTCTATTATAAACAAGTCAGTCTATGTATGAAACCATATTTGTCCCTTTAGCTCCCCCATCATCTCAACTCCTGTTAGCTTTGAACCATTCCCCTCTTTGTAAACCTGAACGCCGTCTCAATCGGTCCCCTCGCCCCGCTCGCCTCACCTTGCCCCCCTCCCTCTCCCCTTCCCTCCCTCCCTCCCTTCACCCGCCGCTGCTGAGCTGTTTGTTTAGGAATCCGGGGAATCCAAAATTGTATTCCATCGACCATGCGCGCTATCAACACACAATTATCTGGCTTAATCATGCGGAACTGTGGCGAATCCACCCGGGGCTCAGAACTAATAACATCGGCGCCGCGGAATGCTTTAGTGGGATGGCCGCGGCACCTGCACCGGCGACGCGGAGATTGCCGGAGAAAATTTGGTCACATTCACCCCCACCCACCCCCTACACACCCTCTCATACTCCCCCTTTCTCCCTCTCTTACCCAAGTCACGCCTCCCTCGTTCAATCTACCACCTCTCCACATTCACCAATCTGATCGTCGTTGAATGGGAAATATGACATGTTTGTGTAATTTTTGCGGGGGGGAAAACAAACATATACAGTATACAGCTTAAAGTGCGACCCCGGACTCAAAGAATAATGTGAAGTGGGCACAATATGAAAATCCATTTCACAGACTGACCTCTGAAACTGTATCATTGTCACAGTTCTGATTATTTTGTTCTTTATTGGAGTCACGTTGGAGTCACTTCCTGCGGCATTAGAAAGCAAAATGGCCGAACTGCTCATCTCATTTGAGACTTTGAATCCAGGGGTGGACTAGGACTGGAAAAAAATGGCCCTGGACTCTGACCAGATCGTTATTTATGGCTCACATTAGCGTCACCGCGCTCGTCCACAAAGACGTCGATTTACGATCATTTGCTGATTAACTACAGCAACAGAGCTGTTAGATAAATGAAAGAGAGACATTGTTTTATGTAAGTGCTTTTAACCTCTTAACCCCCACCTGAACCGAGCACATTTTCTCCAGTTTGGCTTTAAATCTAAAAGCTTTTTTTTCTTTTTTTAAAGCATCAAAATAGCAACCAAATGGGTATGCCCCCTAAAGCCTTATAAAGTTTTATAGCTTATTTTTATCTAAATTCTGTGTTATATGTTTTATGTTGCACGTCTGCACTAAGACAAATTCCTAGTTTGTGAACCTGTTCTCAAACAATGGCAATAAAAACTCTTCTGATTCTGATTCTGATGAAAACGCAACAAAAAAGTGTCAAAAAACGGCAAAAGAGCGACAAAAAAGTGATGAACCCAAAACAAAAAGCCTCAAAAAAAAGGAATGAGAAAAAGTGATGAAAAAGCAACAAAAACACTATAAAAACATGACAATAAAACTACGAAAACACTGCAAAAAGGTGATTAAAAATAGAGACGAAAACAAAAACATTTCAAAATTGTACATTAGTTGACCACTGGAGGGCGCTTGCGTTTAGTTAATTCTTCTTCGCTTAACCAGAAGTCAAGAGACTTCCCCTCACAGGTCTTGAGCTTGATGGACTGCGGCGGCGACAGCCATGCTGGACTTTTGGTCGGGTTTGGAACAACATATTTGAAGATAGCAGCCCTGTGGAAAGTAGAGCAAGGTTTGTGTTTTGTGATGGACATTTAAATGTATTATTTGTGTACTTGTGTTCAATTTAATTTGATTTATGTGTGCCAAACATGTGAGCACATGTTTAATTACCATATGTATTTTTTGCATATATCTTTTTTCCAATAGTTTTTGTTTCTGTGCTTATTTTATAGTTTTCACGGTGCGTGATGCTGTTAATGGTGCTTGATGTCACTTGGTGTCCTTTTCATGCAACAAACAGTACAAATTCGAAAAATTCTCATTCATTCCTGGAGGCCGCTACAATCAGTTTTGCAGGTCTTAGCTGATTTGGGTAAAGTCACACTGGAAAAACTGCACTTAGTTGCACACAGCTGCTGTGTGTGTTCCCTACAGTTACTCACCAGGTTCTCAGACTGTCCCTGTGCAGTGTCTGAGAGGACCAACTACTTCCTCTTCTTGTGCTGTCGTTGTGATGTCAGTGGTGGCACTGCTGCTACTAGTAAACATTTGTGTTGACTTTTTACACTTTGTGGCCTCACTTGTCAGGGATTTCAGTCTTTTTTCTCATTTTTTCCTGCTTCCCCTTTCTTCTTTCTTCTCTCCTTTTTTTTTTATCCATTTTTGAACTGTTACATAAATAAGCCCTGCCCTTGTCTTGTTGGGTGTTTCTCTTGCTATACACCTGCCTGCCCCAGCACTTCTCTGCATCTGCTGCTGCTCGTGTCGCCAACGTGTTCAAAGCAGCCGCAAGACCCTCACAGCTCCTCCAAGTCTCCACCTTCTGCAACGTCTCCCGTCTCCTTGTTCTGTTCACCTGCTTTGGACACTCTCCTCACGTCCCCATTGGATCATCAGATGACTGCAAAGTAGTCAGAACTAGCAGTTTCTCTGCTTCTTTCATCTGCTTCGATGTGCAACTGCAGGGCCCTGCGGCGGCGCCCCTGGCCATATGTGTGCATAAGAAAAGAACAAATTGAACAAACAGCAGTCCTTCTGTGCTCTTCCAGAATGGACACATGGCCAGTTTGCTCCTGTTTAAATCACATTTTCTAACATACAGGGTTCTGCTTCATACTGTAAATCCCACTGTTTGATTGAAAATTGTGAAATGGCCACATTTTGGTACTTCTTTTCCCCAAACATTTCAGCAGACTCGACAATTTACTCTGTGCCATCCATCCATCCATCCATTTTCTTCCGCTTTATCCGGGACCGGGTCGCGGGGGCAGCAGTCTCAGCAGTCTCTGCAGAGATGCCCAGACTTCCAGATCCAGCTGTTCTGACCCCGAGGCGACACCAGGCCAGCTCGGAGACATAGTCCCACCAGCATGTCTTGGGCCTTCCACAAGGCCTCCTCCCAATTGGACATGCCTGGAACACCTCCTGAGGGAGGCGACCAGGATGACTCTGTGCATGACTTCAAATCATAACAACACCGCCCAAGAAGTGACTTCCTGTTTCGATCCAGCACGCCAAAATAAAAGCAACATCTTATTGATTTGTTCAGCCATTCATTAGTTCAACTTTCTTTCTGCCTAACTATTAACAGACAAAACACTTAAAATGTGTGTATTTAATTATATTCTTGTAATGTTGCAAGTACCTGCTGAACTAAAGAATGAGACGAGCTGTGTGCTTTTATTTTGGGCGTGCTGGATCGAAACAGGAAGTCACTTCTTCCTGTTTCGATCCAGCACGGCCAAAATAAAAGCACACAGACAAAAAGCACACATGTTAAGTGTTTTGTCTGTTAATAGTTAGGCAGAAAGAAATTTGAACTAACGAACGACTGAACAAATCAATAAGATTTTATTTTGGCGTGCTGGATCGAAACAGGAAGTCACTTCTTGGGCGGTGTTGTTATGATTTGAAGTCATGCAGAGAGTCAATTGTGGCCGTAATACTGCAGCCTACAGATTGCGGTTGAATTTCATTTTTAAAATTTTGATTGAACTTTAGTCGTAGTCTTTGGATCTATATTTTTATGAGCATAACGGAAATATGAGAACGTACACTTCCGCTTCAGTGTGGTCACGGTAAATGGACTCAATTTATATAGACTAGGCACTCAAATCGCTTTACAGCAAGGAACCAGTCACCCATTCACACTCTTACTCACACACCAATGTACGCAGACTCTGGAGGCAAGGAGGGTGAAGTGTCTTGCCCAAGGACACAGCGACAGTGGGCACACGCACAGGAGGCGGGATTTGAACCCTCGACCTTCCGATCATGAGACGACCCGCTCTACCATCTACCACCGTCGCCCCCAATGACGTTCAATAAGCTTTTTTACTGTGTTACTTTCCATAAGTCATCTCTAAAGCTTCACTCACTTACTTTAAAACAAAAAGCAGTTTCCTTCATGGCCAGTAAGAATCTCCTTTAAGAATGAATCGTTACTGAATTGTATTTAAATGATGAGTGTTTATGTGGTTTCATGTCACAAACCGCCTTGAACCAACTTCCTGTGCTTTCAAAAGAAAACCAAGACTCCGCTCTTTCCACCCGCGCTCCAACCACCGGCGCGGAATCCTCATCGGGCTGCGAGGTCGATGCGCGCTCACTGAGCCCAAAAGTGCGAAAAAACAATGAGGACGTCCTCGCCTCCTGTCCATCGGAACGGCAAATCCATCCCAATGAAATCCACGGCGGCAGGATCGACGCGAGCGCTCTCCGGGGAGGGAGGGGAAAGCCGTCGCTCGCCTTTTGTTTTTTCGCACCTTCTACCCAACCGCCCTGATTGCAAAATAGATTTCCATAGACTTTCTCATAGACCCCTCCTCCCCCCGTGTCCCTTCAAAAAAATAATGGGACTCCCGCAGTGTGACACCCATTTCACACATGGGTGGCAGCCGCGATGAAGAGACATATGTTTCTATTGATGTATAATTATGAGGATTGACTTCTTGCGCGTCGTAAGTCGGTGGGAATGAGCTGGCGAAGGCGTGATACAAGGCAGAGTGTACGGCCCTCGTGGTGCTCCGGAGCGTGGGGTGATTATACAGTGAGATCGCGAGGTGTCCTGAAGAGCGCGCGCGAATCCACCGCCGCCTCGCCAGAAGTGTTACCCAGGTATCAAACACAGAGGTCGGCAAGGTCTCTATGTAGATGAGAAGTGCTGCGGCTTGATTACGTACTACGTCTTTGAAGTACAACTCAAGCATATTGTTACGTGAGTAGAGAGAGTGCATGGCTAGCATCACCAGGGAAGAAGGTCCCAGGTTCGCTTCCTGGGCTGCATGGGGAGGACTCAAAAGAAGTGTTTGTCTTCTTAATCCTTAAAAGTACTTTGGGTCAAATACTACTCCAATTACGAGTACGGTGTTAATCTGGGATGACAAGTAGTGACACAAGGAAGAATATTTTTCAACCCATACATGCAAAACAATTTGCAGTTAGAATTTCCTACAGATTATTGTCAATCTACAGATTAAAGAAACCATCCATCCATCCATTTTCTTCCACTTGTCCGTTGAGGGTCGTGGGGGCAGCTGTTGGAGCTGCACCAGCCCCTATGGCTCCTCCTGCAGGTGGTGGGTCCACAGAAGGACGGCCTCATGGTTCTAACCAGGCCTGTTGGTCTCTCATAAGGGGCTTCTGAACCGCTCTTTGTCTGACCCGTCACCTAGGACCTGTTTGCCATGGGAGACCCTACCAGGGGCACCAAGCCCCTGACAAATGAGCTCCCAGGATCATTCAGGCTCAAACCCCTCCACCACGTTAAGGTGGCGGTTCCAGGAGGGGTTTGGAACCAATTAAACTAAAATCATAGTCAAAAGAACTTGGCAGCACTCATTTTAAGAGGCTCTGGTGCAAAAAGCAGTCTATGAATATTGTAAGAGATGCTTCCTGGGAAAGGCTCGTAACCCACTGGAAATGGTCCGGAGGCCCACTTTTGGGTCCCGACCCACCAGTTGTGAAACACTGAGAGGCATTTGAGACCTACAAATCCATTTCTTGTTCTGAAACACTGAAGAGGCACCAAGAGGTGGCCCGAAGAGGCGCTACAGGCAACAAAATAAGGGGCAAGGAGGTATCCTGGCAAACTCGCAGCTAAGCCAAACAAGCATGATGGTGGGAAGGACTCCAGTCTTCTGGCGTCATTTTTTTTCACCATGTAACATCATGAAGGATATCAAGCCGTGAGACCTGATTGTCTGGAACTTTGAGTTTGCTCTCCCTGCGGGCTGGTCAAGTCGCCCCACCACAGTCGCAACGGCTCAGGACATCTGATCTACTCAATTTTGTTGTACAATTATAATGACTTCATTCATTCATTCATTCATATAAGCCTACTACAACAGCGATACATGTTTATATCTGTCACTTGTCTATGTCGAATAAGGCAGTGAATCTTATGTGCAATTGTGTTATACTACAGATGTAAATGAGCAGTTTGGTATAATCTGGTATATTTACAATTATTATACAGTTTGTTCATTAATGCGCACTGTCCCGATGAAATAAATACATACAAAATTAAGCATGTGGTTGTGCATTATGTAACTGTTTATGCAGAAAAAAAGTTTATATTTTTGTACTTAAGTATGTATGGGAAACAAGTCCCACCTTGAAACGAGCGCCAGTTCAGAAAGTAAAAATCACATTCATTATTTTGTCAGAAGCTATATGCAAAGTTCTAAGTGCTGACCATATCATTTTAAGCAAAAGAAAATATCAAAACTTGGAAATAAGGCAACATTTCATTCATCTTTGACCACTTTGACCACTCAGTGTGGTTGGAAAAAGCATAAAATTTGATTCCCCTCACAAACTCTCATTGTGTCCCATTGTGTGTGTATATCAGGTCACCCTAGCATAAGGTGCTGAAGTCGTTGCCTGGCTCTGCCATACTATTCCCTGTCCATTCCATGCAGGGAAGTTAGTCTGGTACCGGAGCAATTGGAGCAGTTTGAACGGGCGGGCCTAGCGCGCACAGATTGTCAGTGAAATAAACCAATCAGCAATTCGCGGATGTAGTCCAATTCATAAAATATGAACTGAATATAAACTGATGAGAACGCGGTGGCAAAATCCTCGACTACTTCATCCTTGATTAGTTTTGGCTAATAACTTCTGCACGTGTCACTGTTGATTGAACTAACAACATAGCGACGCAGCGAGTGAGTTAACCTTGTCAATTCTCTGTGACGGTCGTGATTGGTTCGGTTAGGCCTTAGCCACCAATCAGCCACTTGTTTAGAGTGTGTGTCCAGACCCACCTTCTTTTGCGCAGAAAAGAAGTGTGTGTGGTTTACCAGGCTACTGAAGTCGAGAAGCTCATTTTGACCTGAGTTCCCCAGGTGTTTTCCTCAGTTGAGCGAGTGCTCATGTGAATGTTCATGGACTTTTTCAAACATCGTCACCTGGACTGGGTGGAGGGCATGTCTCCTCTATTTTCAGAAGCCTCTTCTCACAATTTACCATATATTCCCCCCTGACATTTAAGTAGCTTACCCCCTGGGATACAGCTGGAAGTCCTAGAACTCCAATTTGTAAACAGCACTCCAGATGAACGAATCCGGCGCAGTGTCTTAGCTACGTTTGCACAGCGAAATCTCTCCCAGCCCTTGCCCCTAATTGAAAAAAAAACCCTTACAAACTAATCAAATTTAGGGCTTAAGAGCACGCATTTAGACACACGCGCACAAACATCCCTGACACGGTGTTTAACTGTCTCTCCCGAGGCATCAAACGCCCGCATCCCGGCCGCCGTAAAAATCTTTCGCAAATGGCAGATAATACATTACACGCCGATGAATCGAGAAACGCGTCGGCGGCTCGCGCTCCGTAATTAATAACAACCAGAAATAGATGTGAGATTTTGGCAGGGCAGGTCCGATACGGGGTCTAACCCAATCCGCAACCGCTAAAGCTAATCTCATCAGTAGATTTCAATGGCGCTAATTCTCTCTTTGACGGGAAAAGCTTGTTATCTCGCGGCGACGGGGGGCTCGGTGGCACCCTGACATCTGTATTGAGACGAGTCGTACCGGAAAGAGCGCAGAGACAAAACTGAACAAAGATTAGGTGAAAAAAAAAAGAATCAGATTAGACAGCGGTGCAGATGGGTGGAAGGGGTTCGTTTTGGTGACGTTTTTGAGAGATGAGTGGATTAGCTTCCAAAACCAAAACGGGTCAAGTGGGTTGGATATAAATAATGATCGAAATATCGAAATATGACACATCAAGCATCTTTCCCCCCATGCCTTTTAAATTCTGTTGGGTGTTTAGTGTTTTATAACCAGTGTTCCTTCCAATCTTGTCAACAAACTCGTAGCTCTCCTGAATCTCCAGCAAGGAGATCACAGACGTTAGCTCCTTGGTCTTCGGCCCAATCTGCAGAGGGAGCTCCCATCTCCTTCAATGTGGTTCTCCTCGAGGTTTCTCTTATTCCCTCTTGGTTTGAGAGTTGTGTCCATACATTTGCTGAAATAGTCTTAATATGAAGGTGCTTTATAAACATTCAGAGGAGAAACGAAATACGAAACATCAGTGGTGTATATATAGGATTGTCCCTCTTTTCCCAATATAACTCTCTGGACTGAGATGAAAGCTTCCATGGATGAAAGCATCCTGGATCTGGATCTTCGGCTGGTAAAGGCAAAGGGTTGGTGAGAAGAGGACAGGGTTCGGAATGTTTTGGAGGACATTTTTGGAGAAATATCAGCGAACCCATGGGAGAAAATAGATAGAGTCAACCAGTCTCTTAAGAAATCAACAGGTGTTAAAAAGTTATGAACAAATACAGAAGATGTTGTACAAGTTACAATTGGTTCCATGTACGTAGCGCTGTCATTGTATTCCAAATATCAGAGCAAAGGATCATGGGCTTCTTAGTTCCCTGTGTTAACAACTCTACAAAGGAACAGGTATGTACAGTAGATGTCCATTATAGCCACATACAAAGGTGTAGACACTGCTTTAAGGACTTTTAACTCTTAGAAAAATGACATAGAGTAGCGGCACAATAGGTTACGTTCACAATCTAGAATGTCAGAAAGTCAGGTGGAGGGCAGGTGCCAATACAACTCTATGAAAGAAAGAAGAAAGACCATTTTTTAATATACAAATGGTTTCCGTGATCATTTTTTTGTTAGGAATTAGGTCTCCAATCCTAAAGTATAAAGCAGGTCATGCAACGTTAGAGCAACAGCAGCATCTGACTCATGGACATTACACACTTGTTTACATTTTACAAGAACGAAATTTAAGCCACATGGCTCATTTGCTTAAAGCCAGCCATGAAAGAACAGACGCTTACTGTCTGCGGTGAACTAAAGGACAGGATTTGACCAGAGCATGTTTTTTCTGTGACAGAGCTTTTCAACATCACTCTGTGTAGTAGTTTCAGGCCTTAAAGGTTAAGAAACAGGAGGAAGGAGCTATTTCACCACTTCTTAGATGCAGCCTAATCCCAAACAAATGATCATGAGGTGAACCATTAATTGATTTTCTTTTGGAGATTGCTTTCAAAAACTCCATCTGACATCATTCCATTCAAGAATGTCAATGCAACCAGAATTTGAATGTCAATGCAACCAGAACCTTGTTTGTAGGGTTTCAATAAATCAGTATGAAGAACTTGTGTACTGCTAGGGTAAACCCTAAGTAGTATTCCTACACCTTGACTGCACTACTCTTACTTTCAATTATCGCAGCCAACTCTTTTGTCTGAATTTCATTAACACCTTCAAATGTATCACTCTCTCTGCCTTCCACACAGTATCCTCTTGCCTACACGAGCCAACAGCGCCCTCTGGTGGCCCGCCGCTGCACCGCGCCCGTCTCCCCTGTCCCCAAATGGAGTATGACAGTTCAATTTCTCCACATCTTCATCCGCGTGACCCGGGACGTCAAACTCTCCCTCTGTGGTCAAATGTGATCCTCCGTGGAGCGGCGGGAGGGGCCTTTGTCAAAAATGATCAGTCACTGGTGAGCCGGTGGATGGAATGATTGGACAAAAAGGAGAAAAGAAAGGCTTGACTTCTGTGTTTCTTGTACAATTTCTAGGTCTTGTTGCTGTTTTGTTCTAAGAAATAATAAAAGAAAAGCAACAGTTATTAGACATTATTTTATTAAGTAGATTTAGATTTTTTTTTTAAATAAATACCTGCCTCTTGCCCGGTGGGAAAGTACCTTAAAAGGCTTCATGTATGCCAAACTTATGTTAATTAAGTGGTCTTCTATCCATTTAACAAACTTTGCAAAATAGTCTTTAGTAGTTTATTGATTGATTGATTTTTTGCTTGTTATATTCTCAAAATGCAACCTTTTATCAGGTTAAGGTGCGTTGCCGTGAGGTCTTCAGATTCTTAAAGGAGGTATTTAAAAAGTCTTCAATTTGACTTTGGGATTCATGCATATACCCTGAAATAGAAGAAATAAAGCAGATTAAAAACAATAGAATGAAAAAGAACAATGACAGGGCAGAGTTTTCCACAGCTTAGGGCCGACAACGAAGAAGGCTCTGTCAAGTGAGGGTAGGTCAAAATTCCATAATTTAAGGAAATACAGGGCAAAAAAGATGGGTCCATGAACAGATCCCTGGGGGACTCAACAGTGAAGTGGCCAGGGTGGAGTCCCTCAGCCTGAAGGAAAAGACAGGACCTCCGCAGTCTCTCAGAGTCTATAAGAATTGTGTCTGTGACTGAAATGGCAGAACTACCAGACTCAGTGTAGACTCAGCGCTGTGAAACAATTTGAACGCAGACCGAAGGTGATGTAAAGTACCATTGTCATCATCCTTTAGGTGCTGTTACTGCGCGCTCCTCTGCGACGGACGCTGGCATTCGCTCACGGCCGAAAAGACCAAACACGCCATGAGCCTCGTCATAGACCGCAAGCACTACAACACGCCCAACCCTTACCCACAATCCACCTCTGCAGAGACCGACAACCCGTCTCCGTTCAGAGGCTGCCTGAGAAACCTATGGCCCCATCCGAAACCACTAAATTGTAGCCTCTAAGTACTAACACTAGCAACTAATCCTTAACCTTTCATGGGGTCAACTGTTAGATCTCTATGCAGTTAGTGAACTAGAGCTTCAGCAGCATTTGCCCAATTCGACCGTCCTTACCCAGGGGAAGGGGAAGTGACATCACCAACAGCTGTTTTTTTCTTCTTTAAAGTTCAGTGCAGACCAAACAAAAGCGCATACCGCCACCTACTGTATATTGTCCAACAACAACATAGTGTCCAAATAAAGACATTTAAGGGGAAAATAAAGAAACATCCACATGATCCTTCACATTTCCCTTTATTTTATCTCAACAGCTGTTTCATAAAGCTACAGTATGCAAATTAGCCATGTGGCTTAAGTTTCTACTAAATGAAAGCAAAAGCACAAACTGCTTCATTTAGGCCGTTTACTGAGGAGGCGCTTTAAAACCCTGTGAATGTGCTGTGGTGACTCTAACATGTATTTTGTCACTTTTATAAAGTTTGGCTTGTGCAGAATCTTTTTTTAAATTATTATTAAATGTGCACCTGTCAATCAACAGTGGTTGCGCATGAATCACTGGAGGCTGGGGTGAGGGGGGTGGGGAGATTGGCGCAGTGGCTTATGGGATGGCACATAGCTCCTAATCGCCAGTAAGTTAGCATCAGAGGTCCCTATGCTAAAGTGGCTATGATAGTTAGCATACAGGCTCCTTTCCCTAACTCCTTCCTAACTGAAAGCCCAATTCGGACGCATCTTATCATGGCGGACGCTGACGCACATCCGGTTTGGCGTAAGACCTCTTACCAATTTACTGGTTTCAGATGGAGCATATACCTCACCAAATCCAACCTCAACCACTTCCTGGACTTTAGCTCCACCCACACACTGACAGGCATGCTGGCCAACTCGTGTCCCGCCTCCAGCTGACAGATAACTGCAGTTGGGGAAATACAGGTATAAAGAGACCGCACCAAACGCCACACTGTCTCACATGTAGGGACTTCTATTTTTGTAACATTTCTTTAATAAAACATGAACTACAAAAAATAATATAACTGTCTAAGATCTCAGTTATGATCCTGAAATGCTGCAAACAAATCACCCAGACTGGACTTGAACCAACTACCGCTCAGCACAGGAGAGACTTTCAAAGACCTGCGACCTAACCAGCGGACCACATCAGTGCACACTGACAAGCAGGACTTTTTTTACTTCACTTTATGGATGAGCACAGTTCATTTAGCAGAGATTGATGACATTTAAAGAGTGCTGTTTGACATCACAGTAGCTCAATGAGTAGAGTGTTTGGTCAATAGTGGAATCTATGTAAACAAAAGACTATGGGTTCGATTCCTACTCTCAGGAGGAACTGAATGTCCAGTGTGAAATTCAGACATTGGTCAAAAACAAAGTCTGTAGCCTGAAGTCAGTGAACAAGTCCTGCTTTATACTGCAGAAAGTGTTGAATTAAATTGGTAATTACAAAGAAACTGTGACAGAACAGTCGGTCCAAGTATTTGAACCCATTGAAGTTCCTATCAGGTTAAATTCGATCAATAAGCTTCTGGTTGGAGGTGGCCTTAGCTCAGGGACTAGAGGATTGGGCAAAGAGACCAGTGTCGACCATGAGGCCTGCAAGTTCAAATCCCAGACTCATCAGCTCTGACCCAGGCCCACTAGCACCAAGGACCCCAGGTGAGCACAGAGAAGACAAGCAGGTCCTCCAGACAGAATGCTCTGCCTGGTGCGAAGCACCAGGCAGAGCATCCAGTGTCTGAACTGTCTTAAATGAAGTAGTTTTGTTACTAAGTGTCATTCCTAAATTCCAATTTCACAAAAATACTGCAGCTCAGAACCATCACAGGCTCAACTCAAACTGACTGTTCACTGACTCAGGTGGGACTTGAACCCAGGACCACAGGAAACAAGACACTTTTTAAGTCCTGCAACTTAACCACTGAACCACATCAGGATACAAAGTTTGTCTGTCATGTGTTTATTTTACTCAACTTAATAGATGCACGGTTCCTTTTGTTCAGATTAAAGACATTATCTAGTATTGTTTGGAGACGGTCATAGCTCAGTGACAAGAGCAGATGGTTGAAATGTATCATCCATGATCCAAAGGTTGAGAGTTCGGGGCCCATTCTCTCACAGAAAGTAGCACTTTTAAACTATAGTGCAGTATAGTCTTTACAGTTGAAATTTAGTGAGACATAAAAGCAACACGTGGGATTAGAACCCAGCACCACAGGGCAGAAGAGACTTTATAAAGCCCTTTGCTAGAACCACTCGACCACATCAGTTCACTGCTGTCATCAGTTTATTTGTAAAATGGATGTGTACAGTTAATTTTGTTCAGCTTAATACTTAAAGCATTGCATTTGTAGACGGCAATATCTCAGAGTTGAGCTGTTGGTTAAATGTGTGACATCTGTTATCCAAAGGCTGCGAGTTCAAGGTAAACTTTCTCAGAAAGCAGTTTTGAACGACAGTGTTGTTTGATTCGAATGTCCATTTCACAGACAGAAAAGAAACCATCTGCACAATGACACAGGCAGAACTCGAACCATGAACCGCTTTGCAGTAGAGAGGGTTTTCAATGTAGTGCAACTTAACCACTGTACCAGCTTAACACACTGAGAGTCACAACATATTTTCAGTTAATTTATTGGACGGACACAGGTCATGCTTCTCTTAATGGCATAAAGATGTTCACTTTGATGTAGCTTTAGCTCAGCACGTCGAGCACTCGGTCGGACTTATGTCAACAGTAAAGTTTGTGAGTTCAGATTAAACATACAGATATGGATCGTTGTTCTAGTGTGTTTGAGGCCATGGTGGGTCCTGGATGGAGGTGCATTAGCTCAGGGTGTAGAGCTGCGATTTAACCAGCGGACCACATCAGTGCACGCTGACAAACAGGACTTATTTTTACTTCACTTTATGGATGAGCACAGTTCATTTAGCAGAGATTGATGACATTTAAAGAGTGCTGTTTGACGTCACAGTAGCTCAATGAGTAGAGTGTTTGGTTAATAGTGGAATCTCTGTAAACAAGAGACTATGGGTTCAATTCCTATTCTCAGGAGCAACTGAATGTCCAGTGTGAAATTCAGACATTGGTCAAAAACAAAGTCTGTAGCCTGAAGTCAGTGAACAAGTCCTGCTTTATACTGCAGAAAGCGTTGAAATAAATTGGTAATTACAAAGAAACTGTGACAGAACAGTCAGTCCAAGTATTTGAACCCATTGAAGTTCCTATCAGGTTAAATTCGATCAATAAGCTTCTGGTTGGAGGTGGCCTTAGCTCAGGGACTAGAGGATTGGGCAAAGAGACCAGTGTCGACCATGAGGCCTGCAAGTTCAAATCCCAGACTCATCAGCTCTGACCCAGGCCCACTAGCACCAAGGACCCCAGGTGAGCACAGAGAAGACAAGCAGGTCCTCCAGACAGTTCAGACACTGGATGCTCTGCCTGGTGCGAAGCACCAGGCAGAGCATCCAGTGTGCCTGGTGCTTCTGCCTGGTTCTGCCTGGTGGTTCTGCCTGCCTGGTTCTGCCAGGCAGAAGCTTCTGCCTGCTTCTGCCTGGTGCTTCGCACCAGGCAGAGCATCCAGTGTCTGAACTGTCTTAAAATGAAGTAGTTTTGTTACTAAGTGTCATTCCTAAATTCCAATTTCACAAAAATACTGCAGCTCAGAACCATCACAGGCTCAAGTCAAGTTCACTGACTCAGGTGGGACTTGAACCAGGACCACAGGAAACAAGACACTTTTTAAGTCATGCAACTTAACCACTGAACCACATCAGGATACAAAGTTCATCTGTCATGTGTTTATTTTACTCAACTTAATAGATGCACGGTTCCTTTTGTTCAGATTAAAGACATTATCTAGTACTGTTTGGAGACAGTCATAGCTCAGTGACAAGAGCAGATGGTTGAAATGTACCATCCATGATCCAAAGGTTGAGAGTTCGAGGCCCATTCTCTCACAGAAAGTAGCACTTTTAAACTATAGTGCAGTATAGTCTTTCCAGTTGAAATTTAGTGAGACATAAAAGCAACACGTGGGACTAGAACCCAGCACCACAGGGCAGAAGAGACTTTTTAATGCTCTTTGCTAGAACCACTCGACCACATCAGTTCACTGCTTTCATCAGTTTATTTGTAAAATGGATGTGTACTGTTAATTTTGTTCAGTTTAATACTTAAAGCATTGCGTTTGTAGACGGCAATATCTCAGAGTTGAGCTGTTGGTTAAATGTGTGACATCTGTTATCCAAAGGCTGCGAGTTCGAGGTAAACTTTCTCAGAAAGCAGTTTTGAACTACAGTGTTGTTTGATTCGAATGTCCATTTCCATCCATACATCCATCCATTTTCTTCCACTTGTCCGTTGCCGGGTTGTGGGGGTAGCTGTTGGAGCTGCCCAAATCACATTGCACCAGCCCCTATGGCTCCTCCTGCAGGTGGTGGGTCCACAGAAGATGTCCATTTCACAGACATAAAAGAAACCAACTGCACAATGACACAGGCAAGACTCGAACCCTGCACCGCTTTGCAGGTGAGCGGGATTTCAATGTCGTGCAAATTAACCACTGTACCATCTTAACACACTGAGAATCACAACATATTTTCAGTTAATTTATTGGACGGACAGAGGTCATGCTTCTCTTAATGGCATAAAGATGTTCACTTTGATGTAGCTTTAGCTCAGCACGTCGAGCACTCGGTCAGACTTATGTCAACAGTAAAGTTTGTGAGTTCAGATTAAATATACAGATAATGGATCGTTGTTGTAGTGTGTTTGAGGCCATGGCGGGTCCTGGTTGGAGGTGCATTAGCTCAGGGTGTAGAACAGTCAGCGTGAAGACCTGGGTCGTCTGTAATCTACAGTTTGTGAGTTTAAGCCTCAGATGAAGATTAAAGTTAAGAGTAGAGTCAAGAGTAGAGTTAAGAGTAGAGTTAAGAGTAGAGTTAAGAAAACCACAGAAGTTAAAACACTGTATCTTCTTCTGGGGAGATCTTCTTTGACCGTTTGTTCCCGGTTGTCTCCACCTGGTAGATCTAAAAACACACACACACAAAGTAAATGAAGGATTTAAACGTTGTCAGAGTTGAGTCCCGTCTCACATCTTTAGGAACGTTCCAAATTTTTGCTGCACCAAACTGAAACGCGGCCTAATGTTTAGTCCTGACTCTGGGACCAGCAGGAGACCACTGAGGTCACATGGTTCTAACATGTCAGAGATGTTCTTTGGTGTGAGACTGTTCAGAGATTAACTGTACATTCAAGGCATGTTTGGCAAATTGATGTTTCGCCAGGACATTATGACGACGGTGTAAAAGTGACCGCTGTTACGTGATTGCACTGCCAAAAAGTATTCTAGTAATAAGAACAGTTTTCATGAAGTAAATTTGCTGCTGAATTGGAGTAACTTGTAACTCAAAATCTGTCCATGGGGCCAGATTTTTTACATTTAGATGTATCAAGAAAAATTATCTCATTAGTCCCAAAATTGGAGGAGAAACAAAGCACAAGAGCATCAAAATAAAAAGTTGAACAAGAACAACTGTGTGGAGTTTGCATGTTCTCCCCGTGTCTGCGTAGGTTTCCTCCGGGTACTCCGGTTTCCCCTACCACCAAAAACATGTACAATAGGCCAGGATGAATGATGTGTGTGTGTGTGTGTGTGTGTGAATGCATGGTGGTGGTCAGAGGGACCGTTGGTGCAGATGTGTGCAGTCGCGACAGCGCTTCTGTCAGTCTCCCCAGGGGAAACTGAAGCTACTAAGGTAGTTTACCACCAGCGAGTATGGAGTGAATGTAAAATGCTCTCATGTAAAGCGCTTTGTGACCATGTCTGTGAAAGGCGCTATATAAATAAAGATCTTCTTCTTCTTCTTAAAAAAGCAATATCCAACCATTGCAAAAGAGAGAACCGCATTATGGACCGGGACAGAGCTAAAATGACCAGGACAGATGACGATAAACTGCGGATGAGGGGGCCTTTTTGCTTTCACACACACCTAGGACACTGTACTGAAGAATTTGAACAGCAGATGGCGCTGTTTTCCTCCACCGGTAAGAAAACAACGACAAAACCTGTGTTAGTCAGCTGACGAGACACGTCATGGTAACATCATGTGACCAACTCTGAGGAAGACCGCAGAAAGAATGCAGTCGAAACTGTCTAGATTATGTTTAGATTACTTTTTGCAGTGTGGTAAAGATAATTGAAGAAATATGATGGAATTTTATATTAAATATCAAAATAAATGATCGAAAAGAAACGGTTCTCAAGTTGCTACAAACATCGCTCATTTTATTCTCATTCAATCGTTTATTTCTGTTATGGATTATGCAGTATAGGTCTGACATAAACAATCTCTTGCCTTATTTGAACCATCTCACCTTGAACCCTCAGCTGGACGACGTGGCAGGACTCTTTCCTGGCGCTGCTCCCTGGGGTGTTGAACAGCACCCAGCACTCGTACTCCCCCGCGTCGGCGCTGCTGGTGTTGCTGAGGACCACGTCACAGCCGTCCCCTGGCTGCACCCGGCCGCGGTAGGACGGGTGCAGGTAGGGGTGCGGGTGGCCCTCCCTTTGGTCCCACACGTACCCGTCCTGCTTCAGGTCGGGCCGGACCCACTGGAGCACCAGCCGCTCGGGGGGCAGGGGCAGGGGAGCACGCACCGCTCTCCTGACATGATGTTGAGGAGAACTGGGAAAGAAAGAAGCAAGTATTCATAACCTTATCATCTCATATCATTTCAAAACATACAGGCCATATATATATATATATATATAGTGGCCGGGTGCTTGGACCTTTGTCCTCACTGCAAGAAGATCCTTGGAACGATTTCCTCTCCCTCCATGAAGAGTGTGCAAACTTCCAAACTTCAGTAGAGTCGCCAGAATAATGATTCCAGTAACTTTAATATCACATAACAAAAGCAGAAGAAAGAAGAAAATGTGTGGAGAGATGTATTTAAAGATGTATGTACTAAAGGGACAAGATGGAATTTAATCATGTTAATTATGTATTTTCTATCCCCTACATGTTCCAGCTATGTCCTAATGTGTAGAATGAGCCCAGACCTTTTCATCCACAACTGTCGCTAAAATCCTGCCCTGTCACTCAAAAAGTCCCGTCATAAACGAGCTTAATATAGAGACTGCAGTTCCGCGTAAGACCTGAGGCGGCAGTAGCGAGTAAAAAATAAAAAGAAAGCAGCTATACTCCTGGGATATTTTTGTTCGCCAGCAGATGTCAGTAGTGAACCCTGCTCTACCCCACCCCTCCCCTCACCTACGCCCCATCCCTCCACCTCCCCACACGGCCCAGTCAGCATTTATTCTGCTGATTCATATTAATCAGCAGAATAAATACAACTTGGAGCAGAGTAAACATTTCGACACTTTCTTTTTGCCAAACTGCAACTATCACGCAAGTCTGTGTCGTTTTTGTATTCATTTCTTATTTCTTTGCATATACAGTAGAACATCAGTGCTCCATTTACAACCGAGCTTACACTAGTGCAGCGCTTTCCCTGCTGTAACCCGATACAGTCATAACACAGTCTTCCCATATACCGCAATGATGAAGCAAATTCTGAAGTTAGGAGTAATATGTACAATTAGGATTTAACACGAAAATCACAAGCGCCCAACAAAGTCTTAATTGGTTCTGAATAGAGAAATGTTTTTTCCCTATTGAAATGTACAAATACAAATAAAATGGATTTAGTTTGATGGAAATTGAATATTTAAGCCAAAACTTCGGCTGATATCACAAGGTCATACTGACATTTGATTAAACTGCTTCATTTTTGCATTTTTGTGTTCATTCATTTGTCTTGTATTTGCCCATAAAAACATTCATTTGGCCATGTACGGTATTTTCCTGTTTTGCCTCATATCGCACAGTCATCCCATACGGTCAATGAGAAAGCGCGATGGAAAAACGCCCTTTGCAGCATTCGGGGGCAAACTTTACTACTCCCAAGTCATTTTCCAATGTCATCTAAATAAGACCTACTTTATTTATTTTTTTCATCCGGTCTAAGTACAGAAATCAACACGGTGCCCATTTCTGCAGATACAGTGGAGTAAAAGTAGCATATAGTAGAAGTATACCTGGAGTGTCCCGTTGCAGGGTTTGGCTCCAAACAACCGGGACGAAGAAGAGAAATAGCGCAGGTCTCGAATCCATGACTGTAACTTAAGAGATGGGAGTTTGAAATGGTGGAGCGAGGAAAATCAGGAAGAGCAGGCCCCGCTATGTTCAAAGGAGGCTCTAAAGTGCTTGTGGTTTCTATCACTCTGATTACATCTTCCCTATAGATAGATCTCCATTGACGTCACACTTCTCTCACAACTCCATATGGCGCCATCTTGTGTGGCAAGAGTCTAATTGTTTGTGTTACGGATCACTGATATTACCCTGAAGAAATTGTTCCCACACCTGTGTTGTGTGGGGCTGATCCCGACACGACGAAGAGAAAACATCTCAATATCCCAAAAGTAATTTATCACCAAGGAACAGAGACAGAAAAACATTTGTACGAGACTTTATATCATGTTATTATGTCATTCCCTCATTAAACACATGCCTGGAGTGTTGCCTTGGCTCATTCACATATTTTTGAATAATCAGTAAAAAGTTATACGGCAGCCATTTTAGGTGTAGCTATGCCTCAGTCCTCCTAGGAACGCCCCTACCTCCTGGAGACGCCTCTGGACCTTTCGTCACCAGCCAAGCCACCAACCACTGCTCCTCAGCTCAGCAGAGCCCCCTCCCCGCACAGTAGTGTTGTTTAGATGCCACAGCAGTGTGCTGAAGGGGGCGTGTCGGAAAGCTGCTTAAAGAGACAGAGGCCTATTTCAAGACGTTCAGTACAGCCATTTTGAGAGAGCAATTTTATTCAAGGCAGTTATTTTAATTTACTGCATATACAGACCAACAGAAGGTTACGTCATCATTGTGCTATAGACTGGTGCTATGTGATTGAAAAAAGCATAATACCCCCTCTTTAAACTGCAGTAAAATGCAAAGAAAAGTGGCATCAAACAGAATTGACAATGGGGCTAGCATGAAATATGAGTGCATTATTTCATGCTGCTGCCAAACAAAAAACAGGGTACAGTTAGCATGCTAGCAGAGAAATGAGACTCGGACAAATCGAGGAAGACGCACAGGCCGTCCCCCGTAAAGTGAGACCCGGGGATAGCGAGAGCGAGGCGGCCGGGGTAGAGCGCGAGTCGGCACAGATAGGCACTGATACACGTTATAACTGCAGCCTTTTCTCATTGTTTAGCTGTGACTCACATGACAGCTGTTTGTTTGGTTCGATGGACAAGTTTAAGTGCACCCTGCGTCTTATGAGTATCATGCATGTGTACATTACGATCATTATGTTAGCCTACCCATCGATCACATGGCTCACTGTGTGAAAACGACACACTAGCGACTATAGAACGCCCATAGTAGACACAATTATTCATTAAATGTGCATAAATAAACATCGTTGAATGCCACACAACATGGCGGCCGCTGCTGTGGATCGAGAAACAGAAACCCATCTATTGTTATTTTTACTCTGAAAACTGCTACCATTGCCATCACGATATATTAAAAGCAGGGCCGGGACTTTTTTCGATTAATTGCGATTAATTAATTACATGAGGTTTAGTGTGATTAAAAATATTAATCGAAATTAATCACACTTTGCTTTCCACACTTCAGTTTCCTTTTTTCCTGCAGACGCACAATTAATGGCAATATTGCACTGGTCTGTTGGACTTGGTTGAACAAAAATAAACAATATTTTGTTGCTTAAGCTTATGTATTCAGTCATTATTCAATGGTATACTAAAAATCCTTATGAAAAAACTTACTTCTCACTGTTCTCAGGTCAAATATGTATATGCGATTAATTTCGATTAATTAATTACAAAGCCTCTAATTAATTAGATTAATTTTTTTAATCGAGTCCCGGTCCTAATTAAAAGCAATCACAGAATCAATTAATGCAAAAGAATTGTATTTTTTACAGTGCATTACCATACATTTAAAACAATGAAATATTAGGACACAATGATATAAATATTTAATCTCGTGAATGGTTAAATGGCCTCCAAATAGTTTCCCTTACTTATGAGACTGAAGTCCGTCTATAGGTTCTCTTGGTTGCTCTTGGTCTGGCTCATCCTCTGGGACCTTCGTTGCCGTGGGAAACCCCGCAGGAGCTTCTTTCACACTACGGCTCCCAGAATCCTTTGAGCGCGCTAACCCCTCCGCCACGATAAGGCGTCAACCACAGGAGGGGGACGAAGAATCGAAGGGAGTCAAACTAGTGTACTAAACTAGACTATTACAGGGCAGTGGAGTACATTAGTCTCTGGGGAAGGGACGTTGGGCGAGTCGGGGGATTTTGATCGAGAAATTGGCGTGGAAAATTCTATGAATGAGCGATATTTCTGACGTCGTTGCTACTGTGAGCAGGTGAAGAGTAAAGTGAGAGTGAAGAAAATCATAGAAGTTATAACGCCGTCTCTTCTTCGACCATTTGTTCCCGGTTGTCTCCACCAGGTAGATCTAAAAACACACAAAGTAAATATTAGGATTTATAAATATCAATGTTTAAGGTACTCCATTTCATCATTTTGTACTGTAATTCAAAGAACGTAAATAAATGTACATTTAAAAGCCTTTTACTAAAATACAAAACAAATCCATAAAGCACAAACTTCATCACAAGTGTTTTCAGCCTGGGTTTAAACGTCGTCAGAGTCGAGTCCCGTCTCACATCTTTAGGAACGTTCCAAATATTTGAAACGCAGCCTCACCGTGTTTAGTCCTGACTCTGGGACCAGCAGGAGACACCCCCCCCCCCCCCCCCCTTGAGGTCATTCAGAGTTGGTCACATGATTTACACAGGTTGTCTTACCGGTGGAGGTAGGACAACAGCGCAGTCTGCTGTTTGACTTCTTCGATACAGCGTCCCAGACCGGAAATGCAACGTAATATACAAAAGCCCATGTAGATCATGCAATACAACATATCGGGGAAACAGGGAGACCTTTCAGTACTAAAAAAAAACACACTGTGAGAAGGAGACTGCGAGGGCGTAGAGCATCAAAACAAAAAGTTGAACAAGAAAAACTTCGCCATAACCATTGCAAAAGAGAGAACCACATTATGGACCGGGACGGAGCTAAAATCATCAGGACAGAGGACGACAAACACCGGAGCGGAAATAAAGAGGCGACTGAAATTGGGGAATGTGCCCACGGGACAGTAACCCGGGATGAGGCGGCCTTTTTGCTTTCACACACCTAGCAACAGCAGGCGGCGCTGTTTTCCTCCACCGGTAAGAAAACAGCAGCAAAACCTGTGTTAGTCAGCTGACGAGACACGTCACGGTAACATCATGTGACCAACTCTGAGGAAGACCACAGAAAGAATGCAGTCGAACACGTCTAGATTATGTTTAGATTACGTTTTGCAGTGTAGCAAAGATAACTGAAGAAATGTGATGGAATTTTACTGTTAAATATCAACACTGTAAAATGTAAAATTTGTTTCAACTCAAAAAACTAATTCCAAGGGCTGCCAAGAAATTTTATGTGTAACCAATAACCATTTTACAATGTAGTCGATTTGAAATTTGAGATTCACCTCTTTCGTTCTTAGGTTGACATAACTGTTTCCAGTTGTCTGAAGTGAAAAACGTCAGTTACAAATTAAATCAGTTGTGTCAACCTAAGTTTTTCACTTCAGACAACTGGAAACAGTTATGTCAACCTAAGAACGAAAGAGGTGAATCTCAAATTTCAAATCGACTAGATTGTAAAATGGTTATTGGTTACACATAAAATTTCTTGGCAGCCCTTGGAATTAGTTTTTTGAGTTGAAACTAATTTTACATTTTACAGTGAAAATAACAGATGTGAAACGGTTCAAGATGCTACAAACATCGCTCATTTTATTCTCATTCAATCATTTAGTTCCGTTATGGATTATGCAGTAGGTCTGACATAAACAATCTCTTGCCTTATTTGAATCATCTCACCTTGAACCCACAGGAGCACCAGCCGCTGGGGGGGGGGGCAGGGGCAGGGGAGCACGCACCGCGCTCCTGACGTGATGTTGAGGAGAACTGGGAAAGAAAGAAGCATTAAGTATTCATAACCTTATCATCTTGTATTATTTAAAAACATATATCTGTGCATTGGACAAATGAAAGAAGAAGAAAATGAGTGGAAAGATATACTTAAAGCAGCCATACTTTTGGAATATTATTTTCGCCAGTAGGTGTCAGTAGTGAACCCTGCTCTGCTGCCCCCTCCACCACCACACACTGCCCTGGTGATGCGTTCAAAGAGAGAAGGGCCACTCATATTTATCAGCAGAATTATTAAAATATGTAGCAGAGTGAACATTTTGAGACTGATATATTTATTTATTGATTTTTTTTTGTGCTAAACTGCAACTTTCATGGAAGTCTATTTTCTTCTTTTTTGCCTGTAGAACAGCGATATTCCATTTACAACTGAGCCTACAGTGCGGAGCTTTTATTTCCCGCAGCCTGTACTGGCTGTAACCTGATAGTCATAACACATGTCTTTCCATAAACCGAGGAAGCAAAGTCTACTAGCGCCTTTCAGGAAAGAGGCGGGGGGAAATACGGCGTCACAGGTCATCTATTTGACTATTGCTCTATGGTACATTCAATTCAATCACATGTGTATATTTGTACTTACTACATAAACAACTGATCATGGCATGGATGGTATTCAATCAGACTCTGAAGTTATATCAAATCCCATCAACAAGCGCCAAAAAGTCTTAACAATTGGCTCTGAATAAAGAAACGTTTTCCTGTTGAAATGTACAAATACAAATAAAATGGATTGAAGATTTAGTTTGATGGAAATTGAATATTTAACCCTAACCGTCGGCTGATATCACTAGGTCATATTGACATTTGATTAAATCTCTTCTTTTTGTCTTTTATGTGCCCATAAAACATTCATTTGACCATGTTTTTCCTGTTTTGCCCGATATCACAGTGAGGGAGCAGGAGAAGTTCAGCAGTTGGAGAAAACAACTGTCACAAGGTTTCAATGGATTCATTCAAGATTGTTTTTTTATGTCATCTAAAGACCTACCTGGGTTTTTGTTTTCATTCTAAGTACAGAAATCAACAAGATGCATATTTCTGCAGACACAGTAGAGTAAAAGTACTATATAGCAGAAGTAGAAGTACCTGGAGAGTCCTGTTGCAGGGCACGGCTCCAAACTCCCGTGAGGAAGAACAGAAATGGCACAGATCTCGAATCCATGACTGTAACTTCAGAGACGGGAGTTTGAACCAGCTGAGGGGAAATGGTGGAGCGAGGAAAACCAGGAAGAGCAGGTGTTTTATAGACCAGAGGAGGGGCGGGGCTAAGATAAGAGGAGGGAGGAGCAAGACAAAAGTGTGTATGCTCCTAAAGCTCCTATTACTCCGATTACTACTTCCCTATTGTTATTTTTACTCTGAAAACTACTATCACTGCCATCATGATATATTAAAAGAAATCACAGAATCACCCAATTAGTGCAAAAATAATTTTATATTTTACAGTGCGTGACCATACATTTAAAACAATGAAATATTAGCACACAATGATATAAATATTCCATCTCATGAATGGTTAAATGTTGTCCGTAACTGGAGAAAATAATGAGACCGAAGTCCGTCTATAGGTTCTCTTGGTTGCTCTTGGTCTGGCTCATCCTCTGGGACCTTCGTTGCCGTGGGAAACCCCGCAGGAGCCTCTTCAGCCGTGGCTCCGGACACTGCAGCTCCCAGAATCCTTTGAGCGCGCAAACCCCTCCGCCACGATAAGGCGTCAACCACAGGAGGGGGGTGGGCGGGTGAATTCCAAATTATTGGCCGAATTTACAGTATGTCTATCCTGTTTGTCTATGCCGAATATATGTATATAATTCTAGTGAGTATGCCCCTAAGTAAATATTCACCCGCATAAAAAAAGTTACCTAAATTGATCTTAAAAAAATTCCAATTCTAAAATTCTAAAAACTACACTACACTCCAGCATTATATATATTGAACATATGTAAATGTAAATGATAGTGCGTTGGCCTCAAATTTCGTTGGTGTTCGTACCTACAGTAGGGTAGAAAAAAAAGACACAATCAAGCCTCGACATTATCACCAAATGTTTATGACACCCCCAAAACGTATACATCCCGGTGTGTTTTAATGGAAATGGAAATGGTTTTGATAATAAAACACAAAAAAAGATGTGTTTTAGTGAGACCATTGAAATAAATAAAAGCATACTTTTGGGTTTTAATTGATGTGCTGTGTTTAGTGTTGTGGGGAGGGCTGCTTATTTATCCAGTACAAGTTAAACGCTGTCCTGAGAGAAAGAGTGAATAGAGATGTTCTCTGTGTAGCGCCGGTATCAAAGCGATTGCCTGGTCATGCTTCTGAAACGTGACAACAATCGGCACGTGCACCCCCATCCACCTTTTTTATGTTGACTGGATGCTGGAAAAGGTGGGTCCCCATAAACCACCAAGAAGTCAATGTGACCTCATAAACCACATATGCATGTATGTGTGTCTGCAAAACTTGATTAGGTGTTGTTGTAGTGTGTAAAACTGACGTTTGATTCTGAGCCAGAGGATATGGTGGATCGTTGGCGTGCTGGCTGGTTCTGAGGTGTTGAAGAGCCTGCTCTTGAGGACCCAGTTCCTGTTGGTGTTGAGGACTCAGTTCTTGGTGGTGTTGAGGACTCAGTTCTTGGTGGTGTTGAGGACTCAGTTCTTGGTGGTGTTGAGGACTCAGTTCTTGGTGTGCACGCTGTATCTGCATCTGCAACAACCACAAACCAGTACTGCAATGTTCACCAGTGTTCATTTTCTTTTAAACGTATTAGTCTTGACCATTTTATTTTTTACTTCTTGTCGAGATATAGTCAAACAACTCTTTGTAGTTTTAGTCCATTATGTTGTATGAGACTAAATGTGAACTAAATCTATGATACACTTCCCACATGTGCAGAGCAGCGATAGGTGTGCGACTAGTGCGAGCAAATCTGTACAAGCCGGTATTTCCTGAAGTTCTGTACGTTGGTGTTCATGTTGCTTACCAAGCCACATAAAAAAAAAAACATGGACACACTTTTATAACAGAGTACTGTGCCACATATCTACACTATTAAAACTGAAAAATACAAATCCATCACACCGATTTTAATGTTTACATAACAAGGTTTATCAAGATGTATCAAATATATATTTCTCTAAAATAAATTTTAGGATGATTGAGAAGTAGTCCATACCTGAGTCCACTGGAGAATCATCATCAAAACTTTATTTAACACGTAGTTTATCATTTTTGTTTCTTTTTTGGGGGTTAAGAAGAAACCGACGAACAGGCCTTTTATACACAGAAAAGGAGGTGGAGTCATGGTAAGGAGGTGGAGTCATGGTAAGGAGGTGGAGTCAGGGCTAAACCATTTTGAGGGGCAAAAAATTCTAGCGCCAAACATTTTTACTTTGAGTTAAAATAGTAGTGTACAATAAATTGAATTAAATCTAATGAGAACAAAATAATAAAGGTATGCCTGCTTACTAGGGTGGTATACAAAATGAACTCTTTTTAAAATTGTGCCTGATCGCTTTTTGCCTTGTTCCAATTGGTAATTGTGCAATAACAGGGCACTCCCACCAGCGGCAACACGAGCAGAATGAGCTGATGTAACCAGTGAATTTCTCCATTGTGAAATCTTATCTTAATATTCACAGACTTTAGAATAATCTAAAAGAGCGTAAACCTATGAGCTGAGTAAAACCTCTGCCCTAAGAGTTGTCACAAGAGGAGCTAGCTTTCTAGTGAATATATTAGCGATAATATTCTTTGGAACTCAGATTTAAGTAGTTTTGGACATATCCCCATAAGATTCCATGTCGTACCGCTCTTCCTGGACTCGCCCTTAGACACTGGGCAGTAATATCATAGAGAGGTCAGCACAGAACTACATTTCCTCTTTAATTCGTTCGGTGTTGCCACTTTGTATTTCATTAACATTTCAGCGTCATCTTGCACTGTATCACTTTTACTTTACTGTAACATAGGCTCTCATTCACCTGAACTCTCTTAGCAGTGTGGTACAGACAGAGTGACTCATTTTTACGAAGACAACACTTACTTACCTTTGTGCCTTTGGGTTAATAGCTAAGGTTAAAACTGCTAATTGTTTGAACTGCTAGTTATTTGTACCTATCTACACCACCCCCGGTTACTTTATCTTTGTATTGGTCAAGTTTCTGTTTCCTGCAAAAGTTACACATTGTAGGTGTTGGCTTATAGAGCAATGAAAATATTGAAAGTGAAACTTTACTGGAGTCTCATTGGCTCCATTTTTTGTAACAGACGTGAAAAATGTCAATAGGAACAAAGCAAAATGTGATCTATATACCATTATGTTGTGAACCACCCTTCAACAAAACACATAACTGTCTTGCAGCAAATGTTGTGACTCGAGCTTCAGCTGGAGCTACGGCGCTCGGCACATCCTGTCACCAAGCAGCCCGACATGTTGTTTTGGTTTTATTTATAAATCTGTGGATCTGGTGCACATTCCAGAGCGATGGCGTGTCTCTATTCATTCTGTTCACTCAATTACCGTCAGTGCATTTAATGTTTTAAGGAGTGCCTAAAGTCAGCAATAGAAGCTCTAAACTGTCTTCCTAAAGTGAAAGTACAGACACAAGACAAACAGTTATTGAAGTTAAAGTGTAAAGTTTTATGTTGTTTTGGACATATCCCCATATGATTCCATTGGCCATTCATTTGAGGTTCATTTCTATTTAGATTTAAACAGAAATAGAATCTGCATTCCCTCTACTGTAACATGTGACCTTTCTGACAAACTTCTGCGTAAACATAATGTTGGGCTTCGGTTCTTTGCAGATCCTCAGCTAAAACCATCAATGCAGAACACATGCAAAAATATCACTAAACACAATCTAATGCCTCGTTCTCATGTTGGGAGTTTTCAGGTTATTGGTTGCTAGTTAGCACAGAGCTGATTAGCCTGTCTTACTTTTAAACTCTTAATATTTGAGTTATTTGAAAAGTCAATGTGAAGAAGAATGAGATTCCAGCACGTGAACAGAAGGGACTGTTGAGCTCTGTTAGGGTTGCAAACTTCTGAGAAGTTTCAAAGTTGGACATTTTCCATTGGTAAATAATATAGGAATATATGGGAATTATTAACACAAGTGAACTTTGCTTTTGTTCTTACAGATATCATCTGCAGCATGAGAATCTGATTTAATAGCAGTATCTCTCACAGGAGAGATTCAAAGTATCTAAGAAATCCTCATCGTCACGTCTGAGACCAGGGTTTGAAGAGCACATGGGCCACGTACCTCGCCATAGTCTAATGTGGGCGTGGTCAGGCGTCCACATCTTCACTGTGCTGTTCCAATGTTCAAGTCGTCAGGTGGCATGTGTCTCCCTTTGGTTAGCATGTGGCTAATTTGCCAAGGATACATCAGTGTAGCCTTCACTGCCTTGTACCAGCCAAAATCACCCATAATGCACCACGGCCCTCAAGAAAACAAAACAGAAAAAAAGATGGTGCTGCCTGTGTCAACTTTTAAAGAACTTAAAATACACTTTTAAGAAACAAATACATGCTTTGACTTGTTTCATATTTTTTTAATTCAAACATTCAAACAAATGTCACTGCTTCATAGAGCAGCAAAGGACTTGATTTGTTTCATGGGCAACTGGGCATTGAATTGAATTGATATATATTCACTTTCAAACTTTTATTTATAACGTTTTTAGTCCCCCTTTCGACTTTTTGTTTTCTGATAGGTTTCATCATCTCTGACTGCTTTTTATTTATTTTTAGTTGGTAAAAATATAATTATACTTTCACCAAATGCCCACATTCTTCAGTCATATGACTCCATAAAAGACATGTGTTTGGCACACTGCTGTCCAATCCCACGCAGACAAATGGAGCGACAGCACCACCTCAGTTTTGATGTAACATTGCGAGTTAGGACTCGGCCAAAACTGAAGTTCATCGTAAAATAAAAAAATGTGGTACAGACGTACATCATAAGTTGAACTGTTGGTTAAATATTTTTCTGAGTCTTAACACATGTCTATTTCAGAAGTGAAAGCAACAGCCCTATGACACAGGCAGGACTCAAACCCAGCACCTCTTTGCAGGACAGAGGGTCCTAAAGTCATGCAGCTTAACCACTGGACCATCTGAGTTCATGTTTCTCAGATTAATGGCATAAAGATGTTCACTTTATGTAACTTTAGCTCAGCACGTCGAGCACTCGGTCAGACTTATGTCAACAGTGAAGTTTGTGAGTTCAGATTAAATATACAGATAATGGATCGTTGTTGTAGTGTGTTTGAGGCCATGGCGGGTCCTGGTTGGAGGTGCATTAGCTCAGGGTGTAGAGCAGTCAGTGTGAAGACCTGGGTCGTCGGTAATCTACAGTTTGTGAGTTTAAGCTTCGTTTGGACTCATCAGCTCTGACCCAGGCCAGTGAACGTACAGGACAGTAGCTCAGACACTGGTGGATCTGGATGCCACTAGGACGACACTGCAGACATTTCACAAAACTACCGGGTCCCTCTTAATAATCACAGCAAGTCAAGGTCAAGGTCAAGTTTATTTATAAAGCATATTTAAAACAACATTGCTGCCCAAAGTGCTGTACACAAAAATACATATAAAATACACTATTTAAATATAAAGAATATAAGAAAGCAAGTCAAACTGGCAGAACATTGACACAGGTGGGATTTGAAGACTGCGGTTTAACCACTCGATCACACACTTATGTATCCCTGTCTTGAGTTATTTTACTTCATTTTATGGAGTCAGTGTGTTGTGGTTAATGTCATGAACACTCTCAGCTGGTAGTGGCATTAACTCAGTTCTAGCCAAGACCATTTCCTGTTGTTTTTCAGCTGGTGACCGCTCCGTTCAGAGGTGAGGAACCACCACTTCCTGGACTTCAGCTCCGCCCCCAACCAGCAGTCTCACAAATAACTGTCTCAAATGTCGCCTAAAACTACAGCAGGGATCAGAAAGACTCTAAAGAGCGTAATGTAAGAGGAAAGTGTCATTTTGTTACATGAACTAAGCTCTCAGTCGTACAGGGGTTTTTCAATGTCGCAAAGGTTTTTCCTACAGTAGTCGTCTGTACTGTATTTAAGGCAAGGAGTCAATCAGCTGCAGGGTAACCATTGCACAAATATTTCAAATGAAAGAAAATATCAAATACGGCAAACCTATGACGTTAGGTCTCAAAACAACCCAGTAGAGATGACTACTTTTTGAAAACTATTGCTACAATCATAATATATTGTACATGTTTATGTTTAATATACAGTATTGTGACACGTCTGTTTATGTTATGGACTTTTCATATTGTCATTTTTTTGTGAAAGAATTAAGGAAAAGAATTGAACAAAAGCCATGACGTTGCAACGCTGTGAGGGCGTTACTGTGAACTACGTGTATATGTTGTACAAAGTATTTGGTTTTGTGGAAATATTTTGACATTCCAATAAATAAAGAATATTTGTAACAACGTGGTGACTATATTGAAAAACAAAATCATGTTATGCTCAGTTACGCCACAAGAGGGCGACATTACTCAGCTGTGTCACGCTGCGTTTCCTCGCTGACAAAAGGACACAACCACATCGTCATTTCACATTTTTATTCAAACGTACTCATTTATGTCCAGGTAACAAAATGGCGGTCTGTGAGCGGTGACATCTGTACAGAACACAGTGGATTATTACTAAACAGTGCTACATAACCCTGATCCAAAACTCAAAAACACCCCTTTGTCCGGATAGAAAAGTACAGTCCGTAAACGCAAGGCCAGTGGCACGCCTCATTTGAAAGCTAAGACCATATAAAACTCATCTAAACAGATCTTTTTCCTCACCTTGTCACTTTTGTCTTTTTTTCTCCTTTTTGCGTTTGACACATATTTTTGCCACCTTTTCATCACTTTTTGTCACTGTAATTTATTGTTGCGTTTTAGTCGCTTTTCTGTCGCCCTTTTGTTGCATTTTCATCCTTGTTTTAGTCTTTAGCCATTTTGACACTATTTTCAGGTGGGGGTTAAGATCCAACATGACGGACCGCTTTGCCGTAATAATATTTTTTTGCTCAACTCATGCACGTCTGTACCACATTTTTTTATTCTACGATGACTTTCAGTTTTGGCCGAGTCCTAACTCGCAATGTTACATCAAAACTGAGGTGGTGCTGTCGCTCCATTTGTCTGCGTGGGATTAGACAGCAGTGTGCCAAACATGTATTTTATGGAGTCATATGACTGAAGAATAAAATCAAAATAACCAGGCTTACTCAGTTTTTAAATAAAAGGCAAAAACTTGTGTATTTTTTTTTTTTTTGCCAAAATTGCAGCTGAATGCATTGGACCCATAATTTTTGTATTTTTGACAATTTGTGTTGTATAGCTGAGAAAATGTCATTATTTTCCAAGAAACTCCCATTTAACGTCTATTTTCAACAATGAAGGCCTTAATTTTGACGCAATTCACTTAATGACACATGGTTACTTTCCCACAGAAACCCCTTACATTATTCAACTGCTCATATAAAGCCAACTCTAACTGAAGCTTCTTACCATTACTTTCACTCCTTTGTAAAATGAAACACACACAAAAAAACGCATTTCATACAAAAACATCTTTATTCTTGACAGTCTGAATGACGGTTCTCTTGGTTGCTCTTGGTCTGGCTCATCCTCTGGGACCTTCGTTGCCGTGGGAAACCCCGCAGGAGCTTCTCCACACTACAGCTCCCAGAATCCTTTGAGCGCGCTAACCCCTCCGCCACGATAAGGCGTCAACCACAGGAGGGGATGAAAGGAGGGGAAAATTAAACTATTTCAGGGCAGTGAAGTACATTAGTCTCTGGGGAAGGGACGTTGGGAGGGTCGGGGGATTTCAAACAAGAGATGGGCGTAAAAACTTCTAAGAATGAGCGATATTTCTGACGTATTTCTTTCTTTCGTTGCCACCATAAGGTGATGAGTAAAAGGAGTAAAAGGAGAAGGAATAAAATCATAGAAGTTATAACGCCGTCTCTTCGTCTGGGGGATCTTCCTCGACCCTTGGTTCCCGGTTATCTCCACCTGGTAGTATATCTAAAAAACACACACAAAGTAAATATTAAGATTTATGAATATCAATGTTTAAGTTACACTGCTTCATCATTTTGCACTGTAAAACTGGTTCTATAGATCCAGTTTTACAGTACTGTCAAAGTGCTTTACAGAAAACAAGGGCCTTAACCTTTTATCAGGAGGTATATAAAATCTATAAAAACATCAAAACAATCAATAGTTATTTATTAAAAGCGAAGCGAGAGATAAGATCCTTTCGCTGTCATATGTAGTGATTGGATTTATGGCTCTTTACTGGGAGCCGAGTCTTTGGGATCTGTTCATTTCGAAGAGGCGTTCAAAAGACTGGCTCTTTTTAATATACATTTTCAATAACACGGAGCGTCCTAAAGGCGTCATGCTGACCACCCATACAGCCGCTGGGTCTGGAAAGGTCAAACACTTTTCACATAAAAAGTTGCACCTTTAAACTAATGTTGAGTTATAGTTATTGTAACTAAGCAAAACTTTATTTACAAAAAAAAGATATGCTTGGTAAGTGAATGTCTTATTTGGAATCGACTGCCAAATTTAGATTTGGGTAAAGCCGAAGAAAATGTGCTTGGTACAAACCTTCAACCTTCCTAATTCACTCGTCCCATTTGTTATGGATCACAGTAAATTTGACCAGACTGCCATCTCACCTTGAACCCTCAGCTGGACGACGTGGCAGGACTTGTTCCAGTCGTTGCTCCCTGAGGTGTTGAACCACACCCTGCACTCGTACTCCCCCGAGTCGGCGCTGCTGGTGTTGGTGAGGACCACGTTACAGCCATCTCCTCGCTGCACCCGGCCGCGGTAGGACGGGTGCAGCGAGGAGTTCAGGTTGACCGCCTTTTGGTTCCACTCGTACCACACGTACCCTTTCTGTTTCAGGTCGGGCCGGGTCCACCGGAGCACCAGCCACTCGGGGGGCAGGGGCAGGGGAGCACGCACGGCGCTCCTGACGTGATGTTGAGGAGGAGAACTGGGAAAGAAAGAAGCATTCATAACCGTTATCATCTAATATCATTTTTAAAAAAACATATCCGTGCATTGGCCAAATTTTTAGCCTCATGTAAGTCTGTGTTTTGTGGCATTTAGAACATAATACTTCCATTTAGAATAGAGCTTTTATTTCCCACAACCCTTGAATGCCCCGTGCATTCTTTATTTAAAAAAAAAAAAAAAAAAAAATCAGAGCATCAGAGCAGCTCGGTCAGATGTTTCTTTTGTAAACTTCTGTCAACTCTGACCGTGTTAGCCACTAACGCTAAACTCTGACCGTGTTAGCCACTAACGCTAAACTCTGACCGTGTTAGCTTTGGAGCTAAAACTGGCACATTTACAGTGATGTTAATTAGTGTGTATTGTCCCTGTTTAAATAAACTAATAAATGAAATGAAATGAAAATGAAATGTTAGCCACTAACGCTAAACTCTGACCGCGTTAGCCACTAACGCTAAACTCTGACCGTGTTAGCCACTAACGCTAAACTCTGACCGTGTTAGCTGCCATTGCGAAACTCAGACTGCGTTAGCCGCTAACGCTAAACTCTGACTGTTCCAATCCAATCCAACTTTATTTATTTAGCACATTTCAACAACTAAGAAAGTATCCAATGTGCTGCACAAACAAGGTACAATGTAAACAATAAAAAAAATACATAAACACAATAAAAACAGGTAAAAAAGAAATAAAAACCTGCCTGTATAGAAAGACTAAGTAGTGAGCGCTCACTAGATCACCTCTTAAAGTAAGGAAACACAGGTGCTCATCGAGAACTGTGGGTCAGGATATCTTGCTTAAAGAAGGATCGAGGCACTCCGTATTCCTTTAGTAGGTTTTTTTTTTGCAATAAAACTACTAAAGGAATATGGAGTGCCTTGATCCTTCTTTATGCTGTTTTATGATTGTTAGGTGCTAACGCTAAACTCTGACTGGTTTAGACGCTGATGCTAAACTCTAACCGCCGCTAACTGTTGCTACGTCTGCTGCTTCAAACATTTGCGGTTAGTATTTACATGGAGCGGGGGCAGGTGAGGGGTGTGTTGAAAAATGGAAACAAAATAGAATAGCTGAGGGCGGCTTTAAGAGTACTGGCATTTCAAAATATTACTGAAGTAGAAGTTAAAAGTACTGTATAATAAAAGTACAGGTTTGAATGCATTTGAAAATATTACTTATTTAGAAGGATAACATCAGTTGCAAGTTCACCAGTTGCATAATTATCATTTTATTTCAGTGAAGCAGCAATTTTACTGAAGAAATGGAAGTGACATAGATAAAGTTTCATAGCAGTTTGACTCACTCATTTCCCACTAACTTAACATTGTTGGCATTTCCTGTCAGTGTCCAATAAGGAAGTGAAACTATAAACATCACAAAAAAATGGCCAAACTACTGAAAGCTGGGTACAAGCTTTAGCAAAATCTTAAATTTAATTGCGTTAACTTAAAATGTGTTTTAGCAAAGATTGTGTCTAATGTGTCACATGCACTTTCAGTAAAAGTACAGCAACAGCATTGGGGCCTGAATTTTACTTAATAAAAAAAACGAAACCAATACGTTTTTTTTAAAGCGCACTTAACCATGATATAAATGTTTTTCGATGTTGAGCTTGTTTTCCTTTGTTCTTCCCCGTCTTGGCTGTAACCAAATACAGTAATAACACATGAGTCACGTCTTCCCATAAACCGCAATGAGGAAGTAAAGTCTGTAGCCGCCTTTCAGGAAGGAGGGAGAAAAAAAACTGCGTCACAAGTCACATTTATATTTGTACTTACTGCACAAACTACTGATGATGGCGTTGACGGTATTCATTCAAACTCTGAAGTTATAAGCTGTGTGTACAATTAGGATTTAACACAAAAGCCCATTCACAAGCCTCAAAAGTCTTAACAATTGGTTCTGTGTAGAGCAACAGTTTTCCTGTTGAAATGTACTATACAAATACTATTTAGATTCCTGGATTGATGATTTAGTTTGATGAAATGTAATATTTAACCCTAACTGTCGGCTGATATGTCACTGAGGAAGCAGGATGGACGCGCCCTTTTCAGAGTTTGGTAAAACAAACTGCGTCACAAGGTTTCAATGAATTTCCAAGATTTCTATTTATTATTAAGTTATTGTTTTTTATTCCATGTCATCTTCATAAGACCTACCTGGATTTTTTGTTTTCATTTCAAGTACAGAAATCAACAAGATGCATATTTCTGCAGACACAGTAGAGTAAAAGTACTATATAGCAGAAGTAGAAGTACCTGGAGAGTCCTGTTGCAGGGCATGGCTCCAAACTCCCGTGAGGAAGAACAGAAATGGCACAGATCTCGAATCCATGACTGTAACTTCAGAAACAGCTGAAGGGGAAATGGTGGAGCAAGGAAAATCAGGAAGAGCAGGGGCTTTATAGACCAGAGGAGGGGCGGGGCTAAGATAAGAGGAGGGAGGAGCAAGACAAAAGTGTGTAAAGTGCGTATGTGCTTGAGGTTCCTACTGCCTCCATTACTACAATCACTATCACTGCCATCATGATATATTAAAAGAAATCACAGAATCATCCACAATTAGTGCAAAATAATTTTATATTTTACAGTGCGTGACCATACATTTAAAACAATGAAATATTAGCACACAATGATATAAATATTCCATCTCATGAATGGTTAAATGTTGTCCGTAACTGGAGAAAATAATGAGACCGAAGTCCGTCTATAGGTGCTTGGTTGCTCTTGGTCTGGCTCATCCTCTGGGACCTTCGTTGCCGTGGGAAACCCTGCAGGAGCCTCTTCAGCCGTGGCTCCGGACACTGCAGCTCCCAGAATCCTTTGAGCGCGCAAACCCCTCCGCCACGATAAGGCGTCAACCACAGGAGGGGGGGGTGCGGGTGAATTACCTAATTTTGGTCGAATATATGTCTAAAAATTCTAGTGAGTATGCCCCTAAAATTCACCCGCATAAAAAAATCTAATTTTTATTTAGTTTTTATTTTAGTTTTAGTTTTTTGTATTTATTTGAGTGATTATTCTTATTATTTACATTAACATTGTAGCAATGCATAACATAAATAAAGTAACAAAAAGTAACAAAAACTCAAAATTATAATTATAATTAATTATAATTATCTACAAAATTCTAATTCTAAAATTCTAAAAACTACACTACATTTCAACATTCCTTTTGACCAACATAATACATATATATTATATATATTGATACAAATATATATATCAACAAATAGAAATGATGTGATGGTGATAGTGACTCAAATTTCGTTGGTGTTCATACCTAGGGTAGAAAAAAAAGACACAATCAAGCCTCGACATTATCCCCAAATGTTTGACAATTTATGATAATAAAACACAAAAAAAGATGTGTTTTAGTGAGACCATTGAAATAAATAAAAGCATACTTTTGGGTTTTAATTGATGTGCTGTGTTTAGTGTTGTGGGGAGGGCTGCTATAAGTCCACTATAAGTTAAACGCTGTCCTGAGAGAAAGAGTGAATAGAGATGTTCTCTGTGTAGCGCCGGTATCAAAGCGATTGCCTGGTCATGCTTCTGAAACGTGACAACAATCGGCACGTGCACCCCCATCCACCTTTTTTATGTTGACTGGATGCTGGAAAAGGCGGGTCCCCATAAACCATCAAGAAACCACATATGCATGTATGTGTGTCTGCAAAAACGGTTGATTAGGTGTTGTTGTAGTGTGTAAAACTGACGTTTGATTCTGCGCCAGAGGATATGGTGGATCGTTGGCGTGCTGGCTGGTTCTGAGGTGTTGAAGACCCAGTTCCTGTTGGTGTTGAAGACCCAGTCCCTGTTGGTGTTGAGGACCCAGTCCCTGTTGGTGTTGAGGACCCAGTCCCTGTTGGTGTTGAGGACCCAGTTCTTGTTGGTGTTGAGGGTCCGCAGGCAATATCTGACGAATTAACATCAAGGCCATCTGCAACAACCACAAACCAGTACTGCAATGTTCACCAGTGTTCATTTTCTTTTAAACGTATTAGTCTTGACTGTTTTATTTTTACTTCTTGTTGAGATAGAGTCAAACAACTCTTTGTAGTTTTAGTCCATTATGTTGTATGAGACTACTGTAAATGTGAACTAAATCTATAATACACTTCCCACATGTGCAGAGCAGCGATAGGTGTGTGACTAGTGCGAGCAAATCTGTACAAGCCGGTATTTCCTGAAGTTCTGTACGTTGGTGTTCATGTTGCTTACCAAGCCACATAAAAAAAAAAACATGGACACACTTTTATAACAGAGTACTGTGCCACATATCTACACTATTAAAACTGAAAAATACAAATCCATACCACAAATTTTAATGTTTACATAACATAAGGTTTATGAAGATGTATCAAATATATATTTCTCTAAAATAAATATAGCATTTTAGGATGATTGAGAAGTAGTCCATACCTGAGTCCACTGGAGAATGTTCAAAGCAGTATTTAACACGTATCTTATCATTTTTTCTTCTTTTGGGGGGGGGAAGAAGAAACCCACGAACAGGCCTTTTATACACAGAAAAGGAGGTGGAGTCATGGTAAGGAGGTGGAGTCATGGTAAGGAGGTGGAGTCAGGGCTAAACCATTTTGAGGGGCAAAAAATTCCAGCGCCAAACATTTTTACTTTATGAGTTAAAATAGTAGTATGCAATAAATTGAATTAAATTTAATAAGAACATAGGTATGCCTGTTTACTAGGGTGGTATACAAAATGAACTCTTTTTAAAATTTTGCCTGATCGCTTTTTGCCTTGTTCCAATTGGTAATTGTGCAATAACAGGGCACTCCCACGAACGGCAACACGAGCGGGATGAGCTGATGTAACCAGTGAATTTCTCCATTGTGAAATCTTATCTTAATATTCACAGACTTTAGAATAATCTAACAGAGCGTAAACCTATGAGCTGAGTAAAACCTCTGCCCTAAGAGTTGTCACAAGAGGAGCTAGCTTTCTAGTGAATATATTAGCGATAATATTCTTTGGAACTCAGATTTAAGTAGTTTTGGACATATCCCCATAAGATTCCATGTCGTACCGCTCTTCCTGGACTCGCCCTTAGACACTGGGCAGTAATATCATAGAGAGGTCAGCACAGAACTACATTTCCTCTTTAATTCGTTCGGTGTTGCCACTTTGTATTTCATTAACATTTCAGCGTCATCTTGCACTGTATCACTTTTACTTTACTGTAACATAGGCTCTCATTCACCTGAACTCTCTTAGCAGTGTGGTACAGACAGAGTGACTCATTTTTACGAAGACAACACTTACTTACCTTTGTGCCTTTGGGTTAATAGCTAAGGTTAAAACTGCTAATTGTTTGAACTGCTAGTTATTTGTACCTATCTACACCACCCCCGGTTACTTTATCTTTGTATCGGTCAAGTTTCTGTTTCCTGCAAAAGTTACACATTGTAGGTGTTGGCTTATAGAGCAATGAAAATATTGAAAGTGAAACTTTACTGGAGTCTCATTGGCTCCATTTTTTGTAACAGACGTGAAAAATGTCAATAGGAACAAAGCAAAATGTGATCTATATACCATTATGTTGTGAACCACCCTTCAACAAAACACATAACTGTCTTGCAGCAAATGTTGTGACTCGAGCTTCAGCTGGAGCTACGACGCTCGGCACATCCTGTCACCAAGCAGCCCGACATGTTGTTTTGGTTTTATTTATAAATCTATGGATCTGGTGCACATTCCAGAGCGATGGCGTGTCTCTATTCATTCTGTTCACTCAATTACCGTCAATGCATTTAATGTTTGCCTAAAGTCAGCAATAGAAGCTCTAAACTGTCTTCCTAAAGTGAAAGTACAGACACAAGACAAACAGTTATTGAAGTTAAAGTGTAAAGTTTTATGTTGTTTTGGACATTATCCCCATATGATTCCATTGGCCATTCATTTGAGGTTCATTTCTATTTAGATTTAAACAGAAATAGAATCTGCATTCCCTCTACTGTAACATGTGACCTTTCCGACAAACTGCTGCGTAAACATATTGTTGGGCTTCGGTTCTTTGCAGATCCTCAGCTAAAACCATCAATGCAGAACACATGCAAAAATATCACTAAAAATAATCTAATGCCTCGTTCTCATGTTGGGAGTTTTCAGGTTATTGGTTGCTAGTTAGCACAGAGCTGATTAGCCTGTCTTACTTTTAAACTCTTAATATTTGAGTTCTTTGAAAAGTCAATGTGAATAAGAATGGGATTCCAGCACGTGAACAGAAGTGGGTGGGACTGTTGAGCTCTGTTAGGGTTGCAAACCTCTGAGAAGTTTCAAAGTTGGACATTTTCCATTGGTAAATAATAGGAATATATGGGAATTATTAACACAAGTGAACTTTGCTTTTGTTCCGACAGATATCATCTGCAGCATGAGAATCTGATTTAATAGCAGTATCTCTCACAGGAGAGATTCAAAGTATCTAAGAAAATCCTCATCGTCACGTCTGAGACCAGGGTTTGAAGAGCACATGGGCCACGTACCTCGCCATAGTCTAATGTGGGCGTGGTCAGGCGTCCACATCTTCACTCACTGTGCTGTTCCAATGTTCAAGTCGTCAGGTGGCATGTGTCTCCCTTTGGTTAGCATGTGGCTAATTTGCCAAGGATACATCAGTGTAGCCTTCACTGCCTTGTACCAGCCAAAATCACCCATAATGCACCACGGCTCTCAAGGAAAACAAAACAGAAAAAAAGATGGTGCTGCCTGTGTTACCGTTTAAAGCACTTAAAATAAACTTTTAAGAAACAAATACATGCTTTGACTTGTTTCATATTCAAACATTCAAACAAATGTCACTGCTTCACAGAGCAGCAAAGGACTTGATTTGTTTCATGGGCATTGAATTGAATTGATATATATTCACTTTCAAACTTTTATTTATAAAGTTTTTAGTCCCCCTTTCGAGTTTTTTGTTTTCTGATAGGTTTCATCATCTCTGACTGCTTTTTATTTATTTTTAGTTGGTAAAAATATAATTATACTTTCACCAAATGCCCACATTCTTCAGTCATATGACTCCATAAAATACATGTTTGGCACACTGCTGTCCAATCCCACGCAGACAAATGGAGCGACAGCACCACCTCAGTTTTGATGTAACATTGCGAGTTAGGACTCGGCCAAAACTGAAGTTCATCGTAAAATAAAAAATGTGGTACAGACGTACATCATAAGTTGAACTGTTGGTTAAATATTTTTCTGAGTCTTAACACATGTCTATTTCAGAAGTGAAAGCAACAGCCCTATGACACAGGCAGGACTCAAACCCAGCACCTCTTTGCAGGACAGAGGGTCCTAAAGTCATGCAGCTTAACCACTGGACCATCTGAGTTCATGTTTCTCAGATTAATGGCATAAAGATGTTCACTTTATGTAACTTTAGCTCAGCACGTCGAGCACTCGGTCAGACTTATGTCAACAGTAAAGTTTATGAGTTCAGGTCAGTGTGCAGATCACAGGTGTGCTGGAAGGGGGATCTACGGGCGTGGCCCTGGGAGAAGGCTGTGAGCAGTGTGAGAGCAGTGAGGCAGCTAACATTTTTGCGGAGTCCGGCTGAGAGAGCGCAAAATGCCTAAACCGACAAAAACAGAGACGAAGCAACTGCCAGAAATGGCGGCAGATGAGGATTACGTGAGCCTCAGTCGAGTCACGGAACTCATGGAGCAGCAAAGGGACATGTTCAGGGAAATAATACAACAACAACAGGAGAACTTCAAGGGATTCATTAAAATAATCATGGAAGCAACAAACACCCGAATGGATTCACAGATAAAGGACATTCAAGAGCTAAAAACAAGCCTACAGTTCACGCAAGGTGAGGTGGACACTCTGAAAGAAGGAACATTGAAACTCACTGAGCGCACAAACACAATACAAAACGATTTTTATAAAGTATGTGACAATTTGCATATTATCACGGACAAACTGGAGTATCTGGAGGGACAGAGCCGCAGAAACAACCTGGTCTTTGAGGGAGTGTTGGAGACGCCTGGGGAGACCTGGGCCGACGCAGAGGAGAAAGTTAAACATCTACTGAGGGAGAAGTTACAACTACAACACCCGGTGGAGGTGGAGAGGGCCACCGCGTAGGGAAACCCGAAGGCGGGAGAGACCGGCCGAGACCCATCATCGCCAGACTGCTGCGTTGGAAGGATCGCGAAGCAATCCTGCAGCGCGCTAAACACCTCAAAGGGACCAAAATCTTCATAAACGAGGACTACACGGAATCCATCCAAAGGAAGCGAAAAGAACTGATGCCGGAGCTGAGAGCTGCCAGGGAAAGGGGGGAGATTGCCTACTTGCGCTATGATAAACTCATTGTACGTCCGCGCACCAGTACACCAAATCAAGTATAAACACCGGGAAAAACGTATGGATTTTGGTATGTAAAACCACATAACTTCACATGTCCTGTAATACATATAGTTCTATAGGAAGCATCGACTTGGACCTTTCATTAAGGAGAATTGCTGAAGCAAATAACCAGGATTTTACATTATCACAATATGACTTACAGAACACTGAGATCGACATCGACCCTGAAAATAACTTCTTTACTAGAGCTACTAATGACTGTCAATATTATACAGAGGATCTTTACAATAGTAAACTTAAGAACATTAAGGCATTCACTGTAATCCATTTCAATAGTCGAAGCCTCTATGCAAACTTTAACCACATCAAAAGCTTCTTAAAACAGTTTTCTAAACCATTTAGTGTAATTTTAATCACAGAGACATGGATTAATAATGACAGAGAAATTGAGTTTTCTATTGATGGTTATGAATTTATAAGTATGAACAGACGAAACAAGCATGGTGGGGGTGTAGCTATGTTTGTAGACTCCAACTATAGTTATAAAGTAATGGAAAATAAGACTATGGTAGTGGATGATGTACTTGAATGCCTTACTGTAGAAATTACAAGGCAAAAAAAGAAAAATATTATTGTAAGTTGTATTTATAGAACACCTGGCTCTGATATAGATGTTTTTTCTAATTGGATGGAGGAGCACTTTTCAGGTTTAAATCATAAAGTCATGTTTGTGGGGGGAGACCTTAACATCGATCTGTTAAACCCATATAAACATAAAAAGACGGACGAATTTATAAATACTTTATTTAGTATAGGTCTGTTTCCTCTAATAACTAAACCGAGTAGAATCACAACCCATAGTGCGACTTTGATTGATAACATTTTCTCAAATGAAATAGATAGTGATACAGTCAGTGGATTAATGATAAATGATATTAGTGATCACCTGCCAGTTTTTGTATTGTACACAAATGGATATTTAAATATTAATGATGAAAACATTTATTGGTTTAGAAGGGTAAAAACAGAAAAAACTATTGATGCATTTAAAAAGGAACTATTAGCTCAAGACTGGAGTATTGTATATAGAGAGAATGATACTAATAAGGCATATGATGAGTTTACGCAAATATTTCATAAAGTATATGACAAAAATTGCCCAATGAAAAATATTGTAAAAACAGAAAGTGTAAAGAAAACCCATGGATGTCTAAGGGATTACTAAATGCATGCAAGAAAAAAAATTCACTCTACAAAAAATGTATAAATGATAGAACAAAAGAAGCTGAGGATAAATATAAGAAATATAAAAATAAACTGACAGGTATCATTAGAAAATGTAAACAGGATTATTATAATAAGTTGTTAGATAGCAATAAGAATAATATTAAAGGTTTATGGAATATCTTAAATAGTATAATTAGAAATAAACCAAGATCGATTAATTATCCAAAATATTTCAAAGATGAGGATAACACTTTAAATAATATGAATGAAGTAGTCGATACATTTAATAAATTCTTTGTAGATGTTGGACCGAATCTTGCTGCAAAATTGCAAATGTTGAGAACTTTAATTGTGAACTGATAGACACAAATCCTCTGTCCATGTTCCTCAATCCTGTGGAGGAAAAGGAGATACTGGACATTGTTAAAGGGTGTAAAAATAAAACCTCGACAGATTACCATGACATGGATATGAAAACTTTAAAAACTGTTATTGAAAGTATCTCTAAGCCGTTAACATACATCTGTAACCTATCGCTGCAAACTGGACAATTTCCTGATGGTATGAAAGTAGCAAAAGTGATTCCTCTGTTCAAGGCAGGAGATAAACATCTCTTCACAAACTACAGGCCTGTTTCCCTTTTACCGCAATTCTCAAAAATCTTAGAGAAGGTTTATAACTCTAGACTTGACAGCTTTATTGAAAGGTGTAATTTACTCTCGGACAATCAATTTGGTTTTAGAAATAATCACTCAACTTCACACGCGCTCTTTGATATAATTGAAGAAATAACTAATGCTGTAGATAACAAGAAATATGCCATAGGGTTATTTATTGACCTGAGTAAAGCGTTTGATACAATAAACTATGATATACTAATTAATAAACTAGAACATTATGGGATTAGGGGGGTAGCTCTACAGTGGGTTACCAGTTATTTAAAAAATAGAAAACAATGTGTGAAAATAGGTGATTATCAGTCGAGTTGTCGACAAATTGTGTGTGGTTTACCTCAAGGTTCCATTCTGGGCCCAAAATTGTTTAATATGTACATCAACGACATTTGTAAAACGTCTCAAGTACTTAAATTTATCTTGTTTGCTGACGATACAAATATTTTTGCATCAGGTGACGACTTACAGCAACTGTGTCGGATTGTTAACTTGGAACTCAAAAGTGTCAATAAGTGGTTCAAACAAAATAAATTATCTCTAAATCTGAGTAAAAGCAAAATGATGATATTTGGCAACTGTAATTCCAATGCTCAGGAAGCAATTCAGATAGAGGGTGTTGTCATAGAGCGAGTGCATGAAATCAAATTCCTTGGTGTTATTATAGATGACAGAATTACTTGGAAAGCTCATATTAAATATATATCTACGAAAATTTCTAGAAGCATTTCAGTAATAGCAAAAGCAAAGCACATTTTAAACATCAAAGCTCTACATATCTTATACTGTTCTCTGATTTTGCCATATTTATATTATTGTACTGTGGTTTGGGGTAGTACTTATAAAAACACATTAAAACCAATAGTAATGTTGCAAAAAAGAGCTATCCGAGTAATTCATAAAGTTGGGTTTTTGGACCACACAAACTCATTATTTTTAAAATCAAAGATCATGAAGTTCTGTGACATTGTTGAGTTCCAAACTGTACAGATGTTATACAAAGCAAGATACAAACTGTTACCGGGCCAAATACAAAGAAGGTTCCAAGAACGTACTGGTTGTTATGAATTACGTGATGAATTAAACTTTAGGACTCAGAAACATAGCTCAACTTTGAAAAGTTTTAGCCCAACAGTTAATGGTGTACAATTGTGGAATAAACTGGAAATGGAGTTGAAACGAAGTCCAAATATCAACCTGTTCAAATATAAATACAAACAAAAGACTTTTGAAATATACAGAGAACAAGAAATGTGTTGCCACTAGGAGGCGCAGTAGGATCAATTATGTGTGTTTCCTCTATAATCAAGGAAGAGTGTTGCTGCTTGGAACGGTTGTCATTCTATTGCTCAAATTTACAAATTGAGAATTAGGGTAGGCAAGTTATGGATCTGTTGAGAGGGATCCTCCCAACGGGCTCAAAACCTTGTCTTTTAATGCACCACTCAGCATAGGAACATCATCTACAAAATCAGCTGTTAGGGCAGCTGGGTGGGGGTTTGTTGAAGGGGAGTTACTGCCCTCTTCAACTGGCCCGTTCTACACCCTGGCTTTTTAATGCACCTCATTATGCAGGGCTTACATCACACTTCACATATAACTCAATTAAACAAATATAATAATAATGATAAATAAACCCGAATTAAATTATATTAAGGATGGTATTGACAACTGGGAAGTAGCAAGATCTCAGAATATAATATGTATTAATGCACCTTTAATAATGATAATTAATGATAATTAAACCCAAATTAAATTATATTGAGGATAGTAATGACAACTGGGAAGTAGCAAGATCTCAGAGTATAATATGTATGAATGCACCTTTATAACATAAAAGTAGCACATTCTTTTGTTGTTCTTTATTTTGCTGTTGTTTTTGTCTTATTCTTCATCATTTATTGTTACTTTGCCCTATGTTCCTTTGTTTATGATTTGCTACCTTGTAAATATTAAATGTAATGTTACTATTTTTATTTTGGGGTGGGCGCTTATAAGCCTTTGGCTTCAGCCCACTCCCTTTGAGCAGGTTAACTGCTCAAACAAATAAATAAACTAAACTAAACTAAACTAAGATTAAATATACAGATAATGGATCGTTGTTGTAGTGTGTTTGAGGCCATGGTGCATTAGCTCAGGGTGTAGAACAGTCAGTGTGAAGACCTGGGTCGTCGGTAATCTACAGTTTGTGAGTTTAAGCCTCAGTTGGACTCATCAGCTATGACCCAGGCCAGTGAACGTACAGGACAGTAGCTCAGACACTGGTGGATCTGGATGCCACTAGGACGACACTGCAGACATTTCACAAAACTACCGGGTCCCTCTTAATAATCACAGCAAGTCAAGGTCAAGTTTATTTATAAAGCACATTTAAAACAACATTGCTGCCCAAAGTGCTGTACACAAAAATACATATAAAATGCACTATTTAAATATAAAGAATATAAGAAAGCAAGTCAAACTGGCAGAACATTGACACAGGTGGGATTTGAAGACTGCGGTTTAACCACTCGATCACACACTTAGGTATCCCTGTCTTGAGTTATTTTACTTCAGTTTATGGAGTCAGTGTGTTGTGGTTAATGTCATGAACACTCTCAGCTGGTAGTGGCATTAACTCAGTTCTAGCCAAGACCATTTCCTGTTGTTTTTCAGCTGGTGACTGCTCTGTTCAGAGGTGAGGAACCACCACTTCCTGGACTTCAGCTCCGCCCCCAACCAGCAGTCTCACAAATAACTGTCTCAAATATCACCTAAAACTACAGCAGGGATCAGAAAGACTCTAAAGAGCGTAATGTAAGAGGAAAGTGTCATTTTGTTACATGAACTAAGCTCTCAGTCGTACAGGGGTTTTTCAATGTTGCAAAGGTTTTTCCTACAGTAGTCGTCTGTACTGTATTTAAGGCAAGGAGTCAATCAGCTGCAGGGTAACCATTGCACAAATATTTCAAATGAAAGAAAATATCAAATACGGCAAAACCTATGACGTTAGGTCTCAAAACAACCCAGTAGAGATGACTACTTTTTGAAAACTATTGCTACAATCATAATATATTGTACATGTTTATGTTTAATATACAGTATTGTGACACCTCTGTTTATGTTATGGACTTTTCATATTGCCATTTTTTTGTGAAAGAATGAAGGAAAAGAATTGAACAAAAGCCATAACGTTGCAACGCTGTGAGGGCGTTACTGTGAACTACGTGTATATGTTGTACAAAGTATTTGGTTTTGTGGAAATATTTTGACATTCCAATAAATAAAGAATATTTGTAACAACGTGGTGACTATATTGAAAAACAAAATCATGTTATGCTCAGTTACGCCACAAGAGGGCGACATTACTCAGCTGTGTCACGCTGCGTTTCCTCGCTGACAAAAGGACACAACCACATCGTCATTTCACATTTTTATTCAAACGTACTCATTTATGTCCAGGTAACAAAATGGCGGTCTGTGAGCGGTGACATCTGTACAGAACACAGTGGATTATTACTAAACAGTGCTACATAACCCTGATCCAAAACTCAAAAACACCCCTTTGTCCGGATGGAAAAGTACAGTCCGTAAATGCAAGGCCAGTGGCACGCCTCATTTGAAAGCTAAGACCATATAAAACTCATCTAAACAGATCTTTTTCCTCACCTTGTTGCTGCGTTGTCATTCTTTTTGCGTTTGACACATATTTTTGCCACTGTAATTTATTGTTGCGTTTTAGTCGCTTTTCTGTCGCCCTTTTGTTGCATTTTCATCCTTGTTTTAGTCTCATTTTTGTTGCCATTTTGACACTATTTTCAGGTGGGGGGTTAAGAGGTCAAATTGGCCGACATCCAACATGACGGACCGCTTTGCCGTAATAATATTTTTTGCTCAACTCATGTACGTCTGTACCACATTTTTTATTCTACGATGACTTTCAGTTTTGGCCGAGTCCTAACTCGCAATGTTACATCAAAACTGAGGTGTGTCGCTCCATTTGTCTGCGTGGAATTGGACAGCAGTGTGCCAAACATGTATTTTATGGAGTCATATGACTGAAGAATAAAATCAAAATAACCAGGCTTACTCAGTTTTTAAATAAAAGGCAAAAACTTGTGTATTTTTTTTTTTGCCAAAATTGCAGCTGAATGCATTTTGACCAATATTTTTTGTATTTTTGACCATTTATGTTGTATAGCTGAGAAAATGTCATTATTTTCCAAGAAACTCCCATTTAACGTCTATTTTCAACAATAAAGGCCTTAATTTTGACGCAGTTCACTTTGTTACTTTCCCACAGAAACCCCTTACATTATTCGACCGCTCATATAAAGCCAACTCTAACTGAAGCTTCTTACCATTACTTTCACTCCTTTGTAAAATGACCACTCTGTGAAAAAAACAAAAACACGCATTTCATACAAAAACATCTTTATTCTTGACAGTCTGAATGACGGTTCTCTTGGTTGCTCTTGGTCTGGCTCATCCTCTGGGACCTTCGTTGCCGTGGGAAACCCCGCAGGAGCTTCTTTCACACTACAGCTCCCAGAATCCTTTGAGCGCGCTAACCCCTCCGCCACGATAAGGCGTCAACCACAGGAGGGGGGGTTCAGAAACTGGTGTACTAAACTACAGTCTCTGGGGAAGGGAGGTTGGGAGGGTCGGGGGATTTCAAACAAGAGATGGGCGTAATAACTTCTGAGCGATATTTCGGACGTATTTCTTTCTTTCGTTGCCACCTATTGTGATGAGTAAAATGAGTAAAAGGAGAGGGAATAAAATCATGGAAGTTATAACGCCGTCTCTTCGTCTGGGGGGGATCTTCCTCGACCCGGTTGTCTCCACCTGGTAGTATATCTAAAAAACACACAAAGTAAATATTAAGATTTATGAATATCAATGTTTAAGTTACACTGCTTCATCATTTTGTACTGTAAAACTGATTCTATAGATCCAGTTTTACAGTACTGTCAAAGTGCTTTACAGAAAACAAGGGCCTTAACCTTTTATCAGGAGGTATATAAAATCTATAAAAACATCAAAACAATCAATAGTTATTTATTAAAAGCGAAGCGAGAGATAAGATCCTTTCGCTGTCATATGTAGTGATTGGATTTACGGCTCTTTACTGGGAGCCGAGTCTTTGGGATCTGTTCATTTCGAAGAGCCGTTCAAAAGACTGGCTCTTTTTAGTATACATTTTCAATAACACAGAGCGTCCTAAAGGCGTCATGCTGACCACCCATACAGCCGCTGGGTCTGGAAAGGTCAAACACTTTTCACATAAAAAGTTGCACCTTTAAACTAATGTTGAGTTATAGTTATTGTAACTAATCAAAACTTTATTTACAAAGAAAGATATGCTTGGTAAGTGAATGTCTCATTTGGAATCGACTGCCAAATTTAGATTTGGGTAAAGCCGAAGAAAATGTGCTTGGTACAAACCTTCAACCTTCCTAATTCACTCGTCCTATTTGTTATGGATCACAGTAAATTTGACCAGACTGCCATCTCACCTTGAACCCTCAGCTGGACGACGTGGCAGGACTCTTCCCTGGCGTTGCTCAGCACCCTGCACTTGTACTCCCCCGAGTCGGCGCTGCTGGTGTTGGTGAGGACCACGTCACAGCCGTCTCCTCGCTGCACCCGGCCGCTGTAGGACGGGTGCAGGTAGGAGTTCAGGTTGACCGCCTTTTGGTCCCACTCGTACCACACGTACCCTTTCTGTTCCAGGTCGGGCCGGGTCCACCGGAGCACCAGCCACTCGGGGGGGCAGGGGCAGGGGAGCACGCACGGCTCTCCTGACGTGATGTTGAGGAGGAGAACTGGGAAAGAATGAAGTATTCATAACCGTTATCATCTAATATCATTAGTTATCATCAGCCGCTAATGCTAAACTCTGACTGTGTTAGCCGCTAACGCTAAACTCTGACTGTGTTAGCCGCTAACGCTAAACTCCGACTGTGTTAGCCGCTAACGCTAAACTCTGACTGTGTTAGCCGCTAACGCTAAACTCTGACTGTGTTAGCCGCTAACGCTAAACTCTGACTGTGTTAGCCGCTAACGCTAAACTCCGACTGGGTTAGCTGCTAACGCTAAACTCTGACTGGGTTGGCCGCTCACTCCGACTGTTGCATAATTATTTTATTTCAGTGAAGCAGCAATTTTAATGAAGAAATGTTGGGCAGAAAAGTTTTTATTAGAATTTTTAAGCTACTGACAGAAAGTGCCATTAATAAAGTTCCATAGCAGTTTGGCTCACTCATTAGGCCCGAGCACCATCAGGGCTGGCGAAGGGGCTCTTGTAATCGTATAGAGTGATACAGATACAGTAATAACACATGAGTCACCTCTTCCCATAAACCGCAATGAGGAAGTAAAGTCTGTTGCCGCCTTTCTGATAACAGAAAGGACGGAGAAAAAAGAACTGTGTCACAAGTCACATTTATATTTGTACTTACTGCACAAGCAACTGATAATAGCGTTGACGGTATTCAATCAAACTCTGAAGTTATAAGCTGTGTGTACAATTAGGATTTAACACAAAAGCCCATTCACAAGCCGCAAAAGTCTTAACAATTGGTTCTGCATAGAGCAACAGTTTTCCTGTTGAAATGTACTATACAAATACTATTTAGATTCCTGGATTGATGATTTAGTTTGATAAAAATGTAATATTTAACCCTAACTGTCGGCTGATATCATGTCACTGAGGAATCAGGATGGACGCGCCCTTTTCAGAGTTTGGTAAAACAAACTGCGTCACAAGGTTTCAATGAATTTCCAAGATTTCTATTTATTATTAAGTTATTGTTTTTGATTCCATGTCATCTTCATAAGACCTACCTGGATTTTTGTTTTCATTTCAAGTACAGAAATCAACAAGATGCATATTTCTGCAGACACAGTAGAGTAAAAGTACTATATAGCAGAAGTAGAAGTACCTGGAGAGTCCTGTTGCAGGGCACGGCTCCAAACTCCCGTAAGGAAGAAGAGAAATGGCACAGATCTCGAATCCATGACTGTAACTTCAGAGACGGGAGTTTGAACCAGCTGAGGGGAAATGGTGGAGCAAGGAAAACCAGGAAGAGCAGGTGTTTTATAGACCAGAGGAGGGGCGGGGCTAAGGTAAGAGGAGGGAGGAGGAAGACAAAAGTGTGTAAAGTGCGTATGTGCTTGAGGTTCCTACTGCCTCCATTACTACAATCACTATCACTGCCATCACGATATATTAAAAGAAATCACAGAATCATCCACAATTAGTGCAAAATAATTTTATATTTTACAGTGCGTGACCATACATTTAAAACAATGAAATATTAGCACACAATGATATAAATATTCCATCTCATGAATGGTTAAATGTTGTCCGTAACTGGAGAAAATAATGAGACCGAAGTCCGTCTATAGGTGCTTGGTTGCTCTTGGTCTGGCTCATCCTCTGGGACCTTCGTTGCCGTGGGAAACCCTGCAGGAGCCTCTTCAGCCGTGGCTCCGGACACTGCAGCTCCCAGGATCCTTTGAGTGCGCAAACCCCTCCGCCACGATAAGGCGTCAACCACAGGAGGGGGGGATGGGCTTTACGCACAGTGACCCCACGTGATTTCTTCCTCGACAGTGAGATCGCCGCTGTACTTCCTCTCTCCGATCGTTTACATTCAGGATTAGCCGGGCCCCACACAAATGAAGAGACAGGTAAAGGACGACGAGTTACTGATGGACCGTCACAAACATCACGTTCGCTGTGAATCCGGCCCCAAAGGAAACGCCAGTGCCCGTTTAAGGAGCTTTTATCTTGCGAGCTAAAGGCTAGTGCTAAATACCGTCAATATAACATGTAAACTCCTCAATAAAATTTAAACTACTAACGGGCCGATACTTTTTTTTGCGCAGGCTCGCTCAAAACTTGCGCTGGTTTTGATTTTGTGTTAGCCGTTAGCCGTTAGCCTCAAGACAAAAACACCCACCGTTTCCTCCGGTGAAGTCGTTACATCTCACCTTGTGTTTTTAACCCACTGCGGTCACATCCCGACGTTTACTCACCGTCCTTTACGAAATCTTGAGCTATCTCTTCATTTGTGTGGGGGACCCTGCTTACCGCGAATGTAAACGATACGGGAGAGGAAAGTCGGTGTCGATGTTACTTGTCCAGGCAGGGATCTCGTGTGGTCACTGTGTATGTAGTATAGCCCTAGTGGTGGGGACTAGGTGGAGGGGGATTGGATAGTGCCAATAAATCACATCAAACCAAATTCATATATTTATACAGACCAATTGAAATAGTTGAAAATTACTATTGACCAATCTTTTTTTTTGAATAACTTCCAGAAGTGATCCATTACATTTCTCTCCTCTTGACCATTATTTTGGGTAATATTGATACTAATGAGATGATAGTGCGTAGATGTCATAGTTTGTTGTTGTTCGTACCTAGGGTAGAGAAAAAAAATACATAAATCAAGCCTCCACATTACCCCCAAATGTTTATGACACCCCCAAAACGTATGCATCCTGGTGTGTTTTAATGGAAATGGAAATGGTTTTGATAATAAAACACAAAAAAGGTGCGTTTTAGTGAGACCATTCAAATAAATAAAAGCATACTTTTGGGTTTTAATTGATGTGCTGTGTTTAGTGTTGCGGGGCTTTCTGCTGTGTTATTGTAGCCCGTTTTGTCCTGATATGATCCGGATTTGGCAATGTTGTAATTACAACATTGTGAGGACCAGTTTGAGTTTTTAACTGCTAAAATCTAAGTTTGTTGTTCCCCTTGCATATAATAAGTTACCAGAAGGCCTCATCTTTCAAATGCAGTATCATACAAGCATCTAGGCTGTCAGATCATTGTTTAAACGTTGATGGCATTTGGGTATGTGGGTAACCTTTGTGCACAGGCCAGTAGGCGGGAGTAAACAGGTTAACCAACAGAGTGAGGACATTTTTGGAAAGTGAGGACATTTTGGGTGGTCCTCACTGTTGTGGATTTTCTTACCAATCTAAAGGAAAAACTGAAGAAGTATTGTCTGATCAAGTGTGAGATTTATTACGCATGCGGAGAGCCTACACACAGACTTCAGTCCATGGTAAGTCCTGGGGAACAGGCTCCCGTATCACTGTTAAATAGATGGGTACATGAAAGGCAGCACAGCAGGACATGGGAAGTGGTGATGGAGTTCAAGATGGAAATGCAGACGACCAACAGGCGCCTCGGATGTTAATGCAATCGAAGGGTGGTGGTGGAGACAAACAGGAGACCTATTGTAATGTCTAAAGGACAGGCCTTTTGGGCTTATTGTTTTAGGTGCGAGAGGAGCCTAGAGAGGGAGAAGGAGGAAGCTGGTCTTCTGGGCATTGATCAAAGGCCCAGCAGGCCACCAGATGATAGGTTAGCTTGTGTATTGCTGCGACTCGTTTTGGTGATACTAACTCTAAATAAAACTTGTCACAACACTCCTCCCTTTGATGATTGCAAAACCAAGTCACTGGGTTGTGCAATCACCATTTCAAGGACTGTTTGAGGGTCAAGATGTGGTTTTAGGGTTAGAATTGGGTTTAGATTAGGGTTAGGATTAAGGTTAGGGTCTTAGGGTTCAGGGTTAGGGTCTGGATAATACCTTATGTCTATGAGTGTCCTCACTAAGATAGAATTACAAACGTGTATGTGTGTGTGTGTGTGTGTGTGTGTGTGTGTGTGTCTGTGTGCCGGTGTTGTTGTAGTGTGTAAAACTGACGTTGGACTCTGAGCCAGAGGATACGGTGGATCGTTGGCGTGCTGGCATGGTTCTGAGGTGTTGAGGACCCAGTTCCTGTTGGTGTTGAGGGTCCGCAGGCCGTATCTGACGACCTGACGTTGAGAACCTCTGCAACAACCACAAACCAGTACTGCAATGTTCACCAGTGTTCATTTTCCCATATACATATATTTTGATTTTCTTTTAAATGTATTAGTCTTGACCTTTTTTTTTTCTTTATGTCAAGCTATAGTCAAAAACTCTCTTTAGTTTGAGTCTATTATGTTAAGTGAGACTAAATGTGAACAAAATCTATGATATATAACTTAATTCAAACATGCCACTAGTGCTGGCTGTACAAACCGGTATTTCCTGAAGTTCTGCACATTGGTATTTATGTTGCTTACCAAGCCACATAAAAACATGGAAACACCTTTATAACAGAGTACTGTGTCACATATCTACACTACTAAAACTGCAAAATACAAATCCATCCCACCAATTTTATTATTTTTCTTTTTTGTTAACATAAGGTTTGTCAAGATATATCAAATATATATAACTCTATAATAAATATAGCATTTAAGGATGAATGACTATAAGTAGTCCATACCTGAGTTGACTGGAGAATCATCATAAAAAAAAGAGTTGTAAATACATTTTTGTTTTAATTTAATTTAATTTAATTCAATTTTTTTCTTCCAATTTGAAAAGAAACCCACGAACGGGCCTTTTATACACAAAAAAGGAGGTGGAGTCATGGTAAGGAGGTGGAGTCAGGGCTAAACCATTTTTAGGGAAAACAAATTCCAGCGGCTAAATACTGTGACTTTATGCATTAAAAAAAAAAAAAAATCAATTAAATTAAAAAAAACAACAACAACAAAAAGTATGCCTTTTTACTAGGGTGGTTCACAAAATTAACTCGTTTTAAAATGTTGCCAGATCGCTTTTTGCCTTGTTCCAATTGGTAATTGTGCACTCACAGGGCGGCAACACGAGCGGAATGAGCTGATGTAACAAGAAACAAGTTTCTCCATTGTGAGATCTTATCTTAGTATTCACAAACTAACAGTGTAAATCTCAAAAGGAAGTGAGTAAAACATCTACCTTCAGAGTTGTCACAACAGGAAACTAGCTTTATAGTGAATATACTTTATTAGCGATAATATTCTTTGGAACCCAGACTTAAGTAGTTTTGGACATATCCCCATAAGATTCCATGAGTGAATCACTTTAACAAAGACAACAGGTCAAAGAGAAAGAATTCTGCGTTTAGATCAAGTGAACAGATTATCAAAGGTTTTATAACATCTGTGCAGAAGCTTGAAGAGTCACTCATTTAGTTGCATCTGAACACAATCTGCAAACCTTCAGCGGGAATATAGAATGAGGAAGTGTGGAATTATCACATTCCGTCCAGGGTGAACTCCACTGACGTCAAAGTCATCTTCAAAGCAAAGGTATCTCTGCCATTTTTGTTACGTATAAGTAGCTCACAGGGTAAAGAGGGTTTACATTACCTTGCATAGCAGGCTGGATAAATCACAGGATTTGAATTTTCAGTCTTATAAAATAAAATAAAAACTGCTGTCTGATGATCTAAAGGTCTTTGAGCGGCATTTGATACCTACAAATCCACAGATTTCTTTATGGAACAAATAATTCCAGCGCCTGAAAACTGTGACTATGGATCAAAATGATTGTGTACAATAAATAACATTAAATTGAATTTAAAAAAATAAAGTGTGAGTGTTTACTAGGGTGATTCACAAAATTAACTTTTTTTTAAATAATTTTGCCAGATTTTTTTCTTTTTGCCTTGTTCCAATTGGTATTTGAAGCATCTGTACCAAAAATGTTGTCAGTTGCCTCACATTTAGGGGTGACACTTTTTCATAATGCTGACCTTATATTAACAAGTCGTGATAATTACTATATAAACGTACCGCTCCATAAGGAAAATGAAGGAGAATAATATTTATAGACTCGATAAATGCAATTCAGGTTCATTCACATCACATTATTAACTTATCTTTGTATTGGTCAAGTTTCTGTTTCCTGTGAAAGTTACACATTGTTATTATTGGCCTATAGAGCAATGGAAATTGTGAAAAAGTGTGACACCATTTACTGGAGTTTCAATGGCTCCAATTTTGTAACAGACGTTCAATAGGAACAAAGCAAAATGTGATCTGGCAAAATCTGAAAAACTTTTACTGATACCACTCTACTGTTTACTCCAACAAAAGACATAACTGTCTTGCAGCAAATGTTGTGACTCGAGCTTCAGCTGGAGCTACGGCGCTCGGCCCATCCTGTCACCAAGCAGCCCGACATGTTGGTTTTGGTTTTATTTATAAATGGATCAGGTGCACATTCCAGAGCGAGGGCGTGTCTCTATTCATTCTGTTCACTCGCTTCCTTATTGTTACAATTACAGTCAATCCATTTGCAATGTTTTAAGGAGTGCCCTAAAGTCAGCAATAGAAGCATTAAACTGTTTAGTTTAGTTTAGTTTATTAGTTTATTTGAGCAGTAAACATTCTGCTCAAAAGGAGTGGGCTGAAACAAGAGCTTATAAGCCCCACCCCCAAAATCAATACAACATTTACAAGATAGCATCTACATAAAGACATTACATGACAGAAACTCATGTACTGTAAACATTCCCCAAGGAGGAGTAATACTGATTACGAAACAACAATGATAATGCTACATAAGGAACCGTGTCAGTCACATGCACGACCTCTGCAGCATGCACACCCGTTTATAAAAGAACTTTATCCTATTGCAATTACATTATCAATCATAAAATTAGCAGCATCATATTATGATTTGCCTCAATGTCAAAGGAGAACCAGTTACACTTCAGAGCGGCTTTTCTAACACAGACCAAATTACAAAGTATTGTTTGAAATGTTCATATAGAAAACAGAAACAAGCACCACAACAACCACGATCTCATGTACGATGTTTAGTACAAAGCAAGTAACAAAAGGCAACCCTTAATATAATATATTTCAGCCAATGCCAAACCTTTTATTTTATAAAAGGCACGTTACTATGCAGTACATATTATACTTTATGATCTTCCTACTTCCCAGTTGTCATTACCATCCTCAGTATAATATTAATTTGTGTACAATTTCCTCTCTTTTTTTCATGTATAATGTATTATGTAAGCCCTACATAGTGTAATGCATTAAAAAGCCAGGGTGTGGAGCGGGCCAGTTGAAGAGGTAGCTCCCCATCCACAAACCCCCACCCAGCTGCCCTAACAGCTGATTTTGTAGATGATGTTCCTATGCTGAGTGGTGCATTAAAAGACGAGGTTTATGATCCCGTTGGGAGGGTCCCTCTCAACAGATTCATAATTATGTATTTATTTATTTTTTGTATCTTTGAGCAATAGAGTGACAACCGTTCAGAGCAACAACACCTAAGTGCAAGTAGATCTTGCTGCTCCCCTAGAGGCAACGCATTTCTTCTTCTCTATACTTTTCAAAAGTCTTTTGTTTATATTTATATTTGAACAGGTTGATGTTTCACAATTGTACACCACTCACTGTCGGGCTAAAACTTTTCAAAGTTGAGCTATGTTTCTGAATCCTAAAGTTTAATTCATCACGTAATTCATAACAACCAGTACGTTCTTGTATCTTGCTTTGTATAACATCTGTACAGTTTGGAACTCAACAATGTCACAAAACTTCATGATCTTTGATTTTAAAAATAATGAGTTTGTGTGGTCCAAAAACACAGCTTTATGAATAGCTCTTTTTGGATTTGGAATTTTATTTGAGTGATTTTTTTTTTTTTTTTTGCAATACTATTGGTTTTAATGTGCTTTTATAAGTACTACCCCAAACCACAGTGCAATAATTTAAATAGGGCAGTATAAGAGAACAATATAAGATATGTAGACCTTTGATGTTTAAAATGTGCTTTGCTTTTGCTATTACTGAAATGCTTCTTGATATTTTAGTAGATATATATTTAATATGAGCTTTCCAAGTAATTCTGTCATCTATAATAACACCAAGGAATTTGATTTCATGCACTCGCTCGATAACAACACCCTCTATCTGAATTGCTTCCTGAGCATTGGAATTACAGTTGCCAAATATCATTTTGCTTTTACTCAGATTTAAGGATAGTTTGTTTTGTTCGAACCTCTTATTGACACTCTTGAGTTCTAAGTTAACACAAAGGTGCAAGTAGCTCAAAGTGCACTGTCAAACATTCATTCATAAAACATAAAAAGACAGTCTTAAAAAACAAACAAGCCCCATAGTTAAATAAGTTAAAGGTTTTTTTAAGTAACTGGTAACCCACTCTAGAGCTACCCCCCTAATTCCATAATGTTCTATCTTATTAATTAATATGTCATAGTTTATTGTGTCAAATGCTTTACTTAGGTCAATAAATAACCCTATTGCATATTTCTTGCTATCTACAGCATTAGTTATTTCTTCAATTATATCAAAGAGCGCGTGTGAGGTTGAGTGATTATTCCTAAAACCAAACTGATTATCAGAGAGTAAGTTATTGCTTTCAGTAAAGCTGTCAAGTCTAGAGATAAAAACCTTCTCTAAGATTTTAGAGAATTGCAGTAAAAGGGAAACAGGCCTGTCTTTCTAAAGTGAAAGTACAGACACAAGACAAACAGTTATTGAAGTTAAAGTGTAAAGTTGTTTTGGACATTATGCCCATACGATTCCATAGGCCATTCATTTGAGGTTCCTTCCTATTTAGATTTAAATAGAAATAGAATCTGCATACCCTCTATTAATGATGTAACATGTGACCTTTCTGACAAACTTCTGCGTAAACATATTGTTGGGCTTCGGTTCTTTGCAGATGCTCAGCTAAAACCATCAATGCAGAACACATGCAAAAATATCACTAAAAATAATCTAATGCCCCGTTCTCATGTTGGGAGTTTTCAGGTTATTGGTTGCTAGTTAGCACAGAGCTGATTAGCCTGTCTTACTTTTAAACTCTTAATATTTGAGTTCTTTGAAAAGTCAATGTGAATAAAAATGGGATTTTTCTTCCAGACTCCAGCACTTGAACAGAAGGGACTGTTGAGCTCTGTTAGGGTTGCAAACTTCTGAGAAGTTTCAAAGTTGGACATTTTCCATTAGTAAATAATAGGAATATATGGGAATTATTAACACAAGTGAACTTTGCTTTTGTTCCGACAGATAACAAAAGGGTTTGAAGAGCACATGGGCCACGTACCTCGCCATAGTCTAATGTGGGCGTGGTCAGGCGTCCACATCTTCACTCACTGTGCTGTTCCAATGTTCAAGTCGTCAGGTGGCATGTGTCTCCCTTTGGTTAGCATGTGGCTAATTTGCCAAGGATACATCAGTGTAGCCTTCACTGCCTTGTACCAGCCAAAATCACCCATAATGCACCACGGCTCTCAAGAAAACAAAACAGAAAAAAGATGGTGCTGCCTGTGTCAACTTTTAAAGCACTTAAAATACACTTTTTAAGAAACAAATACATGCTTTGACTTGTTTAATGGCTCTGCAGCCAGAGTTCAGTCTTTTAGCCAATACTAGATAAACTAGTATCGTTATCTAGTAGATAAACTACTAGATAACAAAACTATGATTAGTTTTGTTATCTTGAAATGTATATTTTTTATTCAAACATTCAAACAAATGTCACTGCTTCACAGAGCAGCAAAGGACTTGATTTGTTTCGTGGGCAACTGGGCATTGAATTGAATTGATATTCACTTTGACACTTTTATTTATAAAGTTTTTAGTGCCCCTTTCGAGTTTTATTTTGTTTTCTGATAGGTTTCATCAGAAACCTATCAATAGTTTTTACCAACTATTTATTTTTAGTTGGTAAAAATATAATTATACTTTCACCAAATGCCCACATTTTCCAGGTAAAGCTTCCATTGAACATTTCTGGAAAATTACTGGATTTTTTTTTTTTTTTCAGGAATTTGTTGCCCTTTTCCAGCTTTAAAGGAACAGGCCACCGTTTTTCCATACTGAGATATGTTGAGCTTAGAAGAGTTGGTGCACAACTGTCTGGTCTTTGTACATGCGCTCACACAAAAAGACCAAAGATGTTGTTAGCATTTAGCCTCTCCTCCTCTCCTCTATGGGGCCAAACGGGGGTGAAGTTAGCAGCGACCAAGCTCTTCCACGTAAAGTCAAAGTGCTCTTAAGGTATTATTATGCCTTACTAACTTAATATAGTACCTCTTTTAATCCATTTAGAAAATCGACATGTTTAATTTTGTGTAACTATACTTGGATCGTGTAACTCTTCACGTAACCGTATTTAAATAGGGAAAACGTGGAAGAGCTCGTTCGCTTCTAACTTCACCTCCATAGAGGAGGGGAGGAGAGGCTAAAGGCTAACAACATCTTTGGTCTTTTTGCTTGACTGAGCGCACGCACAAAGACCAGACAGGTACGCATCAACTCGTCTAAGCTCAGGTAAAAACATCTCAGTATGGAAAACCGGTGGCCTGTTCCTTTAAATAAAACTCCCTCTGTGCCAAGTAAATATATGATCTGATGAGTCGTGCCATTAAAACTTAAAATACCATGCAAATAAATGAACATATTTTAAAATCCAAGACAAAAAGTACATTTTTAACATTTATTTTTGATTCCGATTGGACTTCAAAAGTACAAAAAAGAATAAGCATGTTTTTTCCCCCCCCATCATTAATATTCCTTAAGCATACAATGAATAATCATCTTGAACACCCAGTTTATTTCAGAATGTACATAAAATAAAGAAGCAAGAAACAACCCGCACGCCAAAGTGCGTTTATACAGACTCAATAATGACATACTACAACCCTGGAACTACACAGCGGCTTCAGGAAGTGTCCGCACCTCTCCATTTATTCCTATTTTAATATGCTGAAGGCCGAAAATGTTCAAATTATTCTTTATATTCCTTGAAAAAGCAGTTGTGCCGTTCTGTTAGATTGGCAATGATTGTTAAATGCAATAATAGTTTTATATTCATATATTTTCAAAACTTTTTAAACATTCATTGTTAATTTTCTTTTGTAGGGTAATTAATGTACATTTTTTACCAATGGACAGAATATTTATTGAGGTTAATATCAGATGGCTACATAATAAAATACAAATAATTAAAACGAGGTCTGAAAACTTGATGAACCTGCTGTATAGGAGACACGCAAATCCATTTTTAATCCAACTTGCGGTAAACATTTCGTCGCCTCTGACCCGGCAGCTCCTCCGTTTGGTCCACTCGTAAGTGCAGCCCTGTGTCGCAAAGGCTCCTGGGTAATTATTTTTGCAGCGTCCTGGATGTCCGCTCCTGCTCGGCGGAGACAGAGAGAGAGAGAGAGACAGAGAGAGGAGGCCTAGGACATGACTCCGAAGACGGGGTTGTGGCGGCAGATGCTCGGCCCGATCTCCTCGTAGTCCTTCTTGGTGTGGCACACTTGGTAGAACTCGGGCTGCGGGGAGAGGAGCCATTTTAAAGATGTGTTTCATCTTATGACTGAGTATCTTCTGGTCAGACGGGGCGTGAACTTGTCAGTAAAAAAGGGAAACGTGGAGATACTCACCGTGGACGCCAGCATGGAGCCTCCGAACCACACGGCGTACCTCTGCATGTGGTGGGTGACGACCTGGACGTCGATGGGCTTAGGCTGCAGGACACGGAAATTAGTTCAAGAAGTTCCAAAGCTAATAGGACTGGACTAATAATGGCAGCTCAATCAAAAGCACATTTTTTATGGTAGAAATGAGCCAATTGTAAAGGTTTTATTGGATTTTTTTTTTTTTTAAAGTGTGCGTATTTTCCCAAATCACCTTGAGCTTGCCTCCGCTGAGCTCCTCGCTGATCTTCAGCCGAGCGTCCACACTCCTCTTCAGGTCCCTCTGCAGACGCCGGCCAAAGTCCCTGAACATGGTGGAGCCCCCGGACAGCACCACGTTCTGTTAAAAGCACAGTTACAGCTAAAGTTCGACGGACACACAGGCAGCACAGTGGAGTGTACCTTATAGAGCGGGCGGCGCACGTCGATGGGGCAGTTCTGGATGACCTCGTCCACCACCTCCGAGATGGGCTGGGTGAAGTCTGGGTTGGCGAACTGCAAACACATGGGTTGGTCTTACTTATATATAAGCATTTCTACAATTTAGATGTTACTACAGTGTCAAGGCAAGCAAAGGAAAGTCATGCTTTTAGTGCAGACGTATTCTTAGATGTCACCAGAGGGGCGACAATACGCCATGTACAACCAATTGATTTAGAAATTCTATGGATGAAGTAGGAGCAGTGAAGGAATATGTGCCTGACTGAATTAATATTGTCACATCTGTTCTTAAGGGTTTTATGAAAATATCTTACGAGCACTTCGACGTCCGCGCTGTAAAATCAAAGTGCTCCTAAGGTGTTATAGTGCTCCTTTTTATCTGCTTAGAAAATCGACATGTTTAATTTTGTGTAACTAGACTTGGATCGTGTAACTTTTCACGTAACTGTATTTAAACAGGGAAAACGTGGAAGAGCTTGGTCGCTTCTAACTTCACCCCAGTTTGGGTCCATAGAGGAGGAGAGGCTAAATGCTAACATGTTAGGTGTTTTTGCGCGACTGAGCGCACGCGTAAAGACTAGACAGGTACGCATCAACTCGTCTAAGCTCAGGTAAGAACATATCTTCTTATTAAAAATGGTGGCCTGTTCCTGTAAGTAAACCCTCAGACGTGCAGCACAGCAATATAGATTAAAAAAGGAATCACTTGAACTGACCTGCAGTTGGGAGACGTTTACCTTAGGGATAACAAACCAATGGCTCGCCAAAGGCTTTCCACATTTCAATATTTGCTTGATGAGTCACATTTAAATTTGTTTTGTTTTTGTTCTAAAAATATAGAACACAGACTGCAGACCAAAGTAAAGAACAAACAATAAACTCAAGTTATTTTAATTGTCTTAAAATATCCTCCACCTAAGTAGCTCTGTAAGTAGCTCTTTGCCATTTTTGATATGTGAAAGTAGCTCCCCATTATTATTGTCACATTGCATGTGACGTTTCCCTGACAACACCTCCTTACAATCAAACACTTCGTAATAACACTTCCGCTGCTTATAAAAGGTTTCTGAAATGCCCTGTACTTCATGCTGCTGCTGAGTGAGGATGATGGCGCCCTCTGCTGGTGACTTCATAAACTGTAGCGCTGCACCAGTGATAAGTGAGGAAGGTGCTTTCATCGACTCACCTGGGAGGAAACTATCGCCAGCAACCATGGTTGTAAATAGAATGCTGATCACGAAAAGGCTGTTTAGTCTGAAGTTATGTTTTCTAAAGGCTTACGAATGTTGGGGATTTTATAAAAAATAAATCATATTATATATCAGGGTTTATACAGGCAGAAGCAGTCGAATTTCATGTTTTTTTAATACTATTTTTAATGCCCAAATATTACATTTTAACGCAGAAAAAGAAAATCAGCGGATAGTTCATGTCTTAAGATTTGCAAACATTTCATCAAACAGAGGAAAGAGAACAAAACGGGAAACTTTTTAGCAAAAGAATGTGGTAAATTTCAGTAAAAATTGCAGCTGAATATGTTTTAGACCAGGGGTCACCAACCTTTTTTCAGCCGAGGGCTACTTCAAGAGCATTAAGTTGTTCGACAGCTACCAGTTAAAAACAAATCCTAAAGACTTGAACGTACACCGTTTACATATAGGTAATTTACCCCATATTATATCAAAATAGCTTTATTTTAAACTCGTACTGAGTCACAAGAACAGAAATAACTGTATTTTTAAGAATCAGATTCAAGAAAATTAGGTGTTTAACACCTTAGAAAAAGTCTCAAGGGCTACTGGGCATGCCCCAAAGGGCACCACGTTGGTGACCCCTGTTTTAGACTATCATTTTGGTATTTTCAATTAGCTTATACAGTCAAATTGTTGAGCGATGTCATAATTTCTTAATACATTTCGATTTAATGCCAGTTTGAATCCAGCGTAATGCTTTTTAATGACATTTAAGAGAAAATGAAAAGTAAAAAAAGCAGCAGTAGTCTGTGTCCTGGGTCCGTACCTCCGGGTGGAAGAAGATCTCCGGCCCCAGGAAGCGCTCGTAGCCCACGTCGATGGTGAACTCCTTCTTGGTGATGGCGTTGACCCCCGTGTACTGCTTTATCCACTTGGAGCCGTCCGTGTCGTACTTGTTGAACTCTTTGACCAGGTCAGGGCAAACGTAACTGAACCGCTCCTAAATAAATAAAAAAAACAAAGCATTAGAGCGGCGTTCCCCGATTTAGGGTACAGAGTATTCCTGATGTTTGACTCTCCGGGGAGTTACCTTGACGGCCTTGGCGGTCTCCAGGCTCTGCTCCGGGGGGATGCCCACCTCCCGGTCCCTGAGGAGCTGCTGGGTGAAGTAAGTGATGTCCCGCCCGGCGATGGGGATGTGTTTGATGCAGCTGCCGATCACATAGCCCTCGGCCTGGACACACACACACACACACAGGGGAGGAATTTAAATGTAGAGACATCAATTTGATTCTCTTGATGTACATTATGGACATAACTATGAGGAAACAATGTCTGGGTAACTTTAAAAACGATACCAACATGGTATCGGTAAAAAAAAAAAAAAAAGGTTAGGTTCCACTGGTATTTAAAAAGTATCGAAAGCAAGTAGGGGAAATAATATGAAATCTTTAGATCCAAGTTTTGATGCTGTTGGTCATCAAACATTTAGGAAAAAATGGGGGGAAATTGGGGCAAAAAAAACTGGGGGAACATTTTCTTTTTTCAAATGGGAAAAATAAAAAAATAAAAAAGGGGGAAATTGTCTGGGAAATAGGAAAAATTAGGGAATTTCTTTTTTTTTCATTGGGCGAAAAAAGTGGAAAAATTTGGGGGGAAATTTGAAAAAAAAAATTGGGCAAAAAAGTTGAAAATTGGGGGGAAGTGGAGTACTTTGGGGAAATGGGGGAATAAAGTGGAAACTTGAGAACAATTCAAGAAAAAAGTGGGGATAAAAATGGGGGAATTATGGGGAAAATGTGGAAAGTTTTTTTCAACCCTTTTGTAGTGAAAGGGAGTTTCTTGGTCGTTTCACCTCAAATAAATGAGACATGTAAAAGAAATGACAAGGAAGTACTGGTATCGCCATTTTTGAATAAACTGGTTATTAGTGGAAAAAAAAAAAAAATCAGTAGAAATTCTAATTTAGCCTTTGATTGTTGAGGTTCAAAGCTCAGACATCAGGCATATAAAGAGACCATTTAACCATAAGAACAGAAAGCGTGGTACCACAGGGATGACGTGCGTGACCCCGTCCCCGCTGTCGATCACCGTCCCGGTCAGTGTCCTCTCCCCCACCTGCCGGGATGTCCAGGAGGCCGCCAACGCCAGCACCGCCTGCAGGGACACGAGACACACCGGCGTTTCAAAAAAACACAGAGGGTACAAAGTGTCCATGTGAGGGGAACCAGCCGTACCTGCACGGCGATGTAGAGTCCCGGGACGTTGAAGGACTCGAACATGATCTCAGCCGTGTACTCCCTGTTCTCCGGAGTGTTCAGCGGAGGCTCCGTCTGAGGGGACACAACACACACATGATCATCTATTTATTATCCATCGCTCTTCAGTCAGATTAAGGCTATCACATATCTTTGTGTGTGATAGCCTTAAAGTGGACATGTCCTGCATATGGAGCTTAAAAATAGGCTTAAAAACATGATTTTGGAGCCTCAGCTTTGATATTTTACAGTTTATAATTTGAAAATATGTCCCTGTAAGAATTAAATAGTAATTATGAAATGCAGCTGGTGAAAATCTTGAGTGGAGCTCAGGAACAGGTACAGGAACTATAATAAGATTTATTTTTTTTAACCTCCTGACTTGTTAGCAACTCCAAAACCCTGCAACTTTGCACAACCAATCCTTTAACGTGGCAGCTTCCACACAACTAAAATGACAAAAACATAAATTGTCATCAGTGAAATCCGTTTGGCTTGACAGTTGTCCACTTAAGAAGGCAAGTCAGCTTTTTGTGTAGACAAGTCCTGTTGCCTGAGGAGCAAGAGAAAAGTAAAGACCGTGACAAGTTCCGTGTCCTGTTTCAGTAAATACCAAAGCATCAAACACACTGAGGATCTTTCAGTTCCCCTCAGGGTTTTATCAGAGTTCAGTTGTGAACTAAAAGCAGATATGTGACCGTGTGCAGCTGATACAATCCATTTGTTCTCATTTCTTATTCCATAAATCCTCTTCGTAGAAAGGTGTGATTTTAAAGTAATAAAATGTTGTTTTTTTAATAAAAAATTTTTTTAAATGGCCTGCACACTCAGGCATTCACGGAAATGTCCCATGTAATCCTTGAGGGAGTGAACATTACAGCAAAGGCCTCTTGCTTCACATATTTTCTGCAGTTAGATGCACCAAAGATGTTTGAAAATGTGCTTGAGTAAAACACAGCAATTATACTCTTTAAAAATACTGACTGTTCATTATGCTGTCGAGAATACTGAAACACTTTAGACATTGTTTGACTTCCACAGCCAACTTTCCTTTTTGCTTCAAAAACATGACATTTAAGAATATATTATCTTTCCTGTTTTAGGACTCGGTTAATGATTTTTCTTTTCTTTCTTCCCCCAGAAATATTCATGTTTGACTGTATGAAGTCCTTCACTGACCAATGACATAGTGACATCTCATCTGAATACAAAATAGAGGAAATAATAACCAGAGTATAAGCTCAAACGTTATACAAGTTATAAAGGAGATTCAAAATTCCATCAAAACCATCATTAGTCATAACAATGTGTTTGAAATATCGATGCCGCTGCAGTTACGGTGGGCTCTAAATCTACAGACGAGGTCTTCTTACCAGGAGGAAGTAGTGGTCTTCAGGCTCTGCCCGCAGATACTTGAAGATGATTTGCTCCATGAAGCGCTCCATCAGGTCCCAGTCCTCCACAATGCCGTGACGGATGGGCCACTGCAATTTGAACGAGAAAATTCAGGCTTTTTTAGAATACATTTGGACACCTTTGACTTGGGGTTTATTTTTTATTTCCTTCTTCCTAAAGCCCTAAGAAAAAGGCAGCGGGCTGAAGGCTCCGGAAGTTCCTGTTGAGACCTACAAAACGGTTGCCCTGTTTGTTCACTTTCTTTGTCATCTCATTTTTTTGCTCTTGTTACTTTTTTGTGAGCTTTTTTTAATAGCGTTTTTGTCACATTTTTGGTCATATTTTTGCCACTTTTTTAAAAACATTTTTTCATAACTTTTTGTCTCGTTTTCATCATTCAGCCCTAACCAGTTGGAACCAGGATGATTTGAAGTTGTTGAGCAGTGAAATGATCAGAGGGAGTCCGGAGGGTTCACCTTCGTTGCATAGGAAGGTTTGTCAATGGCCTCGTCCCCGATGAAGAAGTCCAGGTCGTCCACTCCCTTCATCATCCTCCGCTGGGCCTGGTCGCCCACTTTGGCCGACTCTTTGATTGCAATACCTGACACAGAGATATGCAAAATAGAATTACAGTAAAACATTTAACATGAACATTTGAGTGAGAAGACTTGCTGGAAACGCATTTGATTTAGAAAGACAGAACTAAGATTGAAAATGACGTAAACCAAAGAGGAAGTTTCAAAAACAGAAAAGCCGCACAGACGTTTTCCATTGTGAAATACACGTGCAACAAACTGAAGAGAACATTCACAACAAGAATAATATACAATCTACAAATCAAAAAATGGAAACTTGAGACAACTTTACTCACATGAAGGAATGATGAACTGTGGCTCTGTGTTTCCAGCAAATCCGAGCTTGGTATACCTGAGGGAAAACGACGTGGTATCAGACGGATATTTATTCATTCCCTTTATTATTTAAAATCACAATATGGAAAGCGCAGAAACAAGAGTCAAAGAGACTCGGGGTTCACACTTTGAACTGACCCTTCTTTTAACCTCTTAACCGAGCACCTTTTCTCCAGTATTACCCAAATCGTTTTGTGGCGTTTAGGCAGAATTTAGTTTTCTTAATGTAACGGTCATTAAGCCACCAAAAAGTGTAACAAAAAGGGTAAAATAACGCATGATGAAAACACAAGAAAAAAGGACGAAAACCTGACAGTCATAATGAGGAGGAAGCTGAGCGGTAGATCAGTTTTGTGGGTCGTAGCTTTCAAATGAGGCTGTAAGCTCCAGTCGAGAAGGTTCTAGATTTGGGTAAAGCCGAACTGGATAAAATATTCTCGGTTCAGGTGGGGGTTAAGAGGTTAATCAATTAGTCAGAAACACTCGTTTGAGAAGACCACTTTACAACTTTTCTGCACAGACCAAAACAGTTGAAGCATTTCCCGTCCCTGATGCTTAAAGTATGAATTACATTCACGTAAGAGATACAATTGTACTAACAACCGCTCTAACAGCTAAAGATGATTGTGACCTTTGTTTTATTCCATTTCGCCAGTAAACAGAGCTCTTGTTCATAAGCTTTCATTTACTGAAGCAATCCAGGAAGTAGCACTAGCTGCCTACGTGCACTCCCATTTCCATTATGGGTATTAGGTAGCACTAGAACAACCAATTCCCGTGTTACGTCCCTGAATTTTATTATGTTTACTGGTAAAGATACGGGATAGAAAACGGTTGAACACATGGGTATCGTCAGCAGCACCGTCCAGGACTCCAGACCGACGGAGAGCAGCGGCACTGGGCGTTAGCTGCAGCCTGACAGCCGCTTCCTCTGCCTGCAGCTAATGCTAATGCTAATGCTAATGCTAAGCAGAGTTTTTCCTCTTTGGTGACTTACCCCGTGCCACAGTCCACCACACAAGCCGGGAGCCGACTCGCCATGGCTGCTGCAGCTGTCTGGTCGAGCTATTAACCGATACACTACGCGACCGTGTCTATTTCAGCGGTACATTCATTGATTTGAGGCGCTACGGATCCAGGCTGCTTCACGGTTTGAGCAGCGCTTCCGGGTTTTGATCGAGCTCTTCTTCTGGTCTACTACATCGTTCCACTAAACAGTGCGGCGCGCCCCCGTGTGGCCAAAAACTGTAACTAAATTACATGGATGTACTTTTTTTTTTTTTTACCTTTGAACCAAGCACATTTTCTACAGTTCTACAGTTTTTTGTTGCTTTTTTGTTGTTCTTTTCTGTCTCATCTCCCCCCCCCCTTTCATCACTTTCTAATTGTGTGTTTGTTCTTACTTTTTGTCACTTTTTTTGTTATATTTTCATTCTCGTTTTTATCATTATTTTGATGCTTTTTTTTTTTCTTTTCTCAAAGCTTTTAGATTTGGGTAAAGCCGAAACTGGACAAAATGTGCTGGATTCAGGTGGGGATTAAGAGGTTAAACATATTTGCTCCAGTTTGGATTTACCCAAATCTAAACGCTTCTTGAAAAAAGTGTTAAAATAGCCACAAAAATGAAATGATAGAGAGGATGAAAATGCAACAAAAGAGCAACAATTAACGTGACAAAAAAAGCGATGAAAAAGTGACAGAAAACTGATGCAAACGCAACAAAAGAGCGGCAAAGACGTAACATAAAGCCTAAAAAGAGCAACAGAAAAGGGGAAAAAAAACATGGATTTGGGTAAAGCTGAACTGGAGAAAATGCGCTTGGTTTAGGCAGGGGTTAGGAGGTTAAATGGACTTTATGGAGGGCTGTAAATCGGCAAAATATTCATTCCAGAAGTTTAAATCATTATCCCGGTCCCCATCAGTGGTGTGTAGAGTAACCAAAATGTTTGAGTAACGTTACTTGAAAATATTTTTACTCTTGGCTGAATACTCTGGAAAAAAGGAAATATACCTGTATATGTAAGGGATAATGCACTCCGAGGTGTCCATTATCAGAAATAACTGGACTCCGCGGAAGCAACCGGTCTTTGCGTCGTCCAGTTATTCTGATAATGGACACCTCGGAGTGCATTATCCCGCTTATACCATGGTCCGGCAAACTGAAACTGTTCATTTTTAAGTCCTGGGCAGGAGTTATTTCCCTTTTTAATCAGTTTTACCTGAAGCTAGTTCGAGCTCAATTGTTTACCGTTACGGAAACAGCTGCAGTGGAGTGATATAGAACGTGATTTAACTGTTATTTAACTGTTGGCGGGCTAGGTGTACATTATCACTTTTTAACGGACACCTTCCAGCCAATCAGAATCGAGTATTCACTCAGACCATGGTATAAATATATGATACAGTGCCTCTCAAAGGTACTAATACACCTTGAACTTTTGCACATTTTGTCATGTTTACAACCATAGACATAAAGATTTAATTTTGAATTTTTTACTGAAAGTTCACACACAAGTAACAGACAACTGTGAAGTGAAAGCAAAATGATACATGATTCTGTTATTTTACAAAAATTAGAAAAGTGCATAAGTATTCATACAGCATTTTTCTGAGTGCATTAAATTGCCTTTATAACATTCCTAATTTTATTTATTTGGTCAGGACAGTGCATGTTAATGAACATACATGGGTCTCATGCATGTTAACAAGCCACACCAGATTGTAGCCTTGAGCTAATTTTCATCCGTTGTCCCCCATGCGCACTCTCAAACACACTCACATTCATCCTGGCCTATTGTACATGTTTTTAGTGGTAGGGGAAACCAGAGTACCCAGAGGAAACCTACACAGACACGGGGAGAACATGCAAACTTCACACAGAAAGGCCCCGTCCAGGTGGGAATTGAACCCGGGACCTTCTAGCTGTGAAGCATGAGCGCTAACCGCTGTACTACCGTGCCGCCTAATGACTGCAGAATGTTCACACCTTGCCCTAACCATTAAATAGAGGCCACCCATGGGCGTCGGACTGGGGGGTAAAGTGTACTGGGTACCCAGGGCCCAGAGCGGGGAAGGGGCCCTCAAAAGTGCTGCAAAAAGTATTCTGTATTGTACTTTCTAAATGTCCTCAAAATTGATACAATAGGAATTGAACATAACCAGGCTGAAATACAATGGTTGCTAGACAGAATTTTGCACCAACAATAATGATGGATGAATCTCTGGGCCCTGACACCCCTTTAAAAATGTGCCAAATGGTTCAGCCCACACTCCGGTGTTCAGCACCGCGCGCTTTAACTCAACTGTGCCTTTGATGAGGTGGCTCTGCAATGACGCAAAGCTAGGAAAGAGAAATAGTCTTGCCTCGCTCTTATGTGCTTTTATTTAACACTAGCCTATTCTAGCAGACCTTAGATGCATAAATGACAGTTAAACATGAAGCGAGGCGAGTCCCTGCCTCTAAAAATTGGAAGGTGCAGAGTCAGAGAAAGAGCCACAGACAGGTCAAGGCCACAGGTCACTCACGCTATTTTCGTCGTTAATTATGCTAATTTGCTGCGTAATTACATTGCATTTAGCGGACACTTCTTGACCAAAATGACAAAGTAATAAAGTGCGTGTGATTTTTTTGTGATAACACACTCCACAGAGGGAAATATCAACGTTATATTCTGTGTAATAGTGACATTTCTGTTAAAATAAAGTCAATTCGGAGGGTATTTACTTTCTTAAAAAAAAAAGCATAATTGTTCAAAAGAGCCAGTCTTTTGAACAGCTCTTTAAAGTGAACGGCTCCCGAATGAACGGCTCCCTTCAAAGAGCCATAAGTCCCATCACTAGCGCCAATACGATAGAGAGAAAAATATTTAAATATCAGAAAGTGGGTAGTTGCGCCCCTGCTTGTGGAGGCCCGATGAAGGTCGTTCCTGTGACCCCATGAGAGAAACACTGAAAAATGCATTAAATGAATGAATCCATTGTGTGACAGAAAGAAACATGTATAATTCTTGCCAAATGAGAGCTGTACACACACCATAGATACAACCCCCACTCAGTTACAACGTCAAAGATCCCTGTCTATTTCCTGTCAGACAATGCAAAACAGATGAACCGTCCCGAACCACATGCTACAGAACGTGCAATTTTCAGCAGGTTACGAGGGGTAAGTGTGCAGGACCCCAGGGACAGTGTGAGCAGCTGTGACCCGGATGCAGCGCTATTGATGTGGGTGAAAAGGACACGATGCAGCCTTGGGCCAACATGTCACTTGCACCCCCAGAAATATACTTACTAGGAAAACAAAAACTGAATATATAATTAAATACTGATTTAAACGCTTAACAGGTCAGTTCCTCAATGGTTAGCCCCAAAGTCATTTAGTGGCTTTGCAGGCACGCTGGGTATGATTTTCTACTTCCCTGAACATACGGCGTACCTTTTCAAAACATCACAGTGACGTTCCCCTTTGTGGCTGAACTCATCCGACACTTCCGTCACCAGAGTATCACAAAGTCAGAAGCGTGATGTCCCCTTTGTGACAAATCCGGAAGCTGGCCATGGCTTTCTGGAGAAGTGGCGCGGCTCTTACAATGCGAGCCAGGTCTTGAGACATTTTAACGAAACCCCGATAGAATACGGATGGAAGACTTTCCAGTGGCAAAAGGAAGTCTCTCTTTTTGCGACAGAATTTCACCTTACATCGTCGTCAAATAGTCAATAATCTAAAAAGAAATGCAGTGCTTTTGTTTGCGAGCTGTAAAAATGAAGTCGTGTGATTTGCCTGGGAATTGGAAGGTCACCAGTTGGAGCCAAACAAGTGCACATACTTCTGTTAGGAAGTTAGGAATAATATGGGTGGTTGCTACAGGAACTGCATTAGGTGTAAAATGCTTTAATCTCTAGTTTTATGTGACAACTCCTGGAATCCATAAAGTAAATAAGTGGGTTTCTTTTTCAGTGTCCTCTTGATTATGCATTTTCTTTACAGGGATTTGCTTTTAAGCTCAATGTTTGCTCTAGTTTTCAACACACTCATCATATGCTTCTTTTTTCTTATACAACAACATATAACTTATTCAAAAATCAAATCTTATCTAATGAGTGGATTTCTATTCTATTCTCAAGGGCATGGTTTGTCAAACAATTGCTCTAAAAGATACAAAGATTTTTCAATATTTCATACTGCATATGTTTTCTGTTTTCCCATTACACAATTGAAACGTGTCAAGTAAGCTGGGTAATTACTTCTGACTACTTACACAAAGTAATACAATCAAATAAAAAATGTTCAGATTCACTTTTACATAAATCAGAATACAGTACATGCTTACATACAGTAGAGCTCATTGCGTGTGTAACTTTCACTAAGGAAAGTATTGAACTTCAGAATCAACAGTCTCTTGGATGAAAAGTAAAATGTCCACAACTCAAAAGCCACCTTTCGTCTTTCTTTTTTAACTTTTTGAAAACCTTTTCTTTTAGGTTTTGAAAAATTAAAAGGGAATCATTTGCACCAAACAAGTATTTTTGTTTTGCTAATTTTGCTTCACAGAAAGGCTATATACCACTGAGTAAGCTATTCTTCTTGCTCTATATTCAAGTTCAACTAAAGTCAGCTTCAGATATTTCCCAAAACATTTAGCTTATTTTTACTCAGTGTTTCCTGATAAAGATGAGAGTTTCTGCTTTATCTAACATCCATGTATTTGTAAACACTGATAAGATAGCCGAACAGCAGTGACACTTAAGTCTAAAGTATTGGATTTGGTGTGTGCTGCAGAGATGTAGCTCTGCACCTCCTCCAGCTCTGAGAGTGGTTTCCTGTCACTTAACTTTCTGAGCAGGACTTTAACCTCACTTCAGCAATTGTTTTCTTTTTCCCATGAAGTGCACAATTAAGACCAGAAAGATGACTCAAACTGCTGTGAAAACAGCCTGCTGCTTTCTGCTACTCCTGGCCTCCATCATACAAGGTAATCCGGCATGGCCTTACATGCACCAGAGCTGTATTATTTTGGAAAAAATATTTAATTCCAATGTTTTGACAAGTATTGTTATTACAATAAGATTAAGTTGATTTATTAATGCACCACTCAGCATAGTAACATCATCTACAAAATCAGCTGTTAGGGCAGCTGGGTGGGGGTTTGTGGATGGGGAGTTACTGCCCTCTTCAACTGGCCTGCTCTACACCCTGGCATTTTAAAGCATTACACTATGTAGGGCTTACATCATACTTCACACATAGCTCAATTAAATAAATACAAAAAATTATTATAATAATTAAACTCAAATTAAAATTATATTGAGGATGGTAATGACAGCTGGGAAGTAGAAAGATCTCGGATTATAATAAGTATTAATGCTTTTTAATGCATTACACTATGTAGGGCTTTCATAATACATTATACATGGGAAAAAAAGAGGAAATTGTACACAAACTGATATTATACTGAGGATGGTAATGACAACTGGGAAGTAGCAAGATCATGAAGTATAATATGTACTGCATAGTAACGTGCCTTTATAACATCAAAATAGTGACTTCCGGTAATGTTACCAAGGTTTGGCATTGGTAACATGCTGAAATATATTATACTAAGGGTTAGGCTTAGTGTCTTTCCCAGTGGACTGAAGCATGCAATATCAACTACAAAGTGATTTTCTACCTCCTACTGTAATTTCAACACTTTCTGATGTGCTTGACAGGGCTCCAGGATGTTCCGGTGTTCCATTATAAAACTAAGGAGGTGTTGGTGGGGCAGAATGCTTCCTTACCCTGTCTTATCAAAAACGTTACTTACAATATAGTTATTGTCAGCACTGAATGGACAAAAAAAGATCCAAAACGCACAAAGTTGGCTCTCTTCACACCAGGACATGACTACGTATATTTTGTACCAAATGTCACCTTGAAGACTATTTACAATGGCAATGATAGACTGATAGGGACTCATGTAGAACTGCTTAATGTCGACAAGAGAGATGCTGGCACCTACATATGTTACATGGCCACTTATCCAAGTGGATCCTTCAAGAGAGAGACAGAACTGAAAGTCAAAGGTATGCACTACTCTCCATATCATGTGCACATGTCTGAAGAGGACCACCACTAAAAAAGTGCTTTGTCCACTGCATGAGCTACGTGTTACTCTTAATTGCATCACGGCTCTGCTCCCGCACAGTCCTCAGTGATTATTTACATGTATGCATGTATTTACAAATACATGCGTCTAAACTAAATGACCCACTTTTCTCCCTTTATGAAAAGTATTTCTCATTAGATACAAATTGCTCACTGAATGACACGATTACACAACAAATGGCGCTGAAAACGCATGAGACAATATTTGACATTTGAATTTGACCAATTAAGCTTGAACATGTATTCAAACATTTGTATTGCAAATATTTGTAAATAAGCCTATGCTTTTTGATGTATTAACTATAATGTGTTATGCAAATGATTTGGACACATTTTTAAACATTTTAAATTATGTGAACAGAAATGTCGATGTAGTTTAGTTTAGTTTATTTGAGCAACATAAAAGACGCATACATACATAATGTAACTTTTTTTGTCTTATTTTCTCAGATAAAATTGAGTGTGACATGAACAGCACCATTGAGGTCAATTCTGGTGAAAATGTGACCATTCACTGCTCAGAGTTCTCCAGTGTTACATACACTTGGTCAAAGGTACAACAAGCTTCTCAAAGATTAAGTGAAGTTGGACTAAATGCCACTTATGTCAGGGCCCATGCATGGAGTGGTTAGCACTCTCACCTTACAGCAAGAACGTCCCAAGCTAAATTACAAAATTAATTTGACTTCCACTTCACCAGGATAGTCCCTCTGAGATTCAGAGTCTTGGACTATGTTCTGCCTGGGTCTGGATAAGGTTTCCTCGAGGCACTCTGCTTTACCTCTATCCTCCTAAATAATCCATAATAGATACTGTACATCCACTAGCAAGCTATCTTGACCGATCATTGCTTAAGGTCCACACTGGTTGAAGGAATTGGTCAAACCCAGAAAGCAAATTTCAGACAACTTTTAACTCTGTGTATGTGCTTTAAATGTGAATTGTCAACAAAGCTGACTGAACTGGACTAAAAATTACACACTGTTTTATTTATCCACAAATCAAAACCCCTGATATCCCACAGGGCGAGGTGTTTGTGTCAGACGGCGCCTCTCTTCAGCTTCTGTCCGTGTCTGGAGCCAGCTCAGGGCTCTACACGCTCAAGGCTGACACAGGAAACCGTCGTCTGGAGGCAACATTTATGATCAAAGTATTCACACAGACCACAGACTACTGGGCAGGTGAGCTTCTCCTTTCTCAGTCAGTCAAAGCCACCATGTTTAATCATATTTACTTTCAAACTCGCCCAGGGAAGCATTAACAGCCGAGTAAAAGAGAGAGATGATACTTGTTGTTATACTGTAGCGGACACAAACCAAAATGGGCAGATAGAATGGATTAGACTAGTCACGCTGTGAAGAAACACTGAAAAGGGGAAAATTAAGTAAAACTAGCAATTATTTTCTCAATTAGCCTGTAGTGGATTACAGCAAATAGAGTTCACTGTTTAAACAAGTTTGCAAGCCGCTTACATTTTTTGGCAGGCCGCATGCACAGGGAAAACAATGTGCAGAAAAGTCAAACCACAGGCGTCAGAAGTCACATCCCCAGGCCAAACCACATGCATAGATTGAAACATAGACAGCTAAAGCGCCGTCTGTTGGTCATAAACGCAAATTGCAGTTTCAAGAAAGTGATATGCCATAAACTAAAGACTAATGTGCAGGGTGAAGGACAATATCATGAGCTGTAGTTTAAACCATCTCATTGGGAAACAGAAACAGAAGTCCAGTCGTGCCATACCGCTGTTTATAAAGTCTACTGTTTTATGCAATGATTAGGTTTTTGGATGTACTAACCTGGCAATATCATGGTTGAAAATAATCAAACCAATAGACATACTGCAGTTTTAGCATGTAGAGGTGTGCTTATATTATGCTGTTTTGAAGTGTATATTCGCTCACTCGTGTCTTTCATAATAAAAGATGAAAAATAAAAAAAATGATCTCAAACCTCTCTGCAAATAATTCCTTGTCTACCTTTTTAGATGCCGACTCTCTGTCCCCGTCCTACACCAGCGACAGTGGCGGTTCTGAGGCCACCAGCCATTCGCCGTTCACTACTTTCACAGTAATGGAAAACGCACCCAACTCGACAACAGCAACATTCCCCGCCCCATACAGACAATCTACGAAGTCACAAAACACCCCAGTCAGCACCACCACATACACAACTGGTCTCATGGTCCAATCAGAGGACAGAGAGGGCTGTATGGTCGCTCAGAAACAGACCATACAACCCAAATAGTCAGAAGGCTTTGATACAGATATGAGCTACTACAACCATTCAGGAACAACTACTACAGTATACCATCTGTGCGTGACGTATGTGCAGAATATGCAGTAACTATTGATACTGCTTCTGTTTCAAAGCTTCCTGATATGTTTTCAAAAACATCCACGTCCATCACCTCAGCTCCGAACACATCACAGAGAACGGCTACAGTAAATACTGGTGCTACACTGATCTCATCACCCAGAAGTACGACAGATGTCCCTGTCCAACAAGGTATGCAAGCAAGGGTAAAAACTAATAACTGAAAACGATTCAGTTTACACGTGCAATCACTTGCCTATTCATTCTCTGGTCTTTCTATGACATCTTTTTCAAATTCATAGTATGTTTGATTCTCAAGGAAAGGGTTTTGGGTGATTACATAATACAGTTTATTATTAAAGGGGGGTATTATGTCAAATCGACCTTTTCAAGTTTATATCATGTTATTATGTCATTCCCTCATTAAACACATGCCTGGAGTGTTGCCTTGGCTCATTCACATATTTTTGAGTAATCAGTAAAAACTTAGACGGCAGCCATTTTAGGTGTAGCTATGCCTCAGTCCTCCTAGGAACGCCCCCACCTCCTGGAGACGCCTCTGGACCTTTCGTCACCAGCCAAGCCACCAACCACTGCTCCTCAGCTCAGCAGAGCCCCCTCCCCGCACAGTAGTGTTGTTTAGATGCCACAGCAGTGTGCTGAAGGGGGCGTGTCGGAAAGCTTCTTAAAGAGACAGAGGCCTATTTCAAGACGTTCAGTACAGCCATTTTGAGAGAGCAATTTTATTCAAGGCAGTTATTTTAATTTACTGCATATACAGAGCAACAGAAGGTTACGTCATCATTGTAGTATGCTATAGACTGGTGCTATGTGATTGAAAAAAGCATAATACCCCCTCTTTAAGCTATACGTAGATGGAAGGATAGGATAAAGAATATAGCGGGTATGCACAAAGCAAATAATTATAACTTACTTCTGTAATGCTGTAATGTCATCTGCATTACCTCTATCAGCAGGTAAGGCAGCACACCAAACTTTAAAACAACAATCTCTAATAGTATATGAGTTATTCTGTCAGACAAAGAAATAAAGAGTAAACCGTGAAAAGTCGTTGTTTGCACTTTAAAGGACAGCCATATGGAATGAATAAACAAACACTGTTCACATCTGTTCCGGATGCCTCCTGGTCGCCTCCCTCGGGAGGTGCTCCAGGCATGTCCTATTGGGAGGAGGCCTCGTGGAAGGCCCAGGACACGCTGGTGGGACTATGTCTCTGAGCTGGCCTGGTGTCGCCTCGAGGTCCCCCCAGAACAGCTGGAGGAGGTGTGCGTGGAAGTCTGGGCATCTCTGCTGAGACTGCTGCCTCCGCGACCCGGCCCCGGATAAAGAGGAAGAAACTGGATGGATGGATGTTCACAAAATGCCCCGCAGACTTAAAACTTATTTCCTTTGTAAGCGTTGGATACACACAACTAAGCCACATCCAGCCTGGGGCCAGATGCTTTCTTAAATTCATTAAAATGAAAGTTAAAGCAGTACTAAGTAACGTGTTTACCTAAATAAATCCTTTCCGTAGTCCCTCTGGGGTAATACAAGTGTTAATGGGATGATTGGAGGGTCTTTCATCTCCCCCTGGTGTCTCTGGCCAGAAAACCATGCTCGCAACTTGCCTGCCACCGGGGCGGAGCAAGCAATACACACTAATAGAATCACGAAGAAGAAGCTAACAGGCTAACGGGCAAAGCTAACTGCGGAATAGCGCCACTTTAAACAGTATTTACAGCCTTTTTTTTTTCATTGTATAACTGCATATACAACACCCCTCTCTCCCTTCACCTTTCTGTCAGCGTAGTATTTACTCTCCAAGACATTTAATAAGCTGCAGTTGCACTTATGGCCTCTAGGGGCAAGAGTTACTTACTTACTTAGTACTGCTTTAAGATCTGCCTGAAAGAGCGCGCTCAAGGCAAAAGTTGAACATGATTTCATATTGTGTTTTTTGACTCTATCATCTGTTTCTATCAACACGAGTATCATGATACCCCGGACACACGCCTTACCACATAATGTATGCTTCTGTACCTCTTAGTCGCCCAGCAGTTTTCCATGGTAGCCAAAGATTTCAGAGTCATCGACTGGACTGGGTTGCTAGATTTCTTGTTTCTGTTTCTCCACCAGATCCATCAGACTTGGAAGGGCAAAATTATCTGGTTTTGACGCGGAGTTTCATTGGAGGACTGTTGCTGATGGTCGTAGCGCCCCTGCTGTACAGGAGAAGAATCATCAAAAAGAGGTTTCTTCAGAAACTTATCTCCAAGTTTAGTTCCTACTGTGGGTTCAGAGAGTTGAGAAAACACTTTTACTTATTTCTGTGCTATTATGTAGTGACCTAAGTACACCAAAATATGATTAAGATAAGATAAGATAGCCTTTATTGATCTCACAATGGAGAAATTTACTTATCTTTTAGAAACACTCAGGGTGTGCAAATAGGCAGGAAATGGAAAAAAAAAAAAAAAGAACTATTAAATCGTACATAGATTGCATAGATTTGAAAAGATACAAACAAAATAATATAAATAAATAAATATTGGGGCACTCCTGAATCGTGCAACAAAATATGACAAAAAATAAGCAATCTGAATTTTCATCAAACTGTGTCAAAACAAGAATAATAAAGAAAACCTAATCATTCAAACAAGACAAAAGGAAATAAACGAAATTATGAAAATCATGTCTAAAATGGCACACTTTAAGCTGCCAATAATTGATTCAGGCTCATGGCAAGGGTAAATCTCAATCAGATAGAAGATCTCATTGAAAATGCAATAAATTGTCAAAAATGTATCTTGGACCAGCTGTTTCAATAACAATAATTTGGCGAAACATTGTAAAGCTCTGATGCTGAACCCACGGCACTTTTCTATACAACTTTACCAACAATTCTATGATTCCAGGATTGATCTTCCTCCTCCCTTCAGGCGACCTCCTCCACTGGTCAAGTACATCGCGGCCAGGAACCCTCAGCAGCAGTTCCCCACAGACAGGTGTAACTGTGTAACAGTAGGGGCCAGTGCGGAGAGGAGACACATGCTTGTTTAGGGATTTGGGCATTATTATTGTATATACATAGTATATACATGGGCTTTGTGAATTTGGATAATAAAACAAAGCAAAATCACCAACAAAATCACCAACAATAAAAAATCCTACATATCTATTCCATTGTCAATAGGCTCATATTACTGTTAACAATTTGTTTTATTGAACTTTCCATTCATGTTCTGTAACTGTATAGTAGAAGCTTTGAATAATATTTTATCACCTATTGGTGTACATTTTGTTGTATAACATGTATTTTACCTGAATATATCACTGTTTTTAGTAATAAAATTAGTTCATGTGTTTTGTTCTTTGTTCTTTTTATAAAAAAACTCGATTTACGATTCGATTCCCCCCCTCCCCATTTGAAACAAAATAACTGTGAACTTTAAATATGTTTTAAATATATATATTTATTGTATTGAATCAAAGTGCATCAACATAAACAAAATTGCAAAGGCAAACCCTTTCTCTAACTGAAAAGTGACTGTGCAGTGTGCAACAAAGATTGATTGAGCTAATAAAACAAAAAGGTTGGCTCTGTTCTTTTTGGCACATTTGTACAGCAGGATCTTCTTCCTCTGAGCAGAGGGCAGAGAGCTAAAAAAAAAAAAGAATTGATTTGTCCTACTAACTCGATTTTTCCCCAGCCCTACTCTTGTGTTTGCTCTCATTTTTCATTCATTTTTTAACTATAATTTTTTCTATATACAGAGTATACTCCAGTTCTGCAGTTTTAGTGATGACATTGTGAATGCACAGAGATACCATGACGAGATCCTGAGGCCCATTGGTATGCCATTCAGCAACGACCATGCTAACTATCATAGCCACTTTAGCATAGTGACCTCTGGTGGGCCCTTACCGGCTATGTGTAATAATATAGAAATAGACAAAGGACAGCACTCCTAGTCAGAATAGAGTTTTATTGCCTGTCAGTCAGACGTTTCGGGGGTCTCCCTTCTTCAGTGTCAGGCAAACAAACACTCACACACACAGGTGCAAACACTTATACAACCAGGGCAGGGCCACTCATGTGTCCGCCCACTTCTCCACAGATTAACAAGAAAGAAAAGATTATATATACAAAATTAGTGCCAATGTTGCCTAGGGCTCAATTGTTTAGGCCCAGCACTAGGCTGAGATCAGGAGAGTTGGCTATGGTCTCTACTTACAGTCCTATTTCTCAGTCAGTTAAACAAGTCATTGAGAAACATTGGCACATTTTGCAGAGTGACCCACAAATCTCTTCTGAGTTTCAGACACACCCGAGATATTTTTACAAGAGGTCATCTAGTCTCAGGGACACTTTAGTAAAAGCAGTTTTACCTACAACAAGTCTGTCACATATTTTAACCTTTGCACCTAATGGTAATTTCCCTTGCCATAATTGTGTACAGTGTCACAGCATGCTAAAACTAAAATCTATCACTCAACCCAGCACGGGATTTGCATTCAGGGTTAAAGGCAGAATCACATGCAGAACATCATTTGTGGTGTATCTTTTGAAGTGTCCCTGTAACTTGTATTATGTCGGGAAAACAAAAAGAGAACTGAAAACAAGAATTTGCGAACATAAATGTGCAATAAGAAAGAAGGACGAGAAGTCATCTGTGGCACGACATTTTCATGAATTAAATCATACAGTCAGTGACTTGAAGTTTTGTGGCATAGAAACAGTGGCCATGCCAAAAAGGGGTGGAGACAGAGACAACCTCTTATTGAGAAGGGAATGTTTTTGGATACATCAATTGGGCACTATGTTCCCTAATGGACTCAATGAGGAAATTTTGTTGAACTGCTTCTTATAATTTTGTTGAACTGCTTTTTATAATTTGGTATAATAATCTTTTCTTTCTTGTTAATCTGTGGAGAAGTGGGCGGACACATGAGTGGCCCTGCCCTGGTTGTATAAGTGTTTGCACCTGTGTGTGTGAGTGTTTGCTTGCCTGACACTGAAGAAGGGAGACCCCCGAAACGTCTGACAGACAGACAATAAAACTCTATTCTGACTAGGAGTGCTGTCCTTTGTCTATTTCTACATTGTTTTTTGGAATCAGCACCCAGTCAGAGGGCATTTAGTGAGTTGAGCGCGTTTTATGTTTGCATTTTATTGAGCAATGTGTAATCCCATAAGCCACTGCACCAAGTCATATGGAGGACACAGCTACCATGTGGAAGAAGGTGCTTTGGTCAGATGAGACAAAAATTAAACTTTTTGGCCCAAACGTTATGTATGGCACAAACCTAACACTGCTCATCGTCCTGAGTGCACCATCCCCAGTGTCAAATATGGTGGGGGAGCATCATGCTATGGGGCTGCTTTTCCTCAGCGGGGACTGGGAAGATTGTAAGAATAGTTGGGAAGATGGATGGAGCCAAATACAGAGACATTTTGGAGGAAAACCTGCTGGAGTCAGCAAGAGAATTGAGGCTGGGGCGGAGATTCACCTTCCAGCAGGACAATGACCCTAAACACAAAGCTAAATCTGCAATGGAATGGTTTAAAAACAAACATATTAATGTGTTAGAATGGCCCAGTCAAAGTCCTGACCTAAATCCTATTGAAAATCTGTGGAAAGACCTGAAAACTGCTGTTCACAAACACTCTCCTTGTAATTTGACAGAGCTTGAGTTGTTTTGTAAAGAGGAATGGGCTAAAATATCAGTCTCTAGATGTGCAAACCTTGTAGTCATACCCCAGAAGACTTGCTGCTGTTATTGCAGCAAAAGGGGGTTCCACAAAGTATTAATTCATGCTGTATGAATACTTATGCACTCCCCACTTTTCACTTTTCTATTTTTTGAAAAATAACAGAATCATGTATCATTTTGCTTTCACTTCACAGTTGTCTGTTACTTGTGTGTGAACTTTCAGTAAAAATAAAATCTTTATGTTTAAGGTTGTAAACATGACAAAATGTGCAAAAGTTCAAGGTGTATTAGTACTTTCGCAAGGGGCTGTATGTGTATTTATGGCTGGGAAGTGCAGTAGTTACAATTTCAATCCGAAGTTACCATCTGCATTGAGAGTTGCTTACGTTAATAATGTTTAACCTTCACTGGCTTCTTTTCCAGTTGCTTTCAGTTCGTGGTTCGATCACGTGAAGAGCTGGCTGAGTGTGGAGGAAAGACACACGTCCTGTACTTGACCTATGAGGACATGTTGGGGGTGAGCTTCCAGATCAGACGTCGCTAGCTTTGTTGAAGGACTTGCACTCTGACTGTAATTTGACAGAGCTTGAGTTGTTTTGTAAAGAGGAATGGGCTAAAATATCAGTCTCTAGATGTGCAAACCTTGTAGTCATACCCCAGAAGACTTGCTGCTGTTATTGCAGCAAAAGGGGGTTCCACAAAGTATTAATTCATGCTGTATGAATACTTATGCACTCCCCACTTTTCACTTTTCTATTTTTTGAAAAATAACAGAATCATGTATCATTTTGCTTTCACTTCACAGTTGTCTGTTACTTGTGTGTGAACTTTCAGTAAAAATAAAATCTTTATGTTTAAGGTTGTAAACATGACAAAATGTGCAAAAGTTCAAGGTGTATTAGTACTTTCGCAAGGGGCTGTATGTGTATTTATGGCTGGGAAGTGCAGTAGTTACAATTTCAATCCGAAGTTACCATCTGCATTGAGAGTTGCTTACGTTAATAATGTTTAACCTTCACTGGCTTCTTTTCCAGTTGCTTTCAGTTCGTGGTTCGATCACGTGAAGAGCTGGCTGAGTGTGGAGGATAAAACACACGTCCTGTACTTGACCTATGAGGACATGCTGGGGGTGAGCTTCCAGATCAGACGTCGCTAGCTTTGTTGAAGGACTTGCACTCTGACTGTAATTTGTTTGGGAGGACCCAGGACATCCGTCAGGCGGTCTGGAGGATGGCTCTTGAAGAAACCTCTGGTAGCCAAGGTTATAGACAAGATCTCTGAGAGATGTTTGTTCAAGAACATGAAGAAAAACAGCGGCAAAGACGCCCGCTCGAAGGACCATTTGCCAGTTCAGTTTTTGAGAAAAGGTACTGAAGACATTCATACTTTCTTTCTCTTTTTCAGTAACAATTTTAAACATATTTCATATTATGTGTCGTATTTCAGGGATCACCAGAGACTGGAGAAACCATCTGACAGAGGAGGAGCTGCAGCACTTTGACGCAGTCTATGAAGAAAAATTAAATACCTGGCTTTTAAATTCACATGGGATTAGACAGTCAGCAACATGCTGACTGTCCCTAAATTCTCCCTAAATTCACAATGTTAAAGTAAGATAATGCAGTTTCTCATGGCCTCTCATTAAAATTTGGTGTCAGAGTTAAGGTACTGTATGTCTTGACCCATGCCCCAAAGTCAGAGGGTCAGGGTTGGAGAGACCCACGCCTACATGTTGAATCTGGATCTCAGTCCAGAGACACAAAACACCAATGCGCGTTATGCAAAGTGTAAAACATTTGGACGTACAATTCATGGATTGCCGTTGCATGTCCTTTTCCTGTTCCATTCAAATGGAACAAGGGGAGTCTCAATACAGTCCATGTCCTTGTCCATGTACTGAATACACATAAGGATCTTCTAGGGGAAAAAAAGAAAACACACACATAATTACACACATTTTCAGTAAAAAAAAAATGCTTGGAAATGTGTTTTCTTGTTTATGGATAAAACATATTTAATCCACAGCGATTGAAAATTGCACACATTTCACTTTTACATGCATGTCTGTATCGACTGCTTTCTTCCATTACCGTTTTTTCAGTTTCAATATGTTGCACAACACGTTTAAGAAATCCATAGGCCTCTAAACCAAACCCTTTCTTTATTCGATAAGCATTGTCTGTCACCAACACACAATTTCCTATGACAAGTTTGCAATTTCCCTCATAAATGCATTCAATGCAGTTTTTCATGGCTACTCATGAAGTTTATCATCAAATGAAAGGTCAGCCTGTTTTTTGTCCCCCTGACCCACCCCCCAATGCTACTGGGTTAGGGTTAGGCTTTTCCTGTTATGGACACGATTTGTTGTACCTTTGAAACAGGGGACGGGGACTCAATGAAGGTCCAGTCATTTGAATATCACAGATGTTTTGTTTAAATGTGCAAATAAAGCAGTTGGAACTTGGAAAAAAGTCAATGATTATAGAGGATTTTATGGGCAATTTTTGTGATTGTTGCGGGCTAAAAATGCCTGATTTCGCACCGAGGAGAACAGACCAGATGACAAGTGTCTATTTCACTCATTAACATTGAGCTCCGGTTCAACAGCAGTGACTTCTAAAGTTCTAAAGTTTTTTCATCCCAAAAAGTTTCACAACACATTTAAGAAATCCATAGGCCTCTGAACCAAGTTTATTGGATATGTTTAACATCAGATCTTTATGACGGTAATCACCTCATTGTCTGTCTCCAGCTCAACACCAACACACAACAAATTGAATTCCGATGTGTTGTAGGAGATGATCAACCATTTATTTCACATTTTGTACAATCAAAGTGCGTTCGTCGTCCTGACAGAGGCCCCAAAAGGAATATATTGAACACAAGAATAACACGAGAATGGCACGCAAAACAAGGATCCAACCATGTAAATGTACAGTCCGTCCTGCAAGTGGGACGTCCCGGGGGGGAATGAGCGCGATCCGCTTCGTAGCAAAGACGCAAAGGTTCGACAGGTTTGGAACGCGATAAGTCCACAGTCATTGCGTTTGTATCCAGTCTGCTGGGCCGTTTGCAACAGTTTATTTATGCGATCAAAATGCCAACGAGAGGAAGCTGGCTGTCATCCTGTACATTTGGAGCCTGACGTTTCCGGGTCTTGAGGAACTATGGCAAAGAAAAGGCAAGTATTAGTTATTTCACATTTTAAAATGTAGGTTGCTCATGAAATGATTTATACATTTAAAAACAACATCGTTTTAAACACTGCTACAGGAGAGTTTTCACCAACATATTAAGAACCAAGATTCCGCAGCTGGTCTGTCTAAGAGCATTTAATTCCAGCCACTAGGTGTCAGTAAATGATCACAGAGGCGGGTCTCAGTGAACATGTACTGTGTCTTTAGGTAGTTTTATTATTATACAGTACTTTTACTTCTACTAGAGTATTTTGAAGCAACAGTACTCGTAAAAAGATAACCTGTAAGTCTAAATGTTTTACAAAGTTAATAGAATGCAAATAATGACCTTCTGAGCCTACTTGGATGTAAAGTAATATGAAATTATAAAGGAGGTGAGGCGGAGCAGCTACTGTAGATCCTTTACTTTCAAATGTTGCAGTCTTATGGACTTCTACTTTAAGAACAGCATTTCGTTTTTCTTTCCAGCGTGAGTAAATATGTCAGCCATAAAAGCTCCGTGTTAAAACGGAATGCAACTTTAAATAATTCTAAATTCAATTTTCTTGCATCTTGTCTTAAGAGTTGTTTACTTTATCTAATTTCAGCGTGTATTATTTTCTGCTTTGTTTTGTCCGATTTCGACACTAAAACACAAATTTGAAATGTTATGATAAAAATTGCTATATGAAACAAAATAATCTTAACAGTAATGTATTAAACACTCTGTATTCACTACTGTTTACTTGCAATTGAGCAAAAATCATTTTAAAGTAATGTTTCTGTTACTTGAGCGAGTACCTACTTAACACATTGAGTGCCAAAAACATGAAAACTCGTTTTTGTGTTTTTTGTTTGTTTTTTATTACGAAACTAGACACTCTAATGTATGTGTGATTTTGGTAGCTCTGTGATGAACAGACGTGACATAAATGACGATCAAAAACTTGTGAAAAGTCACGATCTGGACATTTCATATATATTATTGCGTTTGTTTTCTCTTTTTTTATTTGAGGAGGCGTGGTGTTGCGCAGCGAGAGCGGCTTCCCATGGAAATATCGAAACAGTTGAGATTTGATTTTTTTTTTTAAATGGTTCAAATCGGTCCAAGGACGGCTGAGAAACATCGTGTTAAAGTCTTCAATCCGAGAACCAGGCTGTTTAAATGCACACGCCATAATTAGTGAAAGCGATCGATAACACGCGGTGTTTCAAAACGTGTCAACAATTTGTCCTTGAAAATTGACTTGAAACTGAAATATTTAGGCATTTGCTTCTTCCCATAACGTTAGTGCCAGTCCAGAGAGGAGAGAGGAGGAGAGAGGAGTTCATCAGAAAGGAGAGTGTTTCATAAAACACGCAATGAAGAATCACGTGCCGAGTTGGGGTGATTTGGGGGGGGGGGGCTCTGAGCCATGTTGGATGCCGATTAGGGCCATACCCCCAGCATTTCACGCATTCCTCATATTCCAGAGCACTTTAAATTTTGCGCATTTACGTTTTCGGCGAGACAGAGACGGATCTACGAATACGACAACGAAAATGAAGTAAAGCAATGCAAAGAGATAAGGCGAAAGAAAAGGGACCTTACAGGAACAAGCTCATACCAAGAGTAAAACAGCGGTATTTGGAGAAGCTTGCAGACATTCAAAACACACGAGCTCCCTGCAGCGGAGACCAAGACCGTTTACCTCCGTGCACACACATGGACATAGTAAACTACCTTGTATTTGGTGTAAGTTACTACACGATGCAGGAGTTTAAAAGCCACAAGTCTTTGGAAAGTTACGAGACTTTCTGCTGTGGCTGGATCCAGGACTTGGCTCTACAAGCCTCCAGCTGGTGAAAACAGCGTTGTACTGGCAAAAGTAACTTTCCTCACATGCGTTTTAGTGTGTTGTCATTACATTGCATTTAGCAAAATGACAAAGTAATAAAGTGCGTGTTTTGTAAACACTACATTGTTACGAGATGTTCAATGTACACAAACGTTTCCAACATGTTTTGACAGGTCAGAGTGAGACTTTCGCTCCTCGATGCTGTGTCCATTTCTGTAACCTAAAAAACTGTGTCCCATTGTTCCTACGTTTTCCATGTCTATCGTGTGAGGTATTGGAGCAGTTTTTAACGCAGCAGTGACTTCCAGGCGGTAAAACAGTGCGGAATAGCAAGAACCTCCGCTACTACCGCGTTAACAACACACGTAACCAATATGTATTGCCGCCGGACTGCTTCCATCATGGCGGCGAGGGGGGGATCGGTGGGGGGGGATCTGTGCCGTGACGACAACTCCTCATTCTCAATATCTTCATTTCTAGAAAAAAATTCTGTGATTTTGATCAAAACTAGCCTTTGTTTAGATTAGGATTTCTCAGGAACCGAGGCACGTAGAATTAAACAGTTTTCACCTACGGAGAGCTTAGAGTCTCACCTTTTAAACGAGCCATAGCATGTGTCATAGCTATAACACAGAATACGCTGTGGTGCTATACAAATATCATGAAAAATGGTCTGGATTGTTGGCACTCTACAGCTAAATCCCCAAAACAGCGCGGCACTCAATGTGTTAATTAGCAGGTGTATGCATCTGTGCTACATAGTTAGCGTAGCCGTGCCCAGCAGCCCTCGCAGTAGCAGCAGTAGTCGTAGTCATAGTTGCATAAGTAGAAACTGGCACTTTTCTTGACTGTCGGACACATTGAACAAGGCTCTTGCTTTCGAGCGGCCCCAGCTTAATTACCAGGTGTATGTATCTACGTGGAGAGGAGCAGCGTGGCTAGCGTAGCCGTGCCCAGCAGCATTAGCAGCTGTCGCAGTCGCCCGCCCGGTCTGGAGGCTGTGTTCAGGACGGGCCTCTTCCGCTTGGGCCCATTGCACAGCGGGGTGTTGCAGCAGGTGATGCACACCGAGTTGAGGCGCCCCGTGCAGAACTGCTGGTACCCCGAGGAGGCGATCAGGCACGCCCCGGACGACGCGCACGACTTTCGGTAGTGGATTCCTAAGAGACAGTAACAAAGACAGGTGTGTCAAAATCCAATGTGGCTGCGAACATGGAAAGTAAAGGATAAACGTGTGTGAAAATGCTAGTTATTCCCCTTTTGAAGTGATTTCCTGATCATCAGCAAATGTTTTTTCAACTTTTATTCATAAAACTGCCACTTCACTGGAGTAAAACTAGAAATTCTTACTCGAATGCACTTTAATATTAATGTTCAAGGAATATACTATACAGTACAATGCTCGTTTCTGCAGTTACAGGCATCGCCCAGTAGGTGGCTGTATATACACAGGCAGGAGGGTCAGAGTCAACTACTTTCCGAAGGGTTTTATGTGGTGATCTGTGTGTACCCGAACACAGACAGTCTGTGACAGAAATTTCAGACAAAGCTGCGAAAACTGTAGCGTCCAGATTTAATTAGGATGAAAAATAAAGTGTCATTTTCATAGGACTTCACAGCTCCGGTTATTGACTTTCTGTCTGCTAGTGTTTAAGCGGCCTGCGTCAGTGTGGAGGTCTGCGGAGGGTTGAGACTGGGGCCAAGCGCAGTAGTGACATTATCTTGCTCTACGCTGCTCCGGGGCATTTCTCTGCTGTGTCATTGTAGTGGCTAACACATATTTATGTGTCTCTATCCCCTTAGCTTTCATCACAACACGAGTTGGCACAAAGTATAACCAAATATACTTAAATGACTGTGCCTTATGTTCAACTTAATCAAATCAAGTTGTTTTGTATGGCCCGATATTACAACAGGGCTGCACCAAACATTAAAACAGTGAAACAAAATACAATGTCATGTCCAAGCAAATGTAGCGTCTAAATAAATGTAATGTCTAAAAACAGCAGAGTCAGCAGCAGATGGATATGTGCCCCAGACGACAAGGAAAAACTTAAAAACGAACAGGCTGTAGATAGACCCGGGGTTGATGGGAGCCCCTCTGCAGACCTAGGTGAGAACAATTTTGTAAAACAATCTTTTGAATTAAAACGGGCTCCCCTACAAACAATAAGTTACAATACAATAGACAGAAGACATTCTATTGACGCAATCTAACCAAACTAGACAGTTCAGTTCATGACAACTGCTGTGGCCCTATGACTGTGGTTTTCAGCATCAACTTTCCAAAAGTGATTACAACAATCTGCAAACATACCATCACTGCTTTCACCTGATTTTTGTGACTATTGGCTTACCTGTAATAAACATCACAGGTGGCACCATATTTGTCTCGGCCATTGCACAACTCTTCCATTTTGGTCAATTCTCTAAGGGACTTCCAGCTCCCCTGGTGGTGATTTTTGATAACCTATGAGCCGTCGGAAGCTTAGTACAGTGACAAGTCTGTTTATATACAAAACTGTCTTACAACACCTCATCCATTCACCTACACACAGCCCTCTGCCAACATACGGACTCCAATCGACCTCCACTCAACTTTTCTTTTCGCTTATCGGGAAATGCCATCAATAATATACAACGTAGATCGGCCGTCTACCCGCAATGAATCATACGAGCTCTAGCTATGCGCTTCTATTTTCCGTAAGGCAGCGCGGGCTAATCTAATGCCCGTCGCGGGGAGTTGATGGAGAGTCTTTTGTGTCGAGATGAATGGGCGCGAGGAGACGCAGACGGTGTCATCCGAGTTCACCGCACTTAGACGCAACTTGTCGAAATGAAAAGCTTGTGTTTGCATGTGCTTCCTGTGCGTCTATATCCCGTATAACCTTCGTTGTGTCTTTTCTGGTGGAACTCATACTGATGTCTTCCGAGTGGGGATGTGCCGGAGAAGTGGGGTGAGGAGGTGCAGGGAGGAACGAAAGAATGCTAGTTTTACTGAACAAGACGCTGATGGGCATAATACTGCACAAAGTAATCTCGAAATAGGTTCATTTTCTTGAAAGAAGTAGATGTGCCTTGATTTGAGTAGGTAAGTAAAAAAAATCTATCAGTCTTTTTGCCCAAGTGTCATTTTACTTTTTATATTAAGTGCAAAGAGACCTCTTTTACTAACAGATCGTTTCACTTCGCAAATCAAAATTACTCAAATTAAGGTCTAATATTGATCATTGAGTATTCAAATTATCAAGATATCTACTTTTTATTCTATTGTTTTTTTGTTTTTTGTTTTTTGCAGTGTTGGGGGAATCATGAAGCTAATGGGATTTATAGCAGTGTTTCCTAACCAGAGGTATGGGGACCCTAAGGGGTAGTGGCCAAATATTGGCTATGGGCACCAACTATATGGGGATGTAGAATATTGACTGAATACAGTAATACAGACCTCACAGATACCGTAGGTCTGCAAATGTGCAGTGGGTGTGCTGAATGTATGTTTTTGCTTACTAATAGTAAAACCAAGTACTGATTTCAACCGTTTTTTTTTAATTACCACAAAGAACACAAAACAAAAAGTGTTGGGAAACCAACCCTCCACTCCCGAAGCCTAAGGCAACCACATCAGTCTACCCTAAAGTCTCACACAATGTGAAGATCTCCTCATGTACTAGTAGTCTGGACACGCAGCAGTTGGAGCCTTTTAAAAAGCAGGCCAGACACGCAAAGATTGCTAGTGAATTATCCGCTAACGTGACGATAGCAGTGCGATGAGTGGAGCGTTGTAGTCCAGCTGTGTTAACTGGGGGCTGCATAAATGCGATCCTGAGAAAGAAGCTTATTGGCGAGCAACTGCAGAGAAGGCCGAGACAAACATCTCCGCTGTTGCTGGCTCTTTGAGTGTTACAGTGGTTAGGACTTCAACTGCAGTGAGTGACGTTCTCTTGTGAATTCTGTGCGACTGCTATGATGTGTGTCCAGACCCACTTCCTATTGTTCATAAAGGAGCTGGGTCTGGCTAGCCAGGCTACTTCTCGTGAGGTTGGTAGGGAGTGGGACAGCTGGATTATCCTGAGATATTCCCCACGCAAACCTACGCCCATGGGTTAAGCGCTGACATGATCAAGGGAAGGTTTAATGTATGAAAAAGGAAGGTATGTTTTTACAAAAAATGCTAAATGTTGAAAGGGGAATAATAGACAGTGTTGTTCCATAGTTACAGACATTTGCAATAGATACTAAAAACAATACTAAACAAACAAAAAAGCAGAGGAAACAACTACGCCTTTCCTGCAGTGACTTTTCATGGGCACATCAAAAAGTCAAATGGATCAAATATCTTTATAGGAGCGTTCAGATTTAATTTCAGACATCCTTTAAATGTCATTTATACAACAAAGATAATTCCTTAAGTGTTCTTAGACTTGTTTATGGCCGCCCCTCCCTCTTTAGTCAGCAGTAATGTTAACCGTCTGCACTGGTCTACATCAGGCTAATTGCCATGGCTCAGTACCTTCCAAACTCCTGCTACACCAACAATTCTGGGTTTAAAGGGCCCTACAACAAGCTAACTCTACTTTCTCTGAGGTTTTAGACATTTTCTAATGGGAAACCCTCATTAAAAATATGTTTTCTTTCATATATTACACATACAGAAGGAGTCCAGAACATAAGTCCAATCATAATTTTAAAAGTCAGGATAAAGCATTATTTAGAATCTTATATATCCCAACAAGATAGCTGTGTATGTCCAGAGAAAAGTAATTTGGAATTTGAAACACAGTCTAGACTAGAAACCAGCACTGACCTACGTTTTGTATTTTATGTTTGATAAATGGATAAATCATGTGTTTAAAGCAGTGCACGATTTCAGAAAAGCCTTTGAAGTGCCGTGCGTTCTGGTGCTGGCCTTTAAAAAACTTGGGACTTGACGGCACCCGTGAGACTGCCCCGGGCGGCCAAGGGAGGACACTCCCACGGGAGGGCGTCGGGAGCGGGCGGGAACGGTATTGAAATCCATTCCCGCCGTGGAGGTCTCTTGTCTAGACATCTTTTATGTTTCCGCTATTCCAACAAATCTACTGCTGCAACTACAACGCTACATCATAAATGTCAAACTTGTTTTTATTGTACAGGCTAAATGCTTTGTAACGTGTACTTTTAAACAATTGGGTGAGTAGGTAGTAGTAGGGATGGGCGATACCAGGGATTTTTGTTCTGATTCGGCAGGGCCTGATTCGATTCCAATACCAATTACAATGCTTCGAAACTCTAGAAATTCAAAAAGACAGAAATCTATCATGTTAAGCTTGAACTGGAAGTGGAAAAGAGTCAGAAAAGGTAATTTCCCAAAACTACTTACAGTTAATCTAACCTTTAAAAATGCAGGGGAAAAAACAGTTAAATAGTCAATTCAATACATTTCATATATATATATATGAAAAAAAGAAAGAAAGAAAAGTATTGATGGGTAGATGTTACTTTCGTTGCTGGCTTCAGTAATATCAATATTTTGGTATTGATCAGACCTTCACTAAGTCAGAAGCAATGAACAGCCAATAAATTAGTTATTGGCTTAATCATAATGCTTTCAAGCCGTCTCAGCCTTCCCAAGGGTCCAACTGCACTGATATTATTTATACAAACATTCTGGACATCCATTAAACATCATGCTAAATGTTGTTAGACTTGTTTATAGCCGCCCCACCCTCTTTGATCAGCTGGAGTAGTTATGTTTTTTTCAAGCAAATCGCCTTTATGACTTCTAAAATGGTTGCAATTCTGAAGCCACAAAATGATACATACCTCAAAATATTACCCCCAAAAATCCTGAAAATCTCTAAATTAATTGAGCTTTAAATGCCAAAAGATAGGACTTGTTGTCATAACTATGGCAGCACAGAAATTCGCAAACTTACTGGAAGCGATGCCTTATAATAGCCATAACAATCAAATCTGCGGCTAATCCTGCACTTGAGACCCAAACAGATGTTGGTATTGAGTTTGATCGTTTGTATTTCAGTCTTCTATCGTTCCAATTCCACCAACATCACTTACAGAAGCATTTGGGACATCCTTTAAAACGTCATAGTAGCACGCAGACAATTCCTTAAGTGTTTTTAGACTTGTTTATGGCCGCCCCTCCCTCTTTGGTCAGCCGAAGTAGTTACGTTAATTCCTCCCGAGTCCACATCAAGCAAATTGCATTCATAACTCGTATCCCCGCGGCCTGAATGACAAAAATGACACGGAATCGTCGCGCGTCTCTGGTTTCTAGACGGTCACCTTCTATTGGGAGATAAAGCGAGCTCTAACTTTCATCCCGGTGCCGTTGGGTGGCCCGGGCGGCGCATTAGCGGACCCGAGCCATCAATCTCCACTGACTTTATCCGGGATTATATCAAGTGCATTACATTTGAGAGGGCCAGCGCCACGGAGTACCTCGCTCAGCTCCCCCGGTGCGGTGTGTTGATTGATTTTTTTTTTTCCTTTGGCCAATGGGTGAAGCGCTTCATGCGGCAATACGCTGGCTCATAGTTGTTCTCATCTTTGTGACCTTGGGGAACGGCTGCGCAGCGGGAGACAGGCATTAGTAGGAACGTGCCAGGTAGAAAATAAAAATAAGTGGTTTTCTTCAATAACAATGGGTTAGTATTTTGAGTTATCACAGCGGGAGAAGACGATTTGAAAGGGTTTGATTCTTCAAAGTTTTGTTTTTTCCCCCACTATCTTTGGCTACTCTTGTCATTTTATGTGGGATTTGGAGGTTGCCCAAGCAACACTGGTCCAAAAAACACAAATCCGCATTTGAAGGTGAACATTGAGGTGTGAAGGAAACAAGTGTGGGTGAGAATAAACTGCCAATATCCCTTTTACAATTACATTTTGCTGTTACAGTACTTGGGACAAAAATCTAATGGCCACTCTCCAGTGGATGAATGTATACGAACAATAGTGCGTTGTTGACATTTCACTAAATATGAATGTGCATTATTTAGAGACACCACAAAGTCAGCAATAGGGGCTTGATATAAAAAGAAGCGAACCAGCTAAACACATGTAGATTCCTATTTTGGTATGCCTTCACTAGTAATTGGTTAGCGCTTGTGCTTCACAGCAAGAAGGTCCCGGGATCCCTTTTTTCCCCTTGTCTGCTTAGGTTTCCTCCGGGTACTCCGGTTTCCCCTACCACTAAAAACATGTACAATAGGTGAATCCTCCAGCCAGGTGATTCTGATCATCAGCCTGGCTCCACATCACATTGTCCACTGCTCCTTACAGGTGGCCCCAGCGGCGTCAAAGGATGGGTCAATTACAGAGGACAAATTTAAATACCTTTTCGTGTACCTTACCATACCTTACCTTACACTCTAAGCTTTAATCATAGTGGGGGAAAAAACATCAAAACAAATTAAATTGTGGCTATATAAAGTAAAAATGTTAAGAAACTGTTTCCTTGCTTTATTACCCAAGTCATTCTTTTGGACAAATCGAGAAATGTATATCATTCTTCTCTCCAGAGTCACAATGCTTCATATGTACAATACAATACAAGCAATACAAGTGTAAGTGTAAGTGTAAGGCAAGAAACGCCTACAATGATCTATCTATAAGACATTTATTTTTGCCAAAATCTTTATGAGACAAGAAATTGGACCATTCAGTTAACAGGGTGAAGATTTGAATAAGACTAGTCTAAGTGGTCAGTTAGCCATGGTCTTTAAGGGTGTACTGTTGTAGTGTCCCGTACCATCGGGTTTGACCAGCACCTCCTTCTGGCACATGTCCTGCACGTTGACGGTGCAGTTGACGATGAACTCGGGGGTGGAGCAGTCATTGGTGCTCATCTCCTCGCACTGGTAACACTGGATCTGAAGGACATCTCCTGCACAGCACACAGGGAAAAGCGTCAGATTTCAAAAGTGAATCCATATCATTTGCAAGAAATCGGCACCGAACATGATCAGAAGTGGAATACTCTTTGCTCTAAGTTTGAGCAGAAGTAACGTTTCGAAAGAATGTGGTTGTTTTTGGAAAAAATCAATGGATTAGTGAAAGTTTTGGTAACTCTTTGTTAGTCTGTAACTGGCAAAGGTTTGTGTTAACGAAATCTGCTATCATGTACTTTAAACACTTACTTTAAGCTTCAGATTTCCTGGTCTTAAACTCTATTACCTGGCGTCGCGTCTGCTGCTGTCATGTTGGATCCGTAAATATTGGGGGTTTTTTAATCCCTAAACAAACTACAAGCTTCCGTATGTTGAATAGCGCGTCATCGTCTTCCCGTCCCACCTCGTTCTGTGATTGGTCCACAAATCCATGCGAAAATTTCAGCCATGGTCCGCAGGCTGTTGTGAAGTTCGAAAAGATTCGAGCGCACACAGCAGCAATCCGTGCAAAATGGGGGGAGTAATGTGCATATTATGTTGCTGCATATGAGTGTACAGTGAAAAGGAAACTGTCCATGGGTTTTGGTAGAGCTGCATTTTTAGTTTATAATTTAATAAAATTCCCAATTTTTGGCATATCAGTGTTTGACAGTCGATACTGTATTTAAATCTTCTCTCAAATGTTAATCCTTCGCTTGCTTGTGAAAAAACGTACAATGTGACTCTTGTATGAGTTTAACAACATGTAAGAAACCTTGACGGACTCTTTCGGAATAGCAATGCCTGAAACATTCTTCCAACTGCCTTTGCTCAAACGAAGACAGCATTTTTTATTTCTGTCGGATCCTCTTTTCGCTTTTACAAACGATTAGCAGCAGCCTTGTTCGACACCGTTTTCCTATTCTCCGACTCTTTGTGCCGAAAGCTTTTATAGATTTTGCTTCCTTAGGTGCCAACGCTCCCAAAAGGACTCGTACAATTGGATTCCTCATTTCAACCCTTGTCAGATTCCTGAGGCGCGTGTAGGAGTCTTAAGAAACTGTCCCTGAAGGTTTACAAATGACATACCTGCTTGTTAACAAACATTTTATTCATATTAGTTCCTCGTCAGTTCATTATTTGTTCATGACGAGCCTGTGTTTGTAAATGCTTTATAGGTGTGCCTTATTATGACATGTTACAGAGTCTTGGGGGACTTGTAGGGCTATGGTGGCCGAGAAACGGAAAGGGGATTTCACTGAGGAGATTCGAAAACATCCTCTTTACGGGCGATAAAAGCGCATTTACAAAGAGGCTGAAAGACACCATGGCACTGCTCCAACCCCAGAGGTTGTGAAAAGGTTTTGGACAGCTCTGGGATTTAGTTTAGTTTAGTTTATTTGTTTATTTGAGCAGCAAACACTCTGCTCAAAAGGAGTGGGCCGAAGCAAGAGCTTATTAGCCCACCCCAAAAATCAATACAATTAAAATCATTATTTCACAAGAACATATTGGAACAACAAAGGAACAAAATAGCAACAACATTGGTAAATGTGGTTTTCAACTACGAGAATTTTTCACTCTAAGAAAGTGAAGCTTTTGTCAGGGTTTCATAGTATTCTGCACAAATTGGGAGAGTTAATTATAGTTATATCGAAACGACAGTGTCGATTAGCAAATAAAGACACAGTAGCACCCCACTGAATTAAGATATGCCAGACTTTTTTTAAAATTCAGTAGCAATTATTCTCCAGGTCAGTGGAGAGTCCTGCGTTCCTACCCTCACCTGGTCATGAGATCTGGGTCATGACCGAAAGGACAACATCGTGGATACAAGCGGTCAAAATGAGTTTCCTTCACAGGGCACCTGGCCGTGAGGAGCTCAGTCACCCACGAGGAGCTCATAGTGGAGCAACTGCTCCTTCACATCAAGTGGAACCAACTGAGGTGGCTCAGACGTCTGTTTCGGATGCCTCCGTGTTCCTCCCTCAGGAGGCGTTCTGGGCATGTTCCATTGGGAGGAGGCCTCGTGGAAGACCCAGGACACGCTGGAGGGACTATGTCTCTGACCTGGAGACGCCTTGGCATCAGCGCAGAAGACCCGGCCACGGGTTAAAAAGGAAGAAAATGGATGGATGCAATCGTTCATGAAGATTCATGCTGGTACAGATGTTTGACTATTGAATATCGCAATTTTGAAGTAAGTCATTTTTTCAAATGAATATAATTATGTATAAGAAAATGTAATATCTTAGAGGGCTGCACATTTTCTCATTAAAATATAGGTTGTTATCAAAATACAACATTTTTGCTCTGTCAGGGATAAAACCTCTTCTCTCAGCACATATATAATGTTGTGGAGTGTAAATTAGTTGACATTGATTTCACTATCAGTTTAGTTTGCATTTAATCCAAACCCACTAATAACATATTGTAGATCGTGAAAGAGTGCAACGAAACAATTCCACTTTCAAACCATTTATAATTTCCACCATTTCTCACAAAACTTCAAACTGCGACATCTTCATCACGTCACTTCCCAGTTCCCGCACTGATCCGCATATAGACCTCCGCGTCATCTGCCCTTTCTCTGTTTAAACACCACAGCGACTCGCACCCCGGCAGCAGCAGAAGAAGAAGAAGGATATCGCCGGCGTAATTATTGAAATGGCAGGGCTCGTTAATCATGGCCATCAGAATCCAAACCATAAAGGTCTCGGCCAACAAGCCTAATAACTGCGAGCCAGACATCAAACGTCCATTCATCACCGCGGGCCACAAATCATAAAGTCCCAGTGCGGCTCGTCGGGAGGGGCTGCTGTTTTTAGCATTAATAACCGGGAACGGAGCGAGATAAGACGGTGAGGAGTGAGAGTCGGGTTCAGTATTGTTTTCGTCAACGAAGACTATAACGAAATGATGTTGATAGTAAATCTCGTAGCGATGATCTTCGGACGAGGAGAAAAGTCCTGAACACAATGACCCTTGTGCTTGTTGTGGTGGAATCCGTCTGTCAAAAGCTTAGTTCAGCCTCCATCCACATTTCCAATAATAATGTTCAATACCTATCGAAATGAATTTGTTGAAATACTAATACTCAGAGGTGGTAGAGTCGCCAATATATTTTACTCAAGTAGAAGTAAAAGTAGTGGCCCAAATAATTAAAGTAAGTAAAAAAGTACTTGGAGAAAATGTTACTTGAGAAGTGTAACTGAGTAAAAGTCTGATTCATGTTTCAGTTGTGACATAAATGACGAGAAACAAAACATGACATAATGTGAAAATTATAATAAAGAAAATCTATTAAAAACATTCAAATGAATCATTATGAAGAATTAAGTAACAAAACACTCACTTAAAGATTTACTCAGTGGCAGGAGTTACTATTTATTATACTCAAGTAAAAGTACAAAATGTACAGTACATAATTGTAATGTTACTCAAGTAGGAGTAAAAGTACTGTACAAAAAAACTACTTGCAAAAGTGCAGTTACATCAAAAAGTTACTTATATACATGTACTTGAGTAAATGTAACTGAGTACTACCTACCTCTGCTAATACTTTATTACTTTTTTTTTTAAAGGAACAGGCCACTGTTTTTCCATACTGAGATATGTTCTTACCTGAGCTTAGACGAGTTGATGCGTACCTGTCTGGTCTTTGTGCGTGCAGTCAGTCACGCAAAACAACCAAAGATGTTGTTAGCATTTAGCCTCTCCCAGTATATTCCTATGAAGCCAAACGGGGGTGAAGTTGGAAGCTACCACGCTCTTCCAGGTACGTATCAACTCGTCTAAGCTCAGGTAAGAACATATCTCAGTATGTAAAAACACTGGCCTGTTCCTTTAATCAAACTGACTAAAACTAAAACTAGACTAAAAGTGTTTAGAAATGGCTTAAACGTGACTAAAACTAAACACATTTTTGTCCAAAGGAGTAAACCTAAGAGGGAAGTCAGGATTTCACATTGGACCAGAGCGCCCTCTGCGGGCAGGGATATTACAGTCACAAAAGTGTTCACTTTCAGCTAACAAATCAACGGCGCCGTGATGAACTCCGGTGACGGATTATGGGCTTAAAAAATGCGGAGCACGGTTTTGCGTTTCATCACAATCAAGGAAGAAACAACAAGATTACTCAAAACAGCGTGAGGGAGGACGAGAACGACTGACTTTGATGAGGGAACGATGGTAAAGGGCGCAAAAAAAGAAAAAGAAGCCAGTTCTCATTTTCCCGAGTCGCACTATTGTCCATTACGGGAACCTTTCGAAAGACCGGCTCATTTTTATATGGATTTTGTTCAGTTTCATGACGGCAGCCAGAAAACTCGTATGAGCCAAGATCCTGTTTGTGTCGGGAATTCATTTTTAGCGCAAAAAAGCTTGTTTATAGAAAACACCACCTAGAAACATGTCACATTTTCTTGAAATTAGAACATTTGCCTTTGGATTTGGGAAGATAAGAAAGTTTGGACTGAAATGATGTAACATTCTTTTTTTGTTCAAGTGCAAAAATAAAATTAAAATGAGCAAAATCGTATTGAGAGAGAAACGCAGATTTTTCCTCACACTAAAACTGAACCATTAAGACCACAACCTTTTTGTTGTTGTTTGTCACTGCAATCGTCTGTCTTCTCTCCGATGTTTAAAACCGCAGCTCGAATCGCAATCCAAATCCCAGTGAGATAGAGAGAAAGTATGACCAAATGGTTTTTGCTTTGTGGAATGCGATAAAACGTCTTCCGTCTTTACCGTACATTTTGGATTCACTCGCATTAAATAAACAAAAATCGCATCTTCACATTTTCGGTATTACGATTATATTGTTACAATTGTTATATTGTATATGTGTTTTCCGATAGAAGGTGAGTAGTATTTCGACCGAGGGATATTTAGTCTGCTTCGATTTTTATTTACTGTTTAGTGAATTCTCTTTGTGGTACATACACATTTCCCCAAATTAAGCGTTTTTTGTTTGTTTTTTTAATCGTACTTTCACGCGTTGCAAAATGATCGCTCCCACTCCTGGATCCATGAGCTTTTCAATGGGCTGTGCGCGCGCAAAAAAAATAAAATATATAAAATGTTCGAAAGTGCACCTTTACATACCCACGACAAAAACTCTATATGACAACAGTCTCCAGAATCAACTCCATGGACACACAACACAATATCCCATTTAAAAGCTTCCAAAACGGACCTCCAAACCTGGGTCATTTTGGAGAGAGCGCGTAAAGTTCCGCGGCGGAATCGGTCCGGGACCTACCTGCGTCGAAAAGCACTCCAAACAAAGTGGCGAAAGCGAGCAGCCACATCCTGTCCGGCCGGTGGATGGGGCGCGCATGGAGGAGAGAAGTTGAGTCAAGCGGAGGCACCGCGGGGGGCGCCCCGGGAGGAGAGGGGGCACGGGCGGAGGAGCAGGGGGAGACGGTCCGCCGGCGGCGCTGCGGTCATCCTCGGCTGCGCTGGGTCTGAGGTTAGAGGGAGAGACTGTGCGCTCGCTGGTGGTGGTGGTGCCGACTGCGGGCTGCCTCTGCCGTGTGCGCGCCGAGGAGAGGCTGGCGAGCGTGCGTGCGTAAAAAGGAGAGAGACGCGCCAATACAGTGTCACGTGAGGCGCCGCGTAAAGTCAACAAATCAGCCTGGGTTCCAAACTTTGCACCTCTTAACCCCCGCCTGAACCGAGCATATTTTCTCCAGTTCGGCTTTACCCAAATCTGAAAGCTTCAAGCGACAAAGTGCACAGAAACACAACACAAAGGCATCACAAACAGCGACAAAAACGAGCATGAAAATAGGCAACGAAAACACGACTAAAAGTGATGAAAAGGCAAAAAAAAGAAAAAGAAAAAAAGAGCCACAAAAGAGCGACAAACAAAAAAAAGTCAACAAAAACGTGCCGGAGAAGCAACAATAACGCAAAAGGAAAAAAGCGACAAGAACGCAACGAACACGTGACAAAATGCAAGGAGGAAAAAGCCATGAAGAACAAATGAGTCATGATCAGTTTTGTCAGTCTTAGCTTTCAGATGAGGTGTTACACAGGCCTATAGGCTCCAGCCGAGAAGCTTTTAGATTTGGATAAAGCTAAACTGGCGCTCGGTTAAGGCGGGGGGTAAGAGGTTAAGCTGTGCAGCGTATAGTTGCTGAATTCAATCACGTTGGAATCAGTGTGAAGTGTTTCTGTAAGTGACATGTGAGAGCGACCAGAATACACACATCTCTGTTTAGCTCTAACGCACTGCGGGTGTCCAAAGTGCGGCCCGGGGCCCAAATCAGAGCAATTCTGGCTGGGCCTCAGGATTTTTGTTCAATTGGCCCACCATATTCTTGCACTTCTTTATTAGGTTTCATCTTTACACACTATATCAAACGCTCAAAAACGTACATTTTGTTGTGCTAGAGCTTTCACTCTGGTTACAAGCTGAATGTGTGACTGCGTTCGCCGCCACATGCTGTCCCCACTTGAGTTATTCAGAGACCATATTTTCAGTCTCAGGTCGTGCTTTACTCATCTCTGTCATTCTCCCAGTGACTCTTGTTTGTACAACTGTATGTCTTTGTTTCCCTTTGTCACACACAGAAGCTGTCTCCATTGACTGACTGTGACGCATAGAAATCACAGAAATGCCTTTAGCCTCTTCCAACAAGTGCGCACACGACGACGTAGTAATTCCTTTTTTAGATTTACTTCGTCCTATCAATTGTTCTTTTTCTTTGGTTAATTCTGCACATCTGTAACAAATGTACCAAGCTGCTGTGTTATGCATTTAAATGCTCTTCATGGAAAATTTTGCTATATCTGAACCTGAATATTTGTATTGTTATAAATCTGTATCTGTTCAGCTCAGGAAGGACGTGTTTGTATCTAAAGTCGATGTAATTCAGACCTTACAATTAATTATGCTATGTAAATGTATATTGAATTGAACACGGGGTGGGCACTTAATGGTTAAACAAACTTGTTTTTACTGAAATTTGCACGCGCTATCTAAGTCAAGGTCAGTTTGTGCGTCTGGAACAACAGTATATAATGTTAGAACAGACTTTCATGAACAGACTTCCAACCAAATGATTGTTAAGATGTAACTTGAAGTTGTATTGATTGAATAAAGACTTCTTCCAACGAACTTAATTCTCCGCGGTTTTTCCTTAAAGTTCCGGACCAGAGCAAAAAGACTCACACGTTCTATCCCCATGCAAAAGAATAGGGAAGAGTACAGTTTGTCCTTTTCATGGCACTTGTTTATTTCCGTGTATTTTCTTTCAATATCAATATCTTATAAGATGATGTTTAGTGGCCACTGTATGTGTAGCCAACCCGACAAAAAAGCATGAACTTTCTAACTAGGCTTTGACCTAAATATGGTCAATAGTTGACAACAGCTGAAAACATCTGGATCGTTCATAATTTGCGATGTTGATGGTTAATGATGAGGCTGCTGCCGTGAGCAGTAGTTTCAGTTGCGTAGGGCCTTACTAGTTAATATTAACTTCTTCCTACTCCCTGTGAGCAGCACTCCACTTATGCTTATTATGCTGTGAATAATTATGTAAGTTATATGTATACTACACCTGTGTGCATCTTTTATGTTGCTCAAATAAACTAAACTAAACTATGGGGAAAATACTTTGAACAGGCTAAAGCTATAACGAACTGAAAAGTCTCCCGGACTAGCCAACTTGCTCACTGTCTGTATATGTTAAGGATCGTACGCTGCTTCTCCTTTTTATTTATATGATATTACGCCGATCTTATTGTTTTGAGTCATGTGACTGCGCTGACTGTTCTGTGTTACCATGGAGATAAGCCGCCACACATCACTTTAAAAAAACGATCAACATACATAATTAATACGGCACGGAGTCTCCAGTCCCTGAATGTGACATCACAAACATTTAATACATTAAAAGTATCCAAAACTATTTCAAATTGAATAATAGAAGAAGAGCACACATGTTTTGAAATAGGGAATAATTCTCATATTTATTTAGGAAATAGTTACATAAAATATAGCATTAAATTCTAGTGTAACAGACAAAATTGCACGCTGTAATTATAATTGTCATAATAATAATAATAATAATAATAATAATAATAATAATATAATAATAACAATAACATTACCAAAGTAACACTGCTGGTAACCATTTTCTTTTACAAGGAACCAGGAAGAGTTAAGGAGCAAAAGGTTTTCATGACAATCACACTACAGCCTGACAGTACAAAATGTGGGTATAAATACTGGACAGTCCGCTAAAAAAATACACAAGTCCTCCTCTCATACAATATTAACAGTTTCATAGCAAAAAACTGAAACAGTCAGCTACTGATTAGCACCAGCTGGTCAAAGAAATTCCAGATAAAAAAATTTGGCATAATAACTTCACCTAAAGTTCAAATATGTCATTTTTTTTAAAAATAAAGTGATAAAATAGTTTAGCTCTCAATGAAAATAAACAATTTCAAACAAAGAAAAATAATTCCTAAAGCAAAGACTCCAACAGTAAAACCTTGGTCGAGTGATTGGCAATGGAAATGTACATATTTTCATATTTTATTTGCATATATCGATCCACAATGCCCATTTTGCTTATTAGGCTATGTACAAACTATTATACAACATTAAAGGGAAGCTGAGGTTTCGGAGAGTTTACACTACTTTACAATATGGAAAATTCAACAAAAAAAAGCATGTTTGTGATTTATGAATGACTCCTGATGTGTTCTTACAATCTGCACGAATCCAGAATGTTCCCTGAGCTAAAATGCTAAACCTGCGTACCGCTAATGTAGGCTACCACTTGGGAACGCTATCAATTGACTTTCCGGTTTCCTGAATGAAGCTTACTGACAAAAAAAAATAAAAATAAAATAAAATTGTAAAAAAAGTTCCACACTTGTTTATTTATTAGTCAAAGACATGTATTGCTTTGAAAAGAACATGCTAATGTTGCCAAGCTAGCTGGCAACGTATTTGGAAAGCAATAGCTCCACTTCCACCAAAGGAATTAAAAACCTTCAAAGTTGTACAAAAAAGTGCTCATATTTTATTTACCCAATAGGCCTCTAATATTGTAAGAAGCAAATATAAAATGGCACAAAAGGGGTGAACGTAGCGGCAAACTGGCTGCTAGCATAAAAGGGACGAGATGCTAGCAAGGTGTGTTCCCGTCGACTCGTCTACATCACGATAAACGCTGAATCAAGGGCGGCACAAGTAGAAAGTGTCTTTCAGTGCAGGCTACTTCTGCTCACACAGAGAAACACAAAAATAGTAACTAATTGAGATAAGGATAAATGTTAGCAATAATGGTGTCAGGATAAGATCGTTAGTAGATTAATGCGATTTTTGTTAGGGGCTAGTATATGCAGTACACATTCAATCCAGGGTACATGCTGTGTTCCAGTCATCCTCTGAAGTTTTTTTGAGAACCGACCTTGGACATTTTCAAATGGAACACCCTTCGTGCGAGGGTGACATTGTGGCTAGCTGAGCAACAAAATCAACATGGCGGCCCCTGTGTTAGAAGTGAATCAAAACACCAGACTGTCAAATGTTTTATTTATCTGACCACCCGCCTTAACCGAGTGCATTTGAAAGGCAAAACCTACAAAACTGAACAGATCTTTTTCCTTGCGTTACTGCCATTGTCGTCACTTTTTCACTTTCTTTTTCATCTAATGTTTGCTACTTTTTTGTAGAGTTTTTGTCACTTTTTTGTTGCTCTTTTTGTGGCTTTATTTTATTGCGTTCTCGCCACATTTTTGTTGAGTTTTTGTTTCTTCTTGTTTCGTTTTCATCCTTGATTTTTTTCTCGTTTTTCTCGCTATTTGATGCCTTTTTCAAGAAGCTATTCGATTTGGGTAATGCTAAAATGGAGACAATGTGCTCAGTTCAGGTGAGGGTTTAGAGGTTAACCCACTAGTGTTCAGCTCCAGTGCAGCGGTGGAGCCTCTGCAGTTATAAAACACGCTGTTGTATGTGTTATGCTAATGTTGCTAACGTCCACCACAAGCTAATCACTGCGCTCTCTGACTGTAACAATATTTATTACATATTGATGACTTTTGCAGCTTCGTAGCTTAAATCATTTACTACGAGGAGAATTGGAACACAGCATCGGACTACCCAAAATCGACATGGGTACACTGAACATTCATATTCTCTTAAACAAAACGGCTAATTTAAAGTCAGCAGGGAGTTTTTCATAGGCTACATGGCTAATTTGCGTAAGATACTCAAGGGTAAAGATGAAAACAAAAAAACAGAGGCTACAGGGGGGTTGCTTAGAGGTTTTTAGTTCCTTTGGTGGAAGCAAGCATGACTAAATTTTGTATTAAATAATTAGCAGCACAGTAAGAAATGAGTCCTTAAGTTCCAAGTGAATTCCAGGAAGAGACGATACTGTTGATCTGAAGGTAGTTCCAGAGTTTTCCATCATCAACTGCTCACCATTTTTTTTTTTTAAACAAACTTTATACAACAACAGTGCAATGATACGATTCGCAGCAATCGAGACGTCACAAGGAAACTATTTCGGAAGCCCTGGTTTGGTTTTTGGGAGTTGAAAGTTCGCTCCTGGTAGTTTCCGTAAGTGCTTTCCGTTGGATGAGAATCAAGTTCTTCCTCAAATCGAAGGTCTTGCAAAGCATAAAACTGCATGCTCAGAACTGAATAAGCAATGTCGGCCGTGCGCCATCGCGAAGTTTTCCAGGAAGAGTTGCTAAATACCCAAGGACAACCCCCAAGGCGCCGAGGGTGCTGAGTTCGCCGGATAGGAGGCTTCCCCCTGAACCACTTCTGCAGGCTACACTTCGTTGGATCCCTGGCTGGTGCAGGAGGAGAAGCTGTCGTAGAGGGAGTCGCTGAAAGACCCGCCCTTGTCCGGAGCAGGTTTGGAGGTGAACGCGGCCGAGCAGGGTTTGTCCACCATGCAGCAGTCGTCGGCGTCTTTCAGAACGGCGTCCGGGTACAGGCCGGCGGGGGAGCTCTGGTTCAGCTTGTTCAGAGATTCCAGGGACAGGTTGAGGGGTACGGGCTGGTTGGAGATCACGGGGGACGACTTCTCCGACGGAATGTCCTTCTGCAACAAAATGAAAGAGAGATGATGACATTAGGATCGGAAAGGATATACTTTATTGTCCTCATGGGGAATTTGGGAAGTTTTGGGAAGTTTGTGCGAACAAAAGTGCAGAACTGACACATCCTTGTAGTTTTGGTTTTGATAGGGTTTGATTGACTGAGTTGCTGCTGCTCAAAGTCAAAGAATAATTGATACCTTCTGATAGAGAACATATCTGTTTCGGTTCGGATAAATGCAGGTGTGGTTAAAGAGCAAAGTTAATAAAGTTTAGACCTTTTTTTTAGGTTTGCTTATTGTTTAATTGGAGACAGTCCTTGTTAATGAACACACGAGAATCATGTATGTAAACACGCCAACGCCGGATTGTCGCAATGGGCAAACTTCCATCTGTTTCCCCCCACTTGCACTCTCAAACACACTCATATTCATCCTAGCTTGTAGTCTTCACTAAGAGGAATGTGGATCTCTTTTAAAACATAGCCTACACTTTGTCAAAACTTGCAAAAACACTGTTCAATCAATGTGTTTGTTCCTGTTTGGATAATTTTTACTCCGAATAACATGATCAAAGGTCAGTAATGTGGCCAGTGTTCTGAAAAAGAGACTAGTGTTGGAAATAGTGTCCCAACCACGAATCGTGTTCAAGTTACTGAGAAAAAAATCCTGTTTTTGAGAAATGCAGGGAATGTGTTCAGTCAGTTAGTGGCTTGGTGTAGTCACTGGTATTTAGAGCCTTATCAATTGAGAAAAAAATAAATCAAGACATTGGTTTTACTCGTGGCTATGTCTGGAAAAGAGTGTGAGAAGTCAAGCTTTCAAATTTGCCAGGACAAAACAAACTTTCAGAACTCTTAAAATGATGGATTATGGACTTTCAAAATGTACAGGAGGCTTTTGTGTTTCATCTCTTATGCAATAAAATCTAGGAATTACAGATCTTTTTGCTTCAGCAGTTGAAGAAGAAACGACCAAAGTGAAGAGGATTATTCAATGGAGCTAAATATTTGCCCCTCTAGTTAACAACAGATGCCGCAATGAATTGAAAGTAAACTCCGATATACAAGAAGACAAAATCCTACACAATCCGGCGGTTGAGTTCCCTCAGAAACTTCCGCAGAGGCCTGAGTGAGTCGTTTTGCTGCTGTCATCTTATACTGACACTGCACCATCGCCTGTTTGCTGATCTGCAAAGCAATAACCGTCACGCCGCTGGAGAGCACGACACTTTATAATGCAAAACCTCAATGTATGTCCCGGGACAACAAAAAAAACAACAACAACAAAAACGACCTCACCCACTCTCTCTCCCGCTACGACCGCGGCCCTAATACAACCTGGGGTCCTGTTCGCCGGGCTTCGTGCGACAGTGCGCGCTGACGAGATTAGCGAAGCGAGGAACACGCTACACGGGGGAAATGCTAAGTCCAAAGCACTAACACAGGCAATCTGGCAGCTTCAATTAGCCCGCGCGGCGTCATCGCAAAAGCGCTAATGACGGGGCGCTGATGTGGCTGCAGCTGCGACGCCCCATAACAGAGATAAGCGAGTGACTCAACTAAAGTGCAGGGTCATAAAAAAAAAAAAAAGTTGTGTTTGAGAACTTGTTTTTCCTCCGTAGACAGCGAAAATGTAGTTAATGCGAGATGGAATGAGATCAAATTAGATTAAGCATGAAACAGCTGTCGCGAAGTAAATCTTTTGGGTACCTCGGCAGCACTGTCAGCCGGTGTTGGTGAAGAGTCTGCCTTGAGCTCCCCCTGCAGGCAGCAGTGGGGATGACTTTCAGTTTGATTGAACAGCAGCTTCATGGCGCAGGGATTAAAACACTTTGGGGGTCAATTATCAAGTAAGGTGCAAAATAGCGAGTGCAAGTGGGATAAAGGCATATAGCACCTATTTGAAATATGATACTGTTCCATATGTCTTCTTTAAAATACACTGCCCTGACCAAAAGAGAAAGTGTCCTTTACCTGGATGTAACTAAATGTTCTGACCTGGAGTTGCTGCAGTTGGTCAGGTCTAGGTTCAGCGACACGAGAGCCCAAAGATTTAGATCACCTGACGATCTGAACATCCTGAATTCAAAGAAACCCATTAGCGGAATACATCAATGGGTTTCTTCTTGATGGCTTGGGCGTACCCCTCCTGGAACCGCCACCTTAATAATGTGGTGAAGGGGTTTGAGCACCCAAATGATCCTGGGAGCCCCTTATGAGAGACCAGCAAGCCCGGTTAGAACCATGAGGCCGTCCTTCTGTGGACCAACCACCTGCAGGGGGAGCCAAGTGGAAGAAAATGGATGATTGGATGGATGGATGGCTTGGGCGTATTCCAAGACGGCGATGCCAGGATTCATAGGGGCTCCAGATCGTAACCCCACTAAGAATCTTTGGGAAGTGCTGGAGAAGGCTTTGCGCTTTGGTCACACTCTCCCATCATCAATACAAGATCTTGGTGAAAAATGGACGCAACACTGGATCTTTGGGCATTGCAGAAGCTTTTGGAAACAACTCTACAGCTAATGGTGCTGTGATCAAAGCTAAAGGCGCCACAACCAAGTATTAGAGCGTTTTGTTTGGTCAGGCAGTGTATATGCAAAAAATAAAATAAAGATTATCAATGCTGAAGTGACATGTTTCTCATACTTTTAAATAGACATTTAAAGGCATAACTGAGGAAAATGAGCCATGGCGTATACTTACTGACCATTGCAGGAACATCTCAAATTCCATGCTTGAAAATCCGTCCAAATGCCTTTGTAACGTTTCTGTTTATGAAGTTTCAGACACATATTTAATCGTATTGTGTTGTATGGTCATGAGTACACACAAACTCTCTCTCTTTTCTCAAGTCTATGGCACAAGTGAGTGGGAAATGGACCTCCAGGACCTGACCTTGACATACGATTAGTTCTTAGAAGGCTTTACGGTCACCTTTTGATACTTAAGTCCATTCTTTTACTTTTCTTCTTGACTTGAAAATACAGATTCATTATTTCCAGCATGTCTCCAGCAATATAAATGCAGTGTAGTTTTCTTTCTCTCTTTTCCAAGCTAGCAACGACTCAAATTATGCCGGTCTGGTGCTTGTGTCGACTTCCCATTCTTCTCATCCGCCGCTCTTCTATGAAATGTGCCAAAATGCGCTTGGGTCCGCCCTGACCCGCCGCCCGTGTAGCTCCCGGCGCCGCTAATGATCAACGCACGGGCAAAGCAACTCAAAACAGTCGCTTGTTTGTGTCTTCTGTGTCTTTGAAAAACAATATTCCACTGATTTTCCTGCCTCCGGGGCGATCAGTGATGCCCGGTTTACATCTTTCGGGAAGCTGAGGGAGTTGCACAGGGATGGCTGGAGGGGCTGAGCGACCACTAGGGGCGCACCAATGCGGGACCACTTAGTATTCTGCTGCAGGATTTATGTCTCCTGATTACAGTAATGGTGCTGGCAGTGCTTTCCAAGATCAGAAAAAGGCTTGTTTGTTTGATGGTTCGGATTGGCATTTATAGATTGTTTCTGTCTTTGTGCAACGCCAATACATGATCAAAAGTGTAAATTAGTTTAGTTTGGTTTAGAGGTGGACAACATATCTTCTACATGATAATATCGAAATTGCTGTATTGAAGATCAGTAACAATATCTATATAAAATATAACTAATTTCTGCCACATTTTTGCCACTTGTGATGCTTTCTGATGCTCTTTGGACGATTTTGCCACTTTTTTGTCCCGTTTTTGTTGCCACTTTGACACTTTTTTTAAGAAGCTTTTAGATTTGGGTAATGCCAAACTGGAGAAAATGTGCTCGGTTCAACATTTCTACCGACTGAACGAAATTGAACCTTTGGATCCATGGATGTCCTCATTATAATCAATGATCATTATTTGACTTATTGTTTGTGTCACGGCCGGTCAGGCCTAACTTTTCCCGTCACTACTTTGTGTTTAAGTCACAAAGTCTGTGTTTGTCAAACCTGGCTCTTAGCACCATGTGGTAATTAGTAAACATGTTGGATTTAGGATATAGTTCATCTGATACAGCATAATTGTAATTTTTAATAAATGTAATTTTAGGTTGCATTGGGTCTGTCCTGTACAGAAGGTCCCTCCAGCTGTTCCAACCTTGGAATGACAGATATAGGCTTATTTCAGTGGGAGAGGCTCATATGAGGTGGACGTTCTTTTACTTTGCTTAAACTGAGAAGGTACTGACATGTTTTACGTAAGGATTAAACAACTCGGAGCCGTGCATTAGACGGTTATAATGCACGACGCGGAGTCAAGACCCATAGCCTTTGGGCTATTTTGAAATCTAGATAACATACAAACGTGTGTTGAAAAAAATTCCAGCAGAGTTCACTGCGCGTGGTGAAAAAAGGAAACAGTTCAAGTTAAAAATGTTCTTATCTGTGATTTTAAAGGCCCTTGTATACGTTTTTTTTTCTAGTAGGGGAAGAAAATGTTGTTTTTCTTTGACATTTTTGCACTGTGCATTAACTTCTACAAACCCTTTTGATTCTTTGTAAACAAAAAAACAGGATATTGGGTCAGCTGCTGGTTTAACATTTTACAGTTAGACTATGCTAACTTCAAACGATTTAGGATTATAATTAGCATGTTGTAATAATGGTTTGTCAATCTGCAGCGAAAGCTAAATGGGAACAAACCAAAGAATTGATAATGGACCAAGCTCATTTCTTTTGTGAGGAAGAAAACAACAAACATGGATTCTTTCAAGCCACTTGCCAATGTTCTCAATCCACTCACTGGCAGCCCATTCCTTTCCTCTTTATTTTTGTTGTTGTCTCGGTTGAAAATACATCCTCCACTTTCAGCTTGTATTTCTTCCTAAGTTCTAGCAAAGTCTATAAAAGGTTGAAGTGACAAATGCGCGGGTGTGCAGGAGTTAAGGCCATTCATGCAACAGCGCTGGCCCGGAGGCTTAGAGCTTTTTCTCTGCCCGATAACTGCATCCTCACCACCCGCCATCCCAGGTGTAAACCACTCAGCCACAGACCCACGGGGGCAGACGGCGAGGAGCGAAAGTTATCTTCGGAAAAATAGAGACCTTCGAGAAATATGAGCTGCTCGGTGAAGGAAGCAAAACGGTCGGAATGTTCAAATTAGTGAACATTCGAAATTCCCAAAGAGGCCTATTATTACTGGCCTGAAGATGACTTTACAACGTTCTGCAGAACCTGTTGTCTTTAATTGAGGAGGGTGCCAAGAAGAAGTACTGGTAATTTGATGATTTTGGGTTTTATGGGTGCGGGTATATGAAAAGAAAGAAGAAGAATGCAGTGCCTGGTCACTTATGTCACTGATCAGACTGAACATTTGTGGAATTTTAGACTTTCTTTGTTTGTTCTCTTAGACATTGTGATTATTATTCCGTATTATGCGTTTGGATGCGTCTTTCAAAAACCTTCAACCTTTTGTTAAGACATCAAATTCCATACATTTGTGTATCACTTTTTTTTCCATATGCTCTTACCTGAAATCTGTTAAAGCTGTCAAAAGCATGACCACTCTATGGAAGACATGCAGTGGCACGCTGAAATATGACAATATGATCATAGTCTACTGCGGGAGGTCGAACTCGTGATTAATTTCTTTGTTTATGCCCAATTAAGCGCTGGTGCCGAGCGAGTGGGGACTGTGATTGACAGGCCTGTTCGGCTTTATCGTCATGTGGTAATTGTTTACTGAAGCACACACTTGTTTGTCCGTTATTAGACACGCTAAGATGCGCATCCCCAGCAACCAATCCTCCAATACATGTCAGTACAGCAGCCATGGTGGCTCTGCATGGGTCTGTTCACTTGTCAGGCTTTTACGTTGGCTAGGTGAATTTTCCTACCCTGCATTCTGTATGTATGAAAATCATGTATACAAATTGGTAATTACAAGAAGATTTTATTGTATCCGCAATGAGCAGGAAGCAAACACCATGTAGCAACAGAATATGCCAAAATTCCAAGATCAGTGTCCAAAAATCTATAATCAAACTCTACAGGAAATAGAAAGCGTCAGGGCAATCGTGACGGCCATCTTGCGATTGTCTGATTAGCCAAAGCCTAATAGAATTCGGGAAATTCCACAGTTACCATGGAGATGCGCCATTTTTAAAGCTGTTAGTATACATTTCCATTGACTAACATTAGCTAAAAACAGTATAAAAAGTGGAGAAAAAAGCCGTGGAACAACTCCGTTAGCTGCTGAGTTACACACTGTGGTGTCCAAGTGTTTTAATGTGAACAATAACGCCAGTATTTTAACTTTTAAAATCTCCATTAGTTTACAATTGCTGCTGATCCCATAATGCATAGCGATTATGCATTATGGGAAATCATCAGATTTCAACTCGTTCTCAGTTTAAATGAACGGGTTTTGCGCTCGACCGGAAGTGTCAGGACAACGGAAGTGCCGAGACAAAGCAAAAAGAGGCAAAAGTGGGCGGGGCGGAATAAGGTGAATAGAGTTAAGAACTGTGATGTCATATCGCTAAGCATCATGGGATTTGCAGCAATAATAAACTAATGGAGATTTTACAAGGTAAAATCAATGGCCGCTGACTGCTCTGCTTTGTGACTACGACACTGGAGGCCGCCATTGCTCCGCTATTGCTGTAGTACCTCCATACGGCCGCTATTCCCCCATTGGAATGCATTGGACTTTAGACACGTTAAAAACAGCTTTAATGCCCGGTGCCTAATGTTTTAGAAGTGGCTAGAGCTAGATATTCCTCCTGTGATTACGCTGGGTTAAAAACAATCTGGGGCACCGGGCTGGTTATGGTAGCACCATTTTTTAGAAATCTCCTACTTAACGGGGGTCTGACTGTTAGCATTGGAGCTGCGCGAGCTACACCTCACGCAAGGGCCGAGTCTACAGTGAAGCTCCCGCCCTTATGCCCTTATTAGGAACATGCTTCGTCAGAGCTGGGGAGGAGGAGCCTGTAAATCCGCCATGATTTCCCCCTCGAACGTGGTCATTGTGGTAAACGGGGAGGAGTGAGGAATGACGGTCTATTAATAATATGTCTATGGGTAAAATACTGGAGTTATTGTTTACATTAAAACACTTGGACACCATAGTGAGTTATATTTATTTACCAGTAGGGACTCAACAGCTAACGTGGTTCCACAGCTTTTATCTTCACTCTTTACACTTTCTGGGTGGGAATCTCTGGTACTGCTCTAAACTGGTTCAAGTCCTATCTTGAGGATAGGACGTACTTTGTCGAAATTGGCAACTGTGTCCATCCATCCATCCATTTTCTTCCGCTTTATCCGGGGCCGGGTCGCGGAGGCAGCAGTCTCAGCAGAGATGCCCAGACTTCCCGATCCACGCACACCTCCTCCAGCTGTTCTGGGGGACCCCGAGGCGACACCAGGCCAGCTCGGAGACATAGTCCCACCAGCGTGTCCTGGGCCTTCCACGAGGCCTCCTCCCAATAGGACATGCCTGGAACACCTCCCGAGGGAGGCGACCAGGAGGCATCCGGAACAGATGCCCTAGCCACCTCAGCTGGCTCCTTTCGACGTGAAAGAGCAGCGACTCTACCCCGAGCTCCTCCCGGGTAACTGAGCTCCTCACCCGATCTCGGAGGGTGCGCCCAGCCACCCTGCGAAGGAAACTCATTTCGGCCGCTTGTATCCGCGATCTTGTCCTTTCGGTCATTACCCAGATCTCATGACCATAGGTGAGGGTGGGAACGTAGATCGATCGGTAAATCGAGAGCTTTGCCCCCTGACTCAGCTCCCTCTTCACCACAACAGTCCGATACAGCGACCGCATCACTGCTGACGCTGCACCGATCCGTCTATCGATCTCACGCTCCATCCGTCCCTCACTCGTGAACAAGACCCCGAGATACTTGAACTCCTCCACTTGAGGTAAGGACTCCCCACCGACCTGAAGCGGGGAAGCCACCTTTTTCCGGTGGAGAACCATGGCCTCAGATTTGGAGGTGCTGATCCTCATCCCGGCCGCTTCACACTCGGCTGCAAACCGCCCCAGTGCGCGCTGGAGGTCCTGATTTGATGAAGCCAACAGAACAACATCATCTGCAAACAGCAGAGATGAGATCCTGAGGTTCCCAAACCGGACACCCTCCGGCCCTGGCTGCGCCTAGAAATTCTGTCCATAAAGGTAATGAACAGAACCGGTGACATAGGGCAGCCCTGGCGGAGACCAACACGCACCGGAAACAAGTCTGACTTACTGCCGGCAATGCGAACCAAGCTCCTGCTGCGGTCATACAGGGAACGGACAGCCCTTAGCAGAGGGCCCCGGACCCCATACTCCCGGAGCACCCCCCACAGGGCACCACGAGGGACACGGTCGAACGCTTTCTCCAAATCCACAAAGCACATGTGGACTGGTTGGGCGAACTCCCACGAACCCTCGAACACCCGATGTAGGGTATAGAGCTGGTCCAGTGTGCCACGACCGGGACGAACTGTGTCTCAGACAAAATTTCCATGACCTGTGGAGTCCCCCAGGGGTCAATCTTGGGACCCCTCTTATTCAACCTGTACATGCTTCCATTGGGTCAGCTAATAAACAGCAACAATGTGTCGTACCACAACTACGCAGATGACACTCATGTCTACGTGTCACTGACGGCAGGTGAACATGGGCCTGTAGATACACTCTGTCACTGCATCGAACAGATCAGTTTGTGGATGCAAAACAACTTTCTCCAACTAAATTCAGACAAAACTGAGATCATTGTCTTTGGCCCACAGACACAAAGACAAAGTGTTATCAGTCACCTTGAGTCTCTCGCTCTAAAACCAAAAAATCAGGTTAGAAATCTAGGAGTAATCATGGACTCAGACCTGAACTTAAACAGCCACATCAAAGCAATAACATCATCAGCTTTTTACCATCTGAAGAACATTGCTAAGATCAGAGGAATAGTGTCAAACCAGACTTAGAGAGACTCATCCATGCATTTGTCTCCAGCAGGTTAGACTACTGTAACGGCCTGCTCACTGGCCTTTCTAAACGAGCTGTTAGAGCTGCAGTACATCCAGAACGCTGCTGCTCGAGTCCTGACAAAAACCAGGAAATACGACCACATTAGTCCAGTGCTCCGGTCTCTGCACTGGCTTCCTGTCACTCAGAGAATAGAATTTAAAACAGCTCTGCTTGTGTACAAGTCTTTCATGGTTTAGCACCAAAGTACATCTCTGACATGTTAGAGCCGTATGAACCATCTCGGGCCCTGAGAACTTCAGGGAGGGGTCTCCTGGTGGTTCCCAGAGTCAATAATAAACACGGTGAGGCTGCGTTTCAGTTTCATGCAGCTAAAATCTGGAACAGTCTTCATGAGGATGTGAGACAGGCCTCAACTCTGACAATGTTCAAATCCAGGCTGAAAACAGCTCTTTTTACCCGTGCATATGAAAACTGAAAGTATTTTATCTGCACTCTTGCCTTTTACTGTAATTGATTAACTTTGTGTTGTTGTTTTATTGATTGATTTTAACTGTTTTCTTGTAATTTTTTCTGCAACTGTGAAGCACTTTGAATTGCCTCGTGTATGAATTGTGCTCTACAAATAAACTTGCCTTGCCTTGCCTTGCCTTACACTGTTTTTAGCTAATGCTAGTCTAACAGCCACAAACCTGGTGGATCTCCATGGTAACAGTAGATTTTTCCAAACTCTATTGAAAGTGTCCTGCGGCAGCACGATGAATGAATGTACTCACAACTGTCCTCAGAGTCTGTTTTCAGAGGCACAAGTTTAAGTCAGTATTCTTAAAAGATTCGAACATGCTAACGTTTAGCCTAGCTAGATGCTGTAGCTCTGCCTCTCACTCAGCACACAAATTATGAAAACATTTTTACCGCACAAACCCGAGTGTATTCAATACCCATCAGCATTAAAGTGATGTAAGACTCATTTCCAATCAATTAATAATTGTTTTGACAAACATTTAAAACAATAAAGTTCAGAGAAATTTTAGCAAAAAAGGCTACTCTGGGCAATTTTTCAGACTTCTCTAGCCTGTAAATTACATAAATGTCATGAAACGCCATATCGTGCCACAATTTAATATAGTAGGTACAATTTGTATCAGGATACTTTCTGGGTAGAACCTTTTAATGAGGCCAATAACAGAGAAAATAAACAAAGCTGTGTTAATCATTTGCATTATGAATGTGCTCAGTGCTGTCACAAAAACAGACAAAGGGGCATTTAGTGTCTTAACAATCGAGAAAGACTGTAATGATGGGGCTGTCACAAACCCAAATAAATGAGCAATCTACACAGGAGCTGATGATATAATCTATGGTAACCCGAAAGGGACAAACTGCACAAAAGACTACTCCAGTCCGTGCCTCACCTCTCTATACTGTAAAAGAGTTATAAGTGAAGCCCCAAAAACAGACAGAGAGAGACAAAAGGTTACGAGGAGAGACGTCGGCGTGAAGGGGAGCGCGCGGGGAGCTAGGCTAACCGGAGGAGGGGGGCTGGGTGGTGTCGGGGTTAGCGTTAGCGGGTGTTAGCGCTGGTGTCAGGTGCTGTCAGGATGATGAATGGCGGTCCGGCGCGGGCTATGGCGCTTCTACATCACTCTCCTGAGCGTTTGTGAAAGGTTATTAGAGGCTCCTAAATCAGGAAAAAAAAAGAGAAAACTAAAAGAAAAAAGAAAAGAAAAACTTTGCAGCTTAAGACAATGTCCGAGCTCCCTTTGACAGCACGGGGCCATGCGGGTGAACAGGTGACAGATAAATGCTCTTTTCATAAGCGTAATGTGGGGGTAAAGCGAGTTCAACACAGCTCATCCATCATTTAACAAGACATCGCGGCGTTGGGAGAAAGTTTGCAAAAATTATATTTAGCCCATGGCTTGAATGCATATTGCTTCGTCATAATGTATGGTTTCCAGAAGTGCTATAAATTCCCATGTGACACAGCAAAACTTGGGAGGATGAGGAGGATGATGACAAACATGTGCAAGGAATTTTGGCGGAATGCGTGATAGTTCAGAAGCATTAACATTTGAGGAAAGACTTTCCAGAGTTTGTTTGCAGAGGTAAATTACAGAGAAATTCTTGTGGAGAAAGACATTTTGTTGTTATCAATCATGATTAAATGGCAAATAATAGAATTTTGCTACTCAAATATGCAGTACTCACTGTTTATGCTAGTAATATCTAAGTAAGTAAGTGCTTTATTTTTCATTGTACAATTGTACAACAAAATTGTGTTCAGGTGTTGGGTTAGTCCTGAGCAGCTTTTGGAGGTTGGGGAAACCAGAGTACTGCCTTCAGTGCTCCTCTGAAACAGTGCACCGCCTCCTGGGTTTGTCCCTGTTTCAGAGCGTGGTGTCCTGCACTGGTCCCTCTTCCTTCCTCTTCCTCCTGCACAGCTCCCTCCGCCCCACAACAGTCTTTCACCATCTTCTGGATACTTCCTCATTTGTCCCTTTGTTTCCTGTAGCGCCTCTTGTGACGCCTCCACTGTGCTGCAGGTGTGTCGTTCTCTTGGTGCCTCTTCAGTGTTTCAGAAGAAGAAATTTGAAGGTCTCAAATGTCTTTAGCTCATAAACTAGTTGTTTGTTTACTTTTAAAAGCTGGATTCTTCACGGCTATAGTACGGAGTCTCTGCAGTAAAAAAATCAACTGAACCTCACATAAACACAGCAAAGACGTACAAAGGTATTCATGTATGTACGGACAATATGATGATAAGATCCTACTGGTCAAAATCACAAGCTTTTTTTGTTTTCGTTTTACCTGCACAGAAGTACAACCAACACGCTTTCTTAGCCAAAGACACTCTTTGTAAATGGAAGAATTATTACCAATTTCTTTCAATCCATCATTCTAACCAGACGAATTTGAAGACAGAACTATAAAAAAAGACAATAAGTCAAAAAGACAATTATAACGGTCTATAAATAGGATATAAAAAAAAAGGACAATGTCAAGTTCAGAAGACTAACAAGGCAAAGTCGGCGTTTTCGTATTTAACAACTGACTAACTCTTCAAATCCCTATAAAAATGTCTCTCAATCACAAAGCAAAACATGTACAGTAGGGTCCCATCTGTGACAAGGACAATGCGACTGCTGCACAACTGTCAAAGACCTTGTCATTTTTCATTACTTTCTTTAGTGAGTGATTTGGGATATTTCAGGAACTTCTCCAGCCAAACACATGGCAGCATCCCGGGACTTGGCGTCAAAAAAAAAAAGAAAATAAATCAGGCTTACTTATTGTTCAGCAGCAACGTTCAGCATTGATCGGCCCGAGTCCCCCAGTATGATACAATACGTGATTGAAATTCACGTTTGGTCAGATTCGATTTCAGGAAGGTCATGGAAAAATGATCGGCGCGCTTAAAGGGATTGTGGTCAAGGACGGGGCGCTCACTGTCAGGGCGGACCAGTTGTTACGCTGCTGGAGAAACGTCAGGACCGAAAGAATATTACAGTCCTGTTCAATACGAAAAGTACAGGGCTGTCCATCAGTAGATGTACAAGTCTGATAACCTCTGGATCTTGTAAACTCTTTCCACAAGTTACCGTAGCAAAGCATCGTGGCTGCTCCTGACAGGTTGCCCTTAGTATAGGCACTGGTTGAAGGAAAGGTCATACACAGTGGACGTGTTTTCTACCAAGGACAATAAGTCTACAATAGCTGTTTTACTATGATGGATTCTATATAGCATTCCCGGGGCGCAGCCAAAAAATGTATAAAAGCCATACTAGTTTTGGATTTGAACCACCCCAACCAAGCTCCAAGAGGGGTCAAATACGGCCATTTTCTGACCAAACCGGGAGACGTGACAGCTATGCTAACCTCGGAGCAAATGCTAGGCTAGTGTGAGGCTAGTGACAGTGTCCAGTTTTGAGGGAGGGAAAGAGGGGTAATATATGGTTGTTTCCCAGCCAAAAAAAAAAAGATTTAAGAGCTTTATGTTAATGTTAAAAGCTCATCAATCATGATCATTTTGTGGCCTAATAACTGTTATAGAGATGGGATTTTTTATATTGATCTAAATTGCAGGGGTGGTTGTAAAAAGTGTATTATATTCTAAGCCAATTTTTGTATTAAATGTACTGAAAGGACGGATGGAAATCTGATGCATTTACACGGAGTAAATGTACTGTGTGCTCATTAAAGTGATCCTCTGTAAGTTTGCAAAGTGAGGAGAGACGGAGTGGAATTTGAAAGTAAGCAATCAAATTCCTCCCCTCTTAAACCATAAACTTAAAAAAAGAAAGTCTTTCTAAGATGAGGAGAGCAGGAACATAATTTTCAAAAGTAAACGACTAAGCTCCTCCCCCTCCCTCCTGATTGGACCTGACAGGCTGGTTCACAGGAAAAGCTCGTCTCATTGGTCGATGCGGGAGGATACTAGACTCTGATTAGTTGCCGAGATCCGAGAAGGACGGACTTCACAAAATATTACTTAGCTTATTGAGCTTACAGCCTATAGGCATTTGAAAGCTAAGACTTACAAGACTGATCTAAGAATTTTGTTGTACTATTGGTGTTTTTGTCGCTTTTTTGTCACCTGTTTTGCTGTGTGTTTTGTTGTGTTTTTGACGCTCTTTTGATGATTTTTTTTTGGCTGCGTTTTCATCAAGTCCATCTGGAGAATATGTGCTTTATTAAGGCGAGGGTTAAGAGGTTAAAGTTAAGTGAAGTAAAATCTCCAAACATATATAACTAACATTTTTGACATTTATGAATCACAACCGCTTGTGATTTGAGTGACTCACCGTCCGCCACCTCGAAACGCCTCGCCCCGCCTCACTCTGCAGAACCTAACCCGCTCAGGTGGCGCCTTGGATTTCACCGTCGCCGATACGAGACATGGAAGGACAGGCCGCTGATATTGTCTCGTAATCCTTTAATGTTTATAGCAACGCAATTTCGATTCTCATCTCTCTGTAAGGTCTGGTAGCTTGCAAGTTGTCTATGTTTCTATCCAAACAGTAAAAGCAGCACGCCTTAATCAAGCTGCCTCCTCTCCCCATGTGAAAGTATTGACTGAAGTCACCCTAAGTCTCCCGACACATCCACTGTCAGGCGCTTTGCATAACCCTCTCTCCTCCAGCAGAAGCGTGGTGCGGAATATATTGGATTTTTATTGCTCTCTCTCGTGTCAGACTCATCCACATCTTTATGAAAAAAACACAAAAAAAACCAAATCTCAAAGTGCGGAAGTTTCGGCGCTCCACCCATGGCGTTCCAACTGCACAACCCCTCCACCCAACCCTCCCTCCAAAAGTCAATGTTTTCCTCCTCGGATTTGTTTGCAGATTTTCATATAGAGAAAGCGGCTTAATTGCTTTCGATCGGCGCGGCCTCTCGTGTCAGCGGGAATTTGCCTACCAGTATTTAACCGCGCTGAATGACAAATGAGGAGCAGTGACCGTGAAATGGCCGTAGCCCAGCCCCGGCCCCGGCCACCCCACAAACAACCTGACACCGAAATCTATAATCTACACCAAAATAAAAGAGGAGTGAACGCAGGGCTTCAAATGAGCAAACGCGATCTGGTTCGGGATTATGGAGCACGACGGTAAGGCTTCTGGAGTCTCACGGCAAATCGTGATGAATCCGTTACAAACCTGCTCCAGAACACCAACCATAGTCAGGGGTCTCCAGATGATTTTAAGATAACATTTTAAAGACGGCTTGTTGAAGGTATTTTGTAATAACGTCATCTTTAGCGCTAACTTACACTTTGTTGAATTGGAAAATGCAATATTGATCTAAAACAGCTGATACAAAATATCCAGTTGTTTTACTTCCTGATCCTCCAAGTGATATCCTTCGAAGCTCCGACCACCCCCCACCCTCCTCCTCTTGCTCCCCTTTGTCAGTGTGGCTGTAGTGAAGCTATGGCGAGTGTTTTGACTCTGCGATGAAAGGATTAATCTTAGTAAGAGATGGAGAGCACAGCCACTGGGGAAGATTCAAAGATCACTCAAAGATGCGCTAGCGGCTCAAAACACAGCTCCAGGTCTGTTTTTGATTTTGAACAACATTTAACATGGTAAAACACTCTGAAAAGTCGATTTTGTGTAATACCCCACCTTTAAGCAACACAATCAATTAATTTGATGAATTGTATTTTGATGAAATTGTGATCACTTGTAAAATCAAGTGTTCAAAACGCATGACAAACATAATTAAAAAAACAAAACAAAAACAAGTGTGTTTCTGATGTTACAATGAAGAATTGTTCGGACACTCACACTGAGGCGGTCTCCTGGTTTGGAGTCCAGAGCCCCCTCCTGCAGTAGGCTGTAGCGGGACAGCCTCCTGCCCTCCTCCAGCCCGGGGTAGAAGTCCATGATGGACAGGCCCTTACCCACGCTGCACCTCTTCAGGGTCTGCTCACTCTGGTCCACTGTGGGTGGGAGGACATGTCAGTGTGTAGAAAAGAGGTACAGTATGTCTAAGGGAAACAATACTAGTGTTTCAAGCGATCAATGACAACCATCCCGGTCGCTAACATTAGCATTTTTATCAGAGCATGGAAAAAAAACAAAACATTCGTAAATAGAAATTGTTTTCGCTGAGGAGTAATTCACAGAGCAGACCAGTGACAGGGTCCTTTAGCCCGTCTCAAGCCTGTGTGTTTACTACAATGTGATTTGCAGAGGATGTTTTGTATGCTAAGCAATAATTAGCCTTGGAGATTGATCGTGCAATAACTAACTAACCGTCACTTGAAAATTGAGGTTCATAATGTGTAGTGTATTGTGACTTTTACTATTCCGTCTCAAGCATATTTCTAACATAGGACTTTAGAATAACTCTTTCCCCCTTCCTTTCATACAGAGCCTGTCCATAAATAGCCTCAGCGGGAGCGCGGCGCTAACCTGAGCCAGTGGTGCTTCTGTTTGGTGACTCCAGCTCGGTCTCGGTCTCACTGCTGCTGCCCGAGTATGTGCACACCCTCAGGGCTCTCTCCTGCGCACACAGAGGCAAACACTCGGATATAGTCAATCCAACATACGCACAACACCCACGGAAGGATGCTACTTTACTGCCAAGAGGCTACAGTAAAGGAAGACATCCACTACCTAGAGAAAAGTTGATGCTACAGCTATTGGCAGACATTTCTCAGTTAAAAATTAATTTGTTTCAACAGAAGTTGATGTGTTGAAAGGAAAGCTATTGCTGTTATAACAACTTACTAAAACTAAAGCATAGTCTATATGAAACCACGTTATCTTGGTAGTACATTATGTAAGTACCCCAGGCACGTCCAGCTCCTTGCCCCTGCTCCTCCTCTCGTCTGTGGAAGTTGAGACACGCGGAGCGCACACACTCGATCTCTTGGTCCGGATGGCATCTGCGAACACAAGACAAGAGCCACAGGGTTTAAAGGGAATCTGCCAAACTGGACCTCAATGTCACCCACGTACATCCAAGGCATAAGGGCTAAAGCAAAGATTCCTAATTATAATTGAAATATTTTTTTAAATCCAGTTCACAGTTCATATTTCAAAAGTGTCCAGGAGGGCTCACATCCGAAGGACGACTTGAATATGAACTGATAAACTAACGCACAAATGTTTGCACAGGTTTAAACTACAGGGAAAGCCGCTTTTATGAGACATGGAGAGACAAGGACTTTATATTTGCAGCAGAGGACGTTGTATCACTCCCAAAGTATGAAACTTGCTGATGCTAACAGATACAGACGGCTATGCGTCATGCTAGGGGGCGTGGCCTAGCGAGGGGGAAGGAAGTGTGCCGAGGAATGATTATTTTTGTGTTGGATTATGGGCATAATAAGCTCACACAAATAAAGTCAAGTCAAAATCAGGTCCTTATAGATGTTTTGAGACAACGGATCGTCCACTAGAAGTGATAAACTGACACTCTAAACTAATGTTAGCATGGAGCTAACGATAGCAGCATGGTTAGCATTCGCCGTTACTTATAAATTCATGGGCTCTTGAACCATTTCAACAACCAAGTAGTTTTGATATAATAGGTAAAGGAGTACCGTATTTTCCGGACTACAAGTCACACTTTTTTTAATAGTTTGGGTGGGGGGCGACTTCAAAATACATAATCCTACAATGTTTGTTATTTTCACACTGACAGCCACTAGAGGGCGCTCTAGGCTTGCGTACCAGTATCTGCTACACCTGTACCACTGAAGATTTAAAAAACGGTAATCGAGCAGCAGAAAAAAAGCGTAGAGTGAGTGAGAAACTTGTGAGAGACTGGCGAAAAGCGGAGGTTACTCTTACTGCAATGACGAAAACAAAAAAAGCTAATCGTGGGCTGAAGGCTAGATGGCCACAGCTCGAGGAACGAGTTCACAAATGGGTGCTTGAACAACGTGCTGCCGGGAGAGGCTTGTCAACGGTGCAGTTACGCCTCCAGGCCCAGTTGCTTAAAGCTGGTGCGACTTATACTCCGTAGCGATTATAGTTATAGTATGGAAAATACTTTCTTTTTTCCTTCTTTGTTTTTCCTCCGGCAGCTTCGAACATGACCATTCAGTACGTATATGAGCGATTCCAGAGATGCCGTTTTACAGACACAGTGAATACAAATTGGTTAGTCCCACAATAGTGCAGCAACATCTACTCGATTGATTGTGATGAATTGACATTTAAAACTGATCAACAACTAATGCTAACAAAGAAATGGATTACTAGAGTAGTATTTTTTGTTGAGAACGTAATACTTTCAACTTCACTACTTTAAAAAGATAAATATAATGCTTTCTACTCTACTCCACTTTAGTAATCATCACTTTAGTAATCATCACTTTAGTAAGCGCCAAAGATGAAATGGCAGTCAAGGCCTATTCATACATATATCATAAGACACAAGAGGTTCAGGAAATGACATCTTTTTTATATTGTCGCCCTGGGTCTCATGAAGTATGAACTGCCTTAACACATGAAAAGATGTCAATGGTTGTTTTGACATGAGGGTTCGTAGTAAAAAAAAAAACATATCTTGATTTAGGAGCTTGAAGAACGTTCACTGTACTAAAGACAAAGGGAGAATCATTTTTAAAAAGCACATTTCGACAGATTTAAGGTGAGACGCTGCAGGCAAAACTCAATATTTTCAAGTTTCAGGTTTTTAGCAGTGTGTTTTCTTAACATGTGCTGCCAACTGGAAACAAAGGCCTAAGTATCAGCCGCTTTGTTATTTCACTCAAATCTTTCTTCATACACTTTTCTCATTTAAAGACTTCCACACAAAAAAGAAAAGAAAAAAAAAAACAGATTTTCCATGATAATCTAAGTCACTCGAACAGAATTGAGATATCCGGACAGAATTTTAAACCTGGCTCTGCATTGTTGAGAATCTGTCGCCAAAATAATATATGTATTTTTGCACATTTTTACACATACAATGACTTATTTCCATATGAAAACGTGAATCCTCTCGCCTTATGTTTCCCCATTGTCACTAAAATGTCCAAAACAGCACGAGAGCAGCTGCCGCTCTCCCGAAGTCACATCTCGTCCGCGCTTCCTATGCTTCGTTTTCCATTCAGCGCTTGACAATAACCGCTTGCTTTTCGTGCCTAAAAAAAAAAAAAACTACACTCACAAACCCACTTTTCTGTCCAAACAATGTCCTTTCCCCGCGCCGTTCCGCGTCGCGATGATGGCGGCCGGGGGAAGAAGTTAAGTAAAGGTACGGCGCTAATCAAGATGGTTCCACGGGGAGGAGGGAAAATGCTAGCTCTGCAGTTAGCGGTGGGGGTTGGAGGCTGAGGCGGGTCACTCAGGCGGTTATTGTGGCTTTATTAAGACGTCAGGGCGCGTCCAAACACAAAGTGGTTATATAGAGAGGGAACAGCGGACATCGGCAGAAGGCGCTTTATGGCCGCGCCGCTGTCCCCAACGCAAAGGAAGCTATGCACTTCAGATAATGAGGGATACTTTCTGTACGATCACCTCCGCAAATGTGATTTAAAGTGGATATGCAAAGCTGAGGCTTCAAAGCATTCTTTCAGGTACCTCAGGATTGATGTTTAGAATTTTTTAATAATATGTAACAGTAATTATGCGAGACTGGGCTCGTCAGAGAAAGTAAAAACTTACTCCAGACATGTTTTTTTATGAGTCATAGCAAGGTTAAAAGCTAAAAAAACTTATTTGAGGCTTTCATTGGGCATGAACAATGTTTTGTATAGAGCACTGCTGGCTCTACACAAATATAAAATATATAAATCAAGTAATCATGACACTTACGGGGGTGGGAGTTAATAAGTTTTACTACTTCCCACTCCTTTTTAGAGTTAAAAGATGTACAGGCAACTTAATATAAAAACGTTTGTGAATATGTGCATGATTTGTACAAATTCGCATAAATGTGTCATGTATTAATAACCCAGAATAAATTAAATCAATCAATCTTTCTTGTTTTATGGAAATAAGACATTTTATGTGTACAAATGACAAAATATGCGGCGGGTAAATCTGTGGCGGGTAAATCATAAAAATGAATTTTGTTGACATGTTCTCTTCAAAGGGGATTTTTAGAGAACTGCTTTGTTTTTGAATGCACTCAGTGTAGTTGAAAAAATAAATCTTTTGGGGTTAAAAGTACAAAGCTAGAAAATGTGGTGTTGTAGGTTCTACTTTTGTGGAAATTAAGCATAGGCGTGAATTCAACCTGGAAGCCTCATTACAGCGTCACCTGCCTTCAAACAATCATCACCTCATGACCAGCCACACCTCCACTTCAACCAATCAGCATCGCAGCCACGGCTTCACCGCAGCCAATCCTCGCACAGGATTACGCGTTTAACCCTTCCCCTTCACGGCCTCGTCCGCTTATACCAGCTGTGCTGTAACCCACCTCTGCCCCCTCACCCCTCGGCCCAGCATGGATCCTCCCGTCGCTTATCCTTCTCAATCCTCCCATTCCACCACCAGTGTTCAGGCTCCAGGGAAAGACATTACAAACATTAATCTAACTTGCTCATGCATATTAGCATCCATATGTCTTCTGCTGGGGTCTATATTCATGCATGCCAATAAAGCTTTCTAATTGCTGCTTTTGTTTTCTGTTTGAGTTCTGTATCATTGTGAATATTAGACAATCTAAATGTTTCCAAGGTTAATGTTTTTATGTTAAGAAAGCAACCTGGCTCAAAACCTGAAGATTTTTGAAATTTCGTTATTCCAGCAGTGTCTCCTTATATCAGAAAAGGTTACGTCTGCCTCTTCACCAGCGCCAGCGTCTGTACAGTAGATTATGGTAGACAGTATATTTTCACTAAACAAATCCATCCCTACCTGCCGGGGTCGAAGCACCTCAACTTATTCATCAAATACACTTGTCACCACGCCTCGCTTATCTTTAGCATTCTCCTCCAAACTTTGACATTTTTTCTTGACTTTCCTCCACTCTCGAGAGCCGTGTAAAATGGTGTTAGCGTTCCCACGGGCCTTTGTGTTTCTCTACCGCCATCATCCATCCGTCATCTCCAAACCTGTCACTTTTGATGCATTAGCCTCCGAATTAGCCTCTTCATTTCTCCTCATCAGCCGGCTAATAACTCCCCCCGCGCACCCCGTAATAGCCCCCGCACTTCGGAGAGCTGTTGCCGCCGACAACCAATATTTCACTTAAAGGTAGAACAAGCCGCCGCGGAGGCTTTCAGGCCCGGGCGCGCTGCCATTTTAATGTTAGAAGTAGCTTTTACGGAGAGCGGCGCATTTGTTTTTGAGGGGTTTATTATGAAATGTATTGTTAGTATTGGAGGGCATTACGATATATCAAAATGCAAAAGTGCAAACGTAAACAACGCTAGCATCAATATGGAACGAGGAATTCAAAAGGAAAGTCGCGGAGGGTAATCACGACGCAGACAGCCTTGTACTGCACTCATTGGAGGGCCTGTGGGTGTAATATTTACATCCAAAGAGCTAAACATAAAACTTAGCGAGGAAACTTTTGGCAGGCGTGGATGAGAGGTGCAATACGGTAAAATAACTTCCTCCAGTTAAATACAGATAAAACTGAGATCATTGTCTTTGGCCCACAAAAACACAGAGAAGTTGTCATTGGTCATCTTGAAGCTCTTTCACTAGAACCTAAAAATCAAGTTAGAAATCTAGGGGTTATCGTGGACTCAGACTTGTCATGTTAAGTCCATTACATCAGCGGCCTATTACCACCTAAAAAACATTGCTAAAATAAAAAATATAGTGTCTAAACCAGATTTGGAGAGAACATCCAGAACGCTGCTGCTCGAGTCCTGACAAGAACCAGGAAATACGACCACATTAGTCCAGTGCTCCGGTCTCTGCACTGGCTTCCTGTCACTCAGAGAATAGATTTTAAAATAGCTCTGCTTGTGTACAAGTCTTTTCATGGTCGGGCACCAAAATATATAGCTGACATGGTACAGCAGTATGAACCATCTCGGGCCTTGAGATCCTCAGGGAGGGGTCTCCTGGTGGTTCCCAGAGTCACCACTAAACACAGTGAGGCTGTGTTTCAGTTTCAAGCAGCAAAAGTGTGGAACAGCCTCAGCGAGTACGTGAGACAGGCCACAATTCTTACTATGTTTAAGTCCAGGCTGAAAACATGCCTATTTACTGTTGCCTATGGCAATTGATGGTATTTTAACCACTTTTAATATATATTTTTAATTATTGTTTTGTATATTTTTATGAGTGTTTTGAGTGATTTGTTTTATTGTGTTTTTATTGTGTATTTGGTGTTGCTGTGAGGTACATTGAGTTGCCTTGTGCATGAAATGTGCTGTATAAATAAATGTGCCTTGCCTTGCTGGTGGAGTGTTGTAGAAGCCACTGTAATCGAAACTAAACACGCCATGTTGACCACCCATACAGCCATTGGGGCACAAAAATGTAAATTAAGCATTAAAGAGGGGGTATTATGCTTTTTTCAATCACATAGCACCAGTCTATAGCATACTACAATGATGACGTAACCTTCTGTTGGTCTGTATATGCAGTAAATTAAAATAACTGCCTTGAATAAAATTGCTCTCTCAAAATGGCTGTACTGAACGTCTTGAAATAGGCCTCTGTCTCTTTAAGAAGCTTTCCGACACGCCCCCTTCAGCACACTGCTGTGGCATCTAAACAACACTACTGTGCGGGGAGGGGGCTCTGCTGAGCTGAGGAGCAGTGGTTGGTGGCTTGGCTGATGACAACAGGTCCAGAGGCGTCTCCAGGAGGTGGGGGCGTTCCTAGGAGGACTGAGGCATAGCTACACCTAAAATGGCTGCCGTCTAAGTTTTTACTGATTACTCAAAAATACGTGAATGAGCCAAGGCAACACTCCAGGCATGTGTTTAATGAGGGAATGACATAATAACATGATATAAAGCTTGAAAAAGTCGATTTGACATAATACCCCCCCTTTAAGCTTTTCTTTCATATAAAAAGTTCCATAATTCACCTTAAAATATAGCTGAGGTGATTACTGTCTTTTGAGAATCGCGTCTCAAAGTGCCCTAGCTTTTAAATTGTACACATTTAGTTTTAGTCACACAAAGACACGCATCTTTTGTCGTTTCTTTTTGAACAGATTTAGGAAGGAGTAAAAATAAATAACCAATTCAACCGAGTGAATGAGTTTGAAGCTTGCGACACCTTGCTTTAATTGCTGACAGCTGCTAGAGAGAGAAGTTTAAATTTAGCTAAACGGAAAAGCCGTTGTCAGAGGTACAGTGTTTTCATTCCAGCTTCTGTAAAACAGCTAAACCATATTTTTGTGAGGGATTATGACAATTATATTGCCATCTGCAGAAAGAAATATTTCATTTTCCTATCATTTACAAAAAGCCATGTAACTTTGGAAATTTGGTTGACACTTTTTGTTTGTAAAGATACAGATCAGGGAGTTAAGGGGTGAATTGCGATGTCAGTATTCGAACTCATGACTCTGAGGCCAACAACATACGTACTGCAACCTTAACCACTAGGCCAAACACTTGATGCCTTATTAGTAGATCAGTCTCACTCATTAAATATTTGAAACTATGAACAACGTAAAAAAAAACTGCTTACCTCCGGTGTTGAGTTTGGGCAGCCTGCTCTGGGTCACCGCCGAGTCGGAGAGGGAGTGGCCCAGACGGGGAGGGGACGGGGCCGAGACCGTGATGTCATCGGGCTGCGACGACGAGCAGGAGGAGGACGACCCGGGATCGGAGGCGGCGGACACCACCACCGGGCCGCACGACTCGGACTTGGGCAGGGGGAAGGTGCCGATGCCACTGTCCAGGGTCCTCATCTGACACGAGGAGCCTGGAGAGGGGGGAGAGGGAGAGGGCAGTGAACACCGGGGCGAGCCGAGGGGGACGGGGCGTGTGTGGAGGGGGGGTAAATCAGGAGAGGTCACATGCAGCGGAACGGGTGGTGTGTGAAGAGGGTGTCTAACACACGGAACACAAGAAGAAAGAAATGAGATATTACTCCCTTTAGGCGATTTTACACACCGCATCCATTCAATATTAAATTCTGACACAACTGTATATCAATATTTAGAAGTCCTAAACGCTCTTCAGACTTCCTTGTTTTTCAATTTAGACAAAAAGAATGTTTGCAATGGACCGTCGCTATATCCTGAACCAAAATCGTTTCTCAAACTTCCAGTAACTCCCCGTAAAATGTTTGACCTTCCAATTGGCTCGTTGTGGCTATGCTAACCGCTAACCTAAAGTTGTGAGCGCCCTGTTCGTTTTGGAGATTAGCTTAGACCTGTGTGAGTAATCAAATTCCTGGAAGATGATTCCTTGTATTGAATATATATTTCAATAAGAGAAAAGACTACTTTGTTTATGTAGATTGGTTCATATTTGTAGCACTATTTTAAATGTATAATTTATCAACGTGAACGTGAACCTTTAGTCTCAAGATAAACTTGACGACCTTCATCAACAGAAACATCTCCACTGATGTGTTTACATCCCACAGCAAGAAGAAGTCATCTTCACCACGTAATCTTAAGAAAATATGCTCATTCAAACGGGCACAAGATCATTGTTATAGGAAATGTTGGCTGAAGTAAATCCCCATTTTCCACAAATGCCAGTGAAGTAGATCATACATGACCTAAATGGCTTTTCTGCTATGAAATCTTCAAGGGATTGACAGTCTTTTCACATTTCTAGTATACTTTATACTTTGATCTCTGATTTGCTTCATAATATTTCTCACAATCATCTTGAGGACCAGAGGTTCTATACTGGCGGGCCAGTTTTGGCCCCCGGGCCTGACGTTGCCCACCCACTATATCATAGTATAGGTTTTCAAAGTTGCCAACTGGACTGGGTTGTTTGAGTTGAGGTCATTTCTTCAAAGACACCAATCGATGCAATAGATAAACTTTATTGTCATTCAGACGCACAATGTACGCAGAACAAAAGTCAAGTTTATTTGTAGAGCACATTTCATACACAAGGCAATTCAAAGTGCTTCACATTTGCATTATCTCCTTGCTTTGTATTTCACAAAATATCTAAAAAGTAATACAATAAATAAGCCCTGATAGTGCATATACTGTAAGTGTCTGCTGAACTGTCGATGCATACGCTTTTACAGTCTGATTGCCTTAAGAAACTATTCAGACATCTCTTGATCACCGAATCAAATGCTACAGAACTTATTTCTCCTTATGCCCACCGGACCAAAGTTTCATAATTAAGCTGGTTTGAAACTCTTCCTCCTCTCATCAGTCAGAACTGCCATCGCCCCACCTAGTTCTTGTTTATCCTTAGTCACCTTTTCACTCTGAGAACCACTATTACAAAAGGACAATATCTCGATGATTGAGAGCTTATACAAATATCACCGGTGTCAAAGGAAAGTGTCAAGATATCTGTCTCCATTATTACCAAATGCCAGTCCATAACAATGTCCTGCGTGGGTCTACTTCTACCCCCGTTGCGAGTTTTACAAATCCCCCAAATGCCCGCTACACTCTCATTCTCATGTAGATGCCGAGCGGTCCTAATTGGCGCAGAGGCGGCGGGCGACAGACGCGGCCCTTGTAATCCAAACACAACTCGGCGTGACATTCTTACCCCGCTGCCACTTATCCTCCTCCAAAACACACAACCTCTAAAACCAAGGACGCTATTTGTTTGCTCGCATTCATCACGGAGCGACCAGTAGACAACACTATGAGACACCCATTGAGACAGTTTATCAGTAAAAAAAAACTTGATTTGGTGTTTAGTTGCTTGTTAATGTTAATAACTAACTTGAAAACAGAAAAAAAAAAAAAAACGGATTAATCACACTTTTGAAATTTGATTAATAGCAATTAATTGCAGTTCATTTGAATGTAATTATTATATTAACTTTAACTGTTTCCGTTACTCGGCTCCATTTACACGGAACTTACTATATAAGGTCCTCTCAGGTCAGTCTAGATCAGGGGTCCCCAAGGAAATCGTAATTCGTACCTTTCAGCTTATGTCCAGGGTCCGGACATATGCAGTCATTGCTCTTAAAAATGTAAAACATAAGGACAGATTTGGTTGTCTATTTACATAGAAGAGCTAATCAATTAATCAATAATTTAACCATTTTATTTCGCTGGTATTAATGTTGTTAATTCAGCCTTAGATATTAGTATATTGAGAGGATGAAAAGTCTTTGGGGTCCGGACTAAGGCCTCTGAAGGTCCGGATCTGGACCCAGGTCCGCCAGTTGGGGACCCCTAGTCTAGATCCTCTGTGAGGATCTAGACTGGACCTCACGAGCTGTGTTCAATAATGACTTAAAGAGGGACGGAAACATTTCAATGGAAAGTCCATAGGCGCCAGGAACTTCCGGAGCCTACCCCCTTTTCCTGCCTACACAAAAACGCTCCGCACAACTTGAATGCTCCCAGTCAATTTCATTTCGCACACCACGAAATGAAATTAACTGGGAACATTCAAGCTGTGCGGATCTTTTTGTCTTTTTCAAACTAGTTTTTTGGATCCCGCACGCTTTTCAGGTCTCCGTGATGTGCGTGTCTGCTTAACCTAACACAAAACGCTCCAATTTAAAATATTTGTTCACGTTCATTAACAGAATTGTTTCATAAATCTATGTGAAAAATCCAAATGCTGTCCAAGTGTAATTTGTTTCATATCAAATCCATATTTACAACTGAAGAGGTTTATGTGATGACATTAGCTCTGCTCCTGAGACAAACTGAACTGGGCGATGAGCTGGTCTTTCTACAGTACTGAGGGGGATACAGGAGTGTTATTAATTTGCGATTAAGCCATCATGAATGCATTAATTATTCCTGGACTGATTGTGAGTTAAAGCTAGTCTTTGGTTTCTGTTTGTATTCTGTCATTTCACTGACTCCAAAATAGTAACTAAGCCCAGCTTTACATTAGAATCCCTGGTGGTTATTTGTGAGAAAAAAGAATTGGATTTGGCTTTTTAGAGCAGAATTCTTTGATTGTTTTGGAGAGAGAGACGGATCGATGTGGCGGAGCCGGTGTCTAAACTGTAAAGCGTCATCTCGGCAGGACTCCAAAGCACATAGCTGAGATTTAGAAAGATTTTTTATAAACAAGCTGAAGGTAAACACAAAGAGCCTAGCGTGGCGTCCAAAGCACCGCACGGCAGCTGCTACAATAGCAGACATATTAGGCAAGAAATCAATGCCAAGATGCCGCTGGAAAGTGGTCTGTTCCTGGTGTATCTCAAGATCTTGATCATTTGCAGTGTTCTTTGCAAAGTATAGGCAGCACAATACTGTATATTGACAGTTTATGATTGAGGCAGCATTACTAGACGCAATATCCATATCGTAAGGAGCCAAAATATATCGCAAAATCCATTTTGATCATAATTTTTTAAACCTGGTTTTAATCAATGTTGTGTTTTACGTACTAGCTCATTTCTTTACATGCCTTGTACTGTATATTTTTACTTGTATATTTTTGTAATGGTGAAATTAAATTGGTTTTGTCCTCTTTCAGTGTATTGAATATGCATTGGTTTGTGAAAAAAGACCATGCCCATGTTATTATAAAGCGTTTTTATTGATTTTGAGCTTGCCAAGTTAGTTTTTGTTAGCATTACTGAGACAGTGACACAGAAAGTTGTGAAACATGTTCATAAACCGGTCCCTGTGAAGAGTTGGGATGATAGAAATATGTTGGGATTGAGATTGGACACAGCTAACAGTTAACACTTTACACACTCCGTCTTTTATTGTTGTAAGAAAAAGAAAAATCAGGTACAGGACCTTTAAGTAAGTTGTAATTTTCAAAACAACTTAACCAATATCACCTTTTTGTCATATTGTGCAGCCGTTGTACAAAGCTTATGACGTAAGCTTATGCTATAGCATGCTACTCAAGTGTAAGACAGAGATCAAGATGTGTTTGAAAGGATTACCAACTACATGCAAAAAGCACTGTTCAAACTGATCAGAAACCCACCATTTTACTTTATTTCACATCTGTTCTTTTCCCAACGACGGCGAGCGACTAACTACCCCGTGAAAGCATGAAATCACTCCCTCATAGCATCCCCAAGTGCTAGACAGACGGCTTAGCATGTTACCCCAGACCTACTAGCATCACAAAGTTAGCCCCCGAGCGTAAAAACTTCTCAGTTGTAGTGAACGGAATAGGGCCATACATTAGCGGTTATATAATTGAATGTCCAGGCTGGCAGTTGAAAATGCTCCCAACTATAACAAGGTCGATGGTAATTTGCGCCAGAGGCAAAAACAGCAGGACCTAATCTAGTTTTCCATGAGCTCTCTATCACTGTGTACAAGCTGCGGGCTATGTAAGGGGGAAAAATATATATATATACGCCGGCTTCATAGCTGCACTGCGCGAGAATTGGTTTTACGCAGCGCTGAATGATGGGTAACTTTGTTTGAGGGATACTCCGGCAGCGGAACCGCGCACGGGTTGGACATGAAGCCTTAGAGATTGGATTTGGAAAGAGATGGGCGTGCGGGGAGAAAAACAAACATGAGTATGAAGATAGTAAATGTAGCATAATCCAGTTAGCTTTGGTTGTTTCTTCTTCTCCTGCTCAAGCGCTCTGATCTCCATTTCCTGGATTTTACTGCTTCATGAAGGGAACGCAAAACTGAAGTACCGTCCGACCCTTTGTGGCCAGTTCTGCGCTCAAAGTGAGTTCTTCACGGCGCTGTTGATTTACTAGCATGCCGTTGGCTGAAAGTGAAAGCTTGTTTTTAATGTGTAATTATTTCTACTGCCTGCAGAGGGTGCTCCAGAATAATGAATGAATAATGAAGACAAATTCACTAGTTTTTGGAATATGCTTTGGAGTTTTAACAATTTAGGCTCGCCCTAGTACAAGTGGATATTTTGTTTTAGAGAGAGTGCTTCTAGGTGTATTGATCATTGGTTTAAGCCACAATATCTCGGAACGCAAAGGGTGAAAAAGTGACCTTAGATGATTTTCTGCAATATTTTTGTCTCCTTTCTGTAGTGACTCTGCATTCATGGTTTGGCTGCGACATTATATTTACACAGCGGTATGTCCGAAATGTCACGCTACTTCAATATCATAAATTAAAGCCATTGTCAGCTTAAGTTAGACCTGCAGTCTGGCCATGGACACAATCATGCGCCGCACACCGCGAGTTTCTGAATAAGGTGAATAGATAATAGGGTGACCAGATTTTCCAAGTAAAAAAACTGGGACATTCGCGAATCAGCCGCAGGGGTTCCAAATCTAAACTGTCTTTACCCACGATGAATGGTAAAACTGTCAACGACTTATGACATGCACTAATCCGCATCCTGAATTGAGATTTTGAATTGGTTTACAAGACTCAAAACTGGGACTGTCCCGAGTAAACTGGGACATCTGGTCACCCTAATAGATAAATATATCAAAGGCTTGATGCGAACAGGGATCTTCTAGTTCAGGGGTAAGTGGTCTAAAACTAGTCATTTGAAATTTGTATCTTGGCATCATGATTACAAAAATGCTCGGAAAAAAATGTAATTTATTTTGTAAAGCTTTAGTTAGCAGTAAAGTTTGTAACAGTGGTTGTTGTTTTTTGTGCGTAAATGTCAGTCACAGTATCCGAACGGCAGTAGCTGTAAGTAACACAGCAAGTACGTTTAAATGATCTATTGAAAATGTCTCGTTTTGTATTCCTGCAGTCACCTGCTGTGATTTTATCCCCCAAAATGCAAGTGGTCTAATGTTTGCCGTGAACGGGGCCAAGAGACTGCGAGGTTTGGTTTTGCGCACCATAAAAAAACGAACACGAAGTCGTTTGTTAGATTTACGCGTCGTCTTGGCACTCGGCCGTAGGAGCCGTTCCGCTAAAGGACATGAGCAGCACATGTGCCCATTCGAAAATATTTTATGGGTAATGTGCATATTTAGCAGTATCTGAAAAGCAATTCATCTGAAAGCAATTAAGCGTTTTTATGCCAAAGATGTGACTTACAATTGAAAAAAAAGAAGGCCCCTCGCTGGTACACGTCGACATGTCTTTCCTTTTTATTCTCTAAAAAGGTCATTCAGACACGGGTGACTGGTCTTATTTTCTAAACTCTCCGCCGCGTCCTGACCACCGCTGCGCCCAGCCTGTCCGAAAACCACCAAATCCATCACACGAGCAATCACAATCGAGTCGCAAATTGTCCCCGTGCATCTATTTTCGCACTGGCTTTGTGGAAAAAAAAAATGACCCGATCGCGCATCAATCACCTGACTCCTCTGACAACGCTCATTCCCCCGCTGACTAACGGCTACACGGAGAAGTTGTCAGTCAGATCAGAAAATCAGCAGGGTAAGAAAAAACAAAACAAAATAAAAACACACACGGCAATGCTCTGTTGCGCTCGTGGCTCTGTGATGTTCAGTGACAGCCGTTGGTTCGATCGAACGTAAACAGGTTTGGAAGTTATTCAGGCAAGTAAAACGCAGTTGTGACAAAGTGGGCAGAGTCTTGAGGGCGAGATGCTTTTGGATACGAAAGTGGGTATTTGATGCGCCGTCTAGATACCAAATGTGCGCTACGGTAAAAGTTGCCCACCCGCCTTTGCCCTGGGATATTGAATATGTACTCATTTCAACATTTAATATGGCCTCACCGATCATGTGGTCCTGACAGGAAGAGTCCAGGATGTGCCCCTCTTCGTTCTCTGCTTTCGGGTTGAGCTTCGGACTCATGATCAGCATCTGAGAAATAGAAAATTTAAAAAAAGATAAACAAATGATTACACTAACCGACAAAACAAGGCAACTAGCAGTTTTTTTTTTTAAATTAGCTTCATGCTCTTAATGAGATTTAAAGCAATGAGTCTTGTCTTGATTTGTTGGACCGTTTATTCATCTTACTGGAAGTCCGAAAAATCCTGTTTTATTAAGCTTGGGACTGACACGGAATTATATATTATGAGCATTTCACGGAATTCCCTGATCTTCCATGCAGAAACGCAAACTTCTCAAAAAAGGCTAGTTACAAAATCAAAAAAGACATTTTGAATCATTCGCAGAAAACAGCCCTGGCACAAGTTCATTTACAAAGCAGCACTGGGGAAAGTTCTGGGGATTCCTCAGGGACCTCCTCACTCTCTGCTCCTCGAATCTGGTACTTTTCAACGTGCCTTGGTGCTTCATGGAAAAAAAAAAAAAAGCAGCTTTCTCCTATTCAGCACTGCGGTCTTGGAATGACTTGCAAAAAGAGCTTGAACTGGGATCTCTCGTCACCTCGTCTCGGAAATCAGAAAACGATCTTCGTAATGTCAAAGTGTCACCAAGATATTTCTGCTTCAAGTCCATCATGAAATTCAACTCCGTTTAACCTTCTGCCGTCCCTTTTCCGCTCCCCGCCCACCATTTGGGAACCCACCTCTAGAGCTCTAGCTTAACCGCCGACTCCCAACGCCTATTTTCCCTCATCATCGTCCCCATTTGTCCCAACCTACATGTCTCATTGTTGGGCTGTAATTGCCTGCTTTACATTAATTGGGTTGTGTGATAAAAAAGTACTAGCGCTCGAGTCGCTCGTAGGTCACCCGGCGCATAGTCTTTTGTTGCATTTCTTCGGGGACGGAGGGGGCAGTATTAAATGTCGGCGTTGTCAAATTGAGCGGCCGCGATAAGGCCCCGCTCCGTGCTATCAGCCGCCATCGCGCTTGGATTAAGTGTCCACCCATTATGTGCGCTCCTTTGGTCATTTAGGCACCATTACGCGCGCCTATACTTGAAATGTGCTCACAAGGTCGTGCCGTCGGAAAGCGTGCATGTTACAAATAGCTGTCAGCGAGTTACATGTTGGATTGACCACTATTGTAATAAATACGCTACATGAGTTTTTTTTACTTGTGGGGTCTATCTTTTGTTTTCATTCGGCTGCATTTGTTTACTAGTTTAGGATTTTTCATTAGGTTTTCAAAAATAAATGCTAATTATTCCAACACTCAGAGCACAAACAGAAAACAATGAACTGACCAGCACAAGGATACACACAGGGGTCTAAATACACAAGGAACAGGGAACAGGTGAAACACATTAGGGCGTGGCAGGTAATCAACACAAGGGAAGCAAAACCACAAGGACAGAACAGACATGACAATATAAAACAAGACTAGACACAGAACCAAACCAAAACAGAGGACAGAACACAAATCATGACACAGACTCCGCCAGGCCAATTGCTGTTAGCTTCAGTGCTACTTCCGGGTTTATGATTACACCACGCATTGGACTCTTTTTTCCCCCCACAAATATTTGCGAAACACAATATGTACTTCAAGGAGGCTGAATATTACATACTACATGTATGAAAATAAGTAAAGCCCTTTTAAAGCAGAACTAAGTAACTCATGCCCCTAGAGGCCATAAGCGCCACTGCAGGTGTCGTAGCATGTTGCGGTTTTTACTCATTAATTGTCCGTGAGAGTAAATACTATGCTGACAGAAAAGACAAAGGGACAGAGGGATATTGTACATCCAATTACACAATGGAGATACTTTTTTTCACCCAAACTTGGCTGTAAATACTGTTTAAGTGGCGCTAGCCCGCAGTTAGCTTTGCCCGTTAGCCTGTTAGCTTCTTCTTCGTGATTCCATTAGTGTGTATTGCTCCTCCGACTCGGAGGCAGGAAAGTTGCAATTGTGGTTTTCTGGCCAGAGACACCAGGGGGAGATGAAAGACCCCCCAATCATCCCATTAACACTTGTATTACCCCAGAGGGACTACGAAAAGGATTTATTAAGGAAAACAAGTTACTTAGTACTGCTTTAATGTTTAGCCTCCATCAGACTAATTGTAGTTAGCTTCAGTACTACGGGTTTACGAGTACACAAATATTTGCGAACACAATATGTACTGCAAGGAGGCTGAATATTACATACGACGTGTATGAAAATAGGTATAGCCCTTTTAAATTTAGAACAAAATAAGATAGTGATAATAAGTGCTAATGCCTTGGCAGAGATCAAAAGTATATGAATGCTGCCATTTCGGTATTGCAACTCCTCACCTTTAATGTAAAAATATTTGCAGTCAATGGGAATTTGCAACTCAAATTAGCTATACTCACAAAGTAAAAGCGCTTATTGTGACGATACAAGCGGATAATTCCTATCTATTACCAACAATAGACGACAGCTCATATCTTAAGCCGTATACATTCAGAAGCCACTATCAGTTTTCCTGTTTTTTATGTCTTTTCAAAGATTTGTTTTCCAGACAGGCTGCTAATATATGTAACATAAATCGGCGAGCTGCCACGCTGCGATGTACTTGTTGAGATATAGCAGTTGAATCGACGTTAGCGGCGAGGGCACATAATGGGAGAAAAAGGGTAGGCGCCGCATCGTAGGCACAGCACAATCAATAACAAGGCTTCAGGGAGGATTGATGTGGAAGAGGCGTTTGGAGTGGACGTGTTTACTGTACTGGACCTATGGGAATCTCGCCTACAAGCCACAAGTACACACTTACCATGTTTACTTGGGAATATACTGAAGAATTTATAGACTAAAAGGTAATAATGAAATATGAATTGTTATTGGAAAAATTATGTTACTCAAGTAAAAGTAAAATGTGTGCACTGTTAAAAACGAAAGAAAAAAAAGGCAGAGGCAGAATTTCTAGAACTCAGCACATAGTAATATTGTTTTCACTCACTTTCACAGATAATTTACTTGTTTCAAATGCATTTACAGTGGCTTTGTTTTCTTTTATGTACAGTGACGCAGCAGATATTGCTCTCACCTCACAGCAAGAAAGTCCCAGGTTCGATTCCTCATTTCATGTGCCCTGTGTCTGTATAAATTGGCAAAAACTAAAGGTGCATGGATCCAGCTTTTTTGCTTCTCATACTGATAAAACAGCATTTCATGAACTAAATTACAAACACTGAGACCTTAAACAGTGGGCAATGATATTGATATTTTGTTATTTTAGGCCTAGTTGCTGTCCCTGGATTAGTTGCTGCTAGCATTAGAATGACACTGCTAGCAACTCTATTTTGCGCAGCGATCAAAATACGTTAATGGAATTAATATACTTACTCAGCTATTGAATTCTCCAGGTTTGGAGCTTCAAAACGAGGTACAACATATTCACTGAGATTTAGTCGGTGAAAGTTGTGTTTTGAAAATGGTCAGATTCTAAACAAGTAACGCTTCAGTATCCGAAATTTGGAACCAATACCCAATACTGTGTTTTTTTCAGGGATCAGCTCCGATATCCGATACTGGTATTGGATCGGTGACTCCCTAGCTAAAACCTCCAGCTAGGTGCTTCTTGATGGGTTTCCCTGAGGCGCTGATTTTGAAGAATTGGTCAAATGCAGTGGACAAATTTCCCAACAATGAAAAAATGTTGCTAAATTGTATGGAAGTGGAGTGAGTATGCTGTGCTACTAAACCGAGGCAAGCATCAAGGCACTTTGAATAATTGTGCAAGAGTGTCATGTCACTATTCCCCTCAATATATTATTAAACAAATAGAAAGCAGTATAATAGTTAATGTATAATTACAAATAAAGCGACACAAATCTTACACACTATTTGCATACCACTTTAGATTTTCCTTTCCAACAAGGAATACTTTTATTTTTGACATCCTCTACTTATAATTCATTTAGTTGTTCTATGGGTCACCTTTTGACACTCTTACTTACCGAACTGTCGTGGCATATCTCGGCCTCCATCTCGGCTTGTTTCTTGGGCGATGAAATCCCATGCGGTGCTGTGACGGAACTGCCCTTCACCGCCGTCCTGTGAGAAAACACAGATTTGATCAGTTCGTCTGGTCAACTCAATTCCCCTTTTATCGCGAAAGGAGGCGGCTGATAGCGCCCCTTGATTTTTTAGTAATGCTCAAAAGATAGGCTGCAATTTAAAGTCAATAAATACGGCGGGTTCCAGTTTCTTGCGCAGTGAAGAGATCCCATAGCTCAGGCGGACAGATGCAGTTTGTCATGTTATCGGGACGTGCAGGCTTAATGCAACAATGCTTCATGTTTATTTAGTCGGACAAACAATTCAGTGGAAAAAAAAGCCTTTCTGACAAGTACTAATGAGGAGCCGCTAATCAATTATACTGGATGCAAGGCTGCAGACCGAGTTTTAGAGAATGGTTTTGAGTGAATGCATAAAGACTAGAATTAAGGCTTTGAGCCTTTCTAAAGTGTTATGTTATGTTTATTGGACGAACTGTTACACAGCGTGCTTTGATAATAAACAAATGTTGGGTGGATTGTTAGTTTGTTCTTTTGTTTCACAAGTAAGCAAATGTTAAAATGTTGAGTCATTGAGTGAGTAGGCACTTATGTTTTGCAGAGGTTGTCTATTACTCTAATGGAGGTACATCTTGTCTTTTTATTTTGCTATCTGAAGACAAGTAGCAGCCAAAATCGTGGCAATTATAAAATTCTATTAACCAAAAAAAAAAAAAAACATAAAAATATATTAATTTATGAAATGTACAATGTATGATAAACACATTATTCTGCCACTTCTTCCACACATCATCTACATAACTTTCTCTACATTCTGAGGCTACAAAAGTGAGAGCAGCACCAACCTGCCCAGAATCTCCTTGACGAACTGCTCTTTCCCGATGAACGCCGTGGTGCACTGGATCTGGTTTGCAATCTGACCCATCTGGTTATTGCAGTGGTCCATGATGGTGCTTAGCTTGTTGTTCACCTCTGCCAGATTCGTCGTGGGGCCCTCTTGCTGGCTATCACTTTTCTTCTTCTCCTTTTTCTTGTCTGCCTTCAGCTGCTTGCCTCCCAGCACCGATCCGATCTTGAGCTCTTTCTTTTCCTCCTTTCCCTTGGGGGAGTCTGCTTTCTTGCTGCCGCTCAGAGCGGGCAGCTTGCTCTTGCGAAGGCCAAACCAGTTTGCAAGAGACGGCCCGGTCTTTTTGCCCTCGTTCGCGGCAACTTTTTCTTGCTCTTGGCATTTCTGGAGGTTCTCCTCAATTCCCATCATGACCCTCTCTTCGATGGTGCATGCTGTAGGGCTTATCTTTTTTTCTTCGACATCTAGTGGTCTCTTAGTCAAATCTATTTCTCTGATAAAGTCTGGTTCATTATTGCTGGACCCAACTCCCACTGTATCCCGCAATGGGCTGTCTGAATTGTATGAAGGCGGTTGGAACTGCGGGTGTGAAGCGACTTTTGAGGGTTTACGAATATTGGTTGTTCGATCGCTAATCGGCAAGCTTCGAGCCTCCTTTTGCGATGGTGACGTCACCCCCTCTCCCTGACAGGAATCCTCACCTTTGGAACCACATTTGAAAGTTCTTTCGGGGAGGATGTTGTGGCTACTCGACCCGGTCATACCTCCGTAGTGACTGACTCTGCTTCTTGGCGAATGGATAGGACTTTCCACATGCGGGACCTCCAAAGAACTCTGCCTAGACAGCGAGCTCCCCCTCTCTCCTGAGTTGGTGATGATTTGAGTTCGGATTCTGCCAGGGACGTCGGTTGTGTTTATGCTAGGCTTATCCATGTAGTGGGTGCTAAAACTCTGGCTACGTGCTTTTGCACCTGTCATCCCTAAAGCTGGCTTCAAATGGGGCTTGGTTGTAACCGATATAGACCTTGAGAAAGGTTGACTGCCCCGTCTCCCGCACTCTTCTTCTAGCTGTCCGTCCTCCTCCGGTTCTTCAAATTTGGCTTCCGCGATAGCCGTACTAGCTGGAGAAATATCGAATACTTGCTGCGTACTGTCACACTGACTCGAAGCATTAGTAGTCACTGTGTCTTTAGAGACGGAATTGATATGATCCTTCTCTAGTTTTCCCGGAATCGAGGTGCTACTTTTCTGGCTAGGCGGAGATTTCAAGAACGCTTTGAACCCCATTGGAATTCGAGACTTGGGTGAGGTTACGACGGAGCTAGGCGGACTCACGACCATTTTTGGCACCTCTGTTTTAGCTTGCGGAGATTCCTGAAGGGACACCGGTAAGCTGACAGATGCCTTTTGAACTATTTGGTGTTCTTGGGAAGACCCGCGCTTAGATGCAATTAAATTTTGGAAGGAGGAACCTCTAAGGGCGCTATAAGGGGGAGGGACATTCTTGGAAGGTTTCGATTCGGGTTCTGGAGTGCACCCTGAGTTCGAGGAAGGGAGGTAGTCTTTCGTCAAGCGTTTGGAAGTGCCTTTTGTTTGCGTCACAGCGGGGGACTTTTGAAGGTGCTGACTGGTCCTGTCCACCAGTTTCTGAGGTGCAGTCCCATAGCCGGCGTCGAAGTCCGAACACTCCTTGTCCTTTATGGGAAGAGTGGCTTGCATATTGGCTTGGTTGTAACTCGGCGGCGGGCCTCTCACAGTAGTGGATTTATGTGCTTGAGGTGAGTTCTCATAATTTGGTCTGACCAGTAAGGAGGTGGTTCGGCCCGGGGGAGGGGGCGGGGATGGGGACCTGAGTTTGCTTTTGCTAGTTTCACAGTGTTTATCGCTTGTTGGTTGTTCCCCGTTGTCGGGAAATTCCAGATGCCTCCGCGGTAAGTGGGGGGAGCTAGGGCTGCAACCTTTAGTCCATTCAACCCTGCTTGTCAGCTTTAAGGACTTGGGGCTCTGGGTGCAGTTGGTTCCTTGGGATTTGACGAAGCGCGGGACTTTGACAGTGGGAGACAAAGGAGATTTATCCTGAGCGGGAGGTCCTGAGTTTGTGTTCGGTTCAGTAGTGGAGCCCTTAGACGCTCTCAAAGGCGAAGCTGAGGGTTTGTTACGTCCAGATATCTTCAAGCCGCTGGTCTTTGCCCCAGCCGGCTCGTTCATGGGGGTATGGAAAGTCCTTTACTAACCCTGCTACTTGGAGGCTTAATTAGCTTCCTTTGCGGCGTTACTTGTAAGGACAACCTCTCCTCGCTAGCCTCCCTGCTATTGCCTGGTTTTCTCAGCCTGCTTTGAAATTCCGAAGGTCTCTCCGGTGATTCCAAAACCGTGTAGTTCCTTGAAGATTTTTGCCGTGTCGGCCGTTCTTGAGGTATTAATTCTGAATAATCGGGAAGCACTCTTGCAGCGTCATGCCGTAGTCTAATATTTGCGCCTAAGCACTTTTGAGCACAGAGTTCAATTGGTTCTCCTTCTGCGTCAAATATTGCCAAGATACTTTCCTCTGACTGGGTACACTGCTTTGCTACTTTTAGATCCTTGATGAGGCTAAAAGCACTTGGTCGCCCATCCGCAGACTGGGTGCGACCTTGGTCCTTTTTCAAGTGCTGATGCGGAAGGAACTTTGCCGAATCCCTCGACAATCTTTTGGGTTCTCTGTCTACAACTTGTGGGTGGAAGGGCAATTGAATATCACTAGATTCAGAAATAAGGTCCTCGCTATCGTCCATATCCGAGAGCCGATTTCGACACTCGGGATCAGGCGGGTCAACACGCAACTTGCAGGGTTTTGAGAAAGCCGATTTCCGCTCCCCTTCTGGTAGAAAACTGTTAATAAAACTCAAAAGCTTATCCGGCCGATCCTTCGAATCGTAACCAGGAGGGTTTTTGGCGGGAATGGGGTCGAAGCTACCGTTACCAGAAGGTGCATTGTCCTGTAGCCCCTCCCAGCTACACAAGCTCTCCGAAATGCTATGGGACTTCTTACAGTGAAACCAACCGTCTTTGGTGGGAATGTTATCGCTACGCTTCGAATTGACCAGTTCATCATCCGCGTCATCGGAATCGTAGGAGAACCGTTTGCTTCCAGTTGCCCTGCTAACATGGCCCGCTTTGGACACCCCTTTGGCGCCACCCTTGAAGCCCAGGGAGTAGATGCCCTCGTTTGAGTTCATGCAGTCCTTGTCCTTGCAGGATCTGGAGACACGCGAGGCAGAGGCGCTCCGGTGTTTCCGCCGCTGGAGCTTGCGAAGGCCCTCGAGGATGCGGCACTCCTTCCGTCGGGTGGGGACCTGCTCCTCCACAGGGTGATGGATATTGCCGGGAGCGGAGGAGCCCAGGCTTAATCTCTTCTCCCAGGTCAACGAAGACTGTTGGAAGAAAAGAGGGAAATGTCTTAATTTGATGCTTTGCTGTACTGTACTGTATCTGAGAACAATTTATATAGCTACTGAAGAAAAATATCTCGAATACAGTCAGCATCACTGTATGTAATTTAATATTTACACTATAGCATAATGTCAGAGTGTCATCTCATAATAGCAGGCTTTCACAAGTGTTAATGAGTTATGATAATCAGTTCTTAAAGGGGAAAAAATATGCAAAGCCTGCTACTATGGCAACTTGGACTTCTATATACAGTACAGTAGCGCATTTGCAAGACACAAGTACGGTGTATAATTCAGATGTATGCAGCGTCGGTACTTTTTTGGTTTGTTTATACCTGAGTTACCATTTTCCCCGTGGTCCGCCCGTCGTTCCAGGTGTAGGAGCCGCTGGAGAAGTCGCTGCAGGCGCTGGACAGGGACAGCTCACTGCTGCTGCAGCTGCTGCGCTGGTACAACAGGGGGTGCTCAGGAGCCGGGCCGCTCAGACTCAGCTGACTCACACATTTGGTCACAAGGAAGCCAGCCTTTCCATTCAACTGGACATCCTAAAACAGACGACAGAAGGAGATTTTAAATTGTACGCTGCAAGATTAAGGATTGTGTCGTCGAAATGGTTAAGATTCCTGGGATTTTTGGCTCATTTCTTTATAATGAACCAATGAAGATTTAAGAACGTAAAATACTGTTGTTTACGTACTGCCTAAAATGGTGGATTTCTATGATATGCTGAATTTATAACATTTGATAATTTGATTTGCACTCTATGCAGCCAGATCCAAGTTATTTACTGTCAGTTACGCTTTTCAAGGTTTTACCAAAGTAGACATATTGTAGCCTTTGTCACAGATAATTACTTTTACAGAAAGTACAGAAATCTTCTCCATTATGACAGATGTATTGATTGAACGTGTTACATTTTAACGGTATAGCCCTATAGCAAGAATTAAAACTTATTAAAAAAAAAAATGTAGTTAATCTGTTTGCAGAACTTTGGTACATTTTACAATAACTGACATTTTCCTCATATGCAACTAAATTACATGCTTTTCATTTCAAGAAACCGAAGCCACTGTTTTTATCGGACTAATCAGCTCTAAGTGGCGCTCGTGCGTATCACTTACAAACCCATTTGAGGAGGTGAGAGTTTCTCGCACTGTCCCGTAACCCGATCGTTCACGAACAATCTCCCACTTCTCTCTTTTCTGTCTTAATTCTGCCGTCTATACATGAACAAGACGTTTAACAGGTTGTTTTCGGTAAGGGGCATAAAGCAAACGCAATGGGCCCAGACTATTTTTATAGCTCGATGCATAATACATAAGATGAGTAATGTACCATGCCGTCCTACGGAGTCCTTTTTTTACCCAAGAAAGGCCCGATCAATGCGTTTCTGGAAATATGACAAGCGTTTGATTCCTTTTAGTGGCTATGATACTGCCCCTTCCTGCTTTGGGCCATAAGGGGTCATGACTTGAGTATTTTAATATGTGGGATTGATTTCCGAAAGGGGAGGGAAGAGGGGGTTGGAAGGTCTACCTGGTCCGGATGATATTGCGAGGGGGGGGTGGGCTTACGCTGGACGGGGAGTCGGAGTTCCGGGAAAGGATCAGCGCTTTGCTCCGGTCGGGCTCCAGGAGGAGGTCGGCCGCGGACAGGTCCATGATCCGGGAGTGCAGCTTCTGGGGGAGACACGCATCACACAGCGAGACGTCAAGTCTGGGATGGGATTTAAGTCAGGGCGCGGGCACGGGGTAGGATTTGGATTTGTTTCACCGCCATTCTTGAAACCTCAGATGCACGTTGATAATGTTTTGTGATGCATTTAATGGCTCGGGTTATTGTTAAAACGTTAACAGTACAAGCTGTCCCTAACGTGTTGTCCTTCCCCTATGAATAAATAACGGGAAAAGAAATGAAAAGAATAATGTGATTAGCTTTTCAATAGCCAATGAAGAGGTAAAAAAGTCACCTTAAAATTACCATCTAATTATACGCTACATTATCATTTATTTTACAACATTTTTCTGTTGTAACTTAATAATTTGTTGAAACAGTCTTTCATCCTCATTCAATATTTATCAAATAAATTACATTCAAATGCAGCCTGATTTAAAAGGAGCAGGAGAGGAGAGATTTTTTTAATAATATCTGCCCACTTTTACGAGTCAAATTTTCAATATTTATGAATTGAAATTAACAAAACATTTTCTTAAAATTGTTCGCAAAAGTCAATATCCCGTAACATTACTCCTGCTTCTCCAAATGTCTCCGCTGGCCCCCGGACTCTCTTCGCTCAAAGTCATTAATGTCATCATGTGGAAAAAAAACTAAAAGCGTATCCAGTATAATTACGTTTGGGAGAGAGGGATGGCTTAGGTTCTGCTCTCCCAGCGCCGGCCCGTCATATTCTCACTCGGATGTGGATATGGATATGAACGCAAACGCATTAATCCCGCCGCTTAATTACGTGGGGCTGCCTCGCTTCACATTGACTACGTTTGCAGTTCTTCTTGTCTTTAACTGACAAAAACCCACCAACAATACACCACCAATTATAAGTTAAATGTTTGCGTGTCATTTTATTCTCTATCTTCATATGTTTTTCCTTCCAGTGTTTGAAAAGTAAAACTTCCAACTCAAAGTCACCCGATTCCCGAAACAAAAGCCACATTTTTTCACATTCCTGCCGCGTGCAGGGGACAGTGACGGCTCGCGTATGGAAACCGTCACGCATTATGAAGGCGATGTCCTTGGAATGTTTCGCCCGATAAACAAACAAAACAATAAATGAATAAATAAATAAAACCTGATATAGCGTTCTTTTGTCACTGAAGGAAAAAGGCGTTCTGCCTCTGGGCCAAAGCGCTGCGCCCTACTTTTCTCGGACTCTCTTTCTGCATTGATGGAAGAGCAAAGATATTCCCATACGAACACACACATTTCTTTTTCTTTATGAGGTATAAAGACTATTGTGCCGTAACCTCGGGTGCTCGTCTTTCGGAGATGTGGTGTGACGTTTGGCTTTGTCGGGAAAAGTCGCCAAATAAAAATAGATTTGCTGTTGACCTCATCAAAAGATAAATGTAAGTTTATTGTTTTTTAATGAAATATATATATTTTTTCTCTCTTAACCCCGCCTTAACAGAGTGCATTTTCTGCAGTTCGGCTTCACATGCTTCTCGACTGGACATGCGACTCGACTATAGGGCAGTGTAACGCCTCATTTGAAAGCTAAGGCTGACAAAACTCATCTAAGCTTCTTCCTCGTTATGACGTTTTTGTCATTTTGCTTGTGTTTTCATCACTTTTTTCCTTTTTCTACATGTTTTGGTCACAAATTTGTGGCTTGATCACAGTTGCATACACTAAAAAACTAAAAATGGCCAAAATGCTACCAAAAAAAATTAATAATTGAAAACCTGACAAAAATAAGACAATGCAACAAAAAAGGGAAAAAAAAGAAGGAAAAAATTAAAACGTGATGAAAAAAAAAAAGGTGGGGGTTACATATGACAGGTTTTAATGCTTTTGAAAATATGAATTATTTAGATGGATAACGCCTGTTGTAAGTCATAATTATCATTTTATTTCAGTGAAGCAGCAAATTAATGAAGAAAATGTTGGGCAGAAAAGTTATTTTTATTAGAATTTTTAATCTGCTGACAGGAAGTGACATAGATAGAGGTAAAGTTCCATAGCAGTTTGACTCAATCATTTCCCATTGACATAACCTTGGTCGGTACGGCAACCGTTTAAAATTGTTTGCCTCTACATGGCACTTCCTGTCAGTGTCCAATAAGGAAGTGAAACTATAAACATCACAAAAATGCTCAAACTAAAGTAAACTGGGTACAATGTTTAGCAAAACTTTAAATATAATTGTGTTACTATGTTTTATTATCTGTAATAATATAAAAGTTGTATTTTACTCTACATTGGGAGAAATGTTACGCTTTAAACTTGTGAAATATTCCTCCACCTGGATGTCTGGAAGCTGAACTCCCAGTAAACTAAATGCAACAGGTAAATAAATCCACTTTTTCCTACTCTCACTTTTGCTGTAAAACCATCCGTGAGCCATAATATGACTTCAGATTGTATCTATAGGTTTCTTTTCTACTGCGCCCGTATTCGTCTCCGCTCGGGACGTCCCATCCAAGCGTAGGGCGCGGCTCTGAACTTATCTGTCGCTCTATCGGGTGCAGGATTTCACCTCCTCAGCAGCGCCTCATCAGCCATTCAGTCGATATGTCAGAGGGGACAGGGTGGAGACACTATAGACAGGAGAGGACGGGGGAGGAGAGGAGAGGAGGGGGGGGGGCGCGAAAATGACAAGGCTCCTCTGCTCCTCTAAGGGTTCACGGGTTCAAGTCTGAGGGTCAGAAAGCGCGGACTGAGGCATGCTAATGGAGGAGGGGGATCGATAGGTGGAAATGCGGAATAGAATGTGCTATTTATTTTACATATACTGTATTTGTCGCCAACTCTGAAAATACTTTCTCCTGTTGCATTTTAGACAAATACCTATTGTACTACAGCAGTGGCAGCAGTAGTAGTAGTAGTAGTAGTAGTAGTAGTAGTAGTAGTAGTAGTAGTAGTAGTAGTAGTAGTAGTAGTAGTAGTAGTAGTAGTAGTAGTAGTAGTAGTAGTAGTAGGGCTTAATTGGCTTGACACATTCCCCTTTCTCTCGATTTATGGAAGTATTGTATCTAGGAACTGTTTTTTTTCTAGTAGTGAATACAAATTAATTTTGCCCTTGAGAGTTTTGTAGAAGCAGACATTTGTGACAAAGGATCTTTGGGCATTGTGCATGAAAGCAGAACTAAGTAACTCATGCCCTAGGCCTAGAGGCCATAAGCGCCACTGCAGGTGTCGTAGCATGTTGCGATTTTTTTACTCATTAATTGTCTGTGAGAGTAAATACTACGCTGACAGGGAGAGAGGGATAATGTACATTGTGCCACAACCCAATTACACAACGGAGATAATTTTTGCCCCTCAAAGTTGGCTGTAAACACTGCTAAAGTGGCGCTAGCCCACAGTTAGCTTTGCCCGTTAGCCTGTTAGTGTCTTCTTCGTGATTCCATTAGTGTGTATTGCGCCTCCGGGTCGAAGCAGGGAAAGTTGCAAGCATGGTTTTCTGGCCAGAGACACCGGGGGGAGATGAAAGACCCTCCCAATCCTCCCATTAATACTTGTATTACCCCCAGAGGGACTACTAGAAGGATTTATTAAGGTAAACAAGTTACTTAGTACTGCTTTAAGGTGTGCTTGTTAAGTACTAATAAGGTATTACTAAGCATTAGTAATTAATAGCCCATTAATAATATGCTTGTAAAGTATTAATAAGCTTCTTTTTATACTTTGATCTGTTAACATACTAATAGGCCATGAATACCCTAATCCTAACCTTAACCCTTACCCTAAAAAGATTACTAATGCTGGTTAACGCTTAATGAGCACACCTTAATTTAAAGCGATACCAAAAAAGCGTCTGAATTTTAAGTGACAGCAACAATCATAGTATTTTTCTTATTCCATCATATATAATTATCCGATATGTATCCCACATTGATAATGGCAAGTAAAGGGAAACTCTCATTACTATAAAATATCATGTTTACCTTCCATTTAAAGCTGGCACAGTTCATTAATAGAATATCCTTGGCCTGTCCAGTGTCCGCATTTCTCCGTAATTGTTTCTGACCAACTAATAGGCAGCTTCCAGGAATGTAGTCTGGGCTTTTGACACCGACTGTCAAAATGTCACCGGCTTAGCACCTACAAACAAGCTCATTTAGTCTTCCATGCATGCATTTATTTAGTCATCTTATTTAATTGGGAGTGGAATAATCAGACTGGTGTAAGATTTTATCAATTGTTAAAATCATTTTGACTATGGGGGAAGCAGCTAACGAGGTTGTGGTGTTTTGCCACGGAGCTATAGATTTGTGACATTTTTGTAATTGCAACTTGCCTGTCGAATTTGGAGGAAGATAACGACTTGTTTTGGGGATATCATTTATTGGTCTGGATTGAGGTCACGGGGCGCAGTGACGGCACGAGCCAGTAGAGGGCGGTGCACCAACATTACAAGGAAACACGAAAGTGGACCTCAATATTACGGCCCGATTGTGTCCAATAATTGGACTTAATCTGCGCTTCATTGTCTACATTTTTACTGTATATTATGTTTTCATGTCTCATTATTTGCAATTTTTCACCAGAATTTTGGGAGTGAACACGAGAGTGGCAGGATCTGAAGAGATGGTTTGCAGTTACTTAGCGTCACTTGTAATTATAATAATAGAAAGTGGATACGCCCGCGGGGAGGGTGGATGTTTAATCACTGATAAAGAAAAAGCAGTTGAAATGGTAAACTCTGAGATAAAGAACTGAGTGAAAAACTAAATCTCAGCGGGACATTTGAGAGCACTGATCTGCCTAATATCAGGGCTGAAGAAACTGGATATTTTTAATCAAGTGATTTTATCCATTTGTTATATAGGGCTGGGACGATACTCAGGGGCCGATACGATACGTATTGCGATACAGTAAGTAATTATGATAAGTGATATTTACCTTAAAATGTCATATGTCCAAAGTTTATAAACCAAATGTCATTTGACATTTATTGAAGTGTTAAGAAGATTGAAAAGTGTATTAATACAAAATGTAACAAAGTGCTGTTACTGGAAAACAAAGGAGAGCAGGATAAAAATGTGTTGCGATACTTGATAAAGTATCGATACTTGGTATTGCAGCAAAAAGTATTGCGATCCGATCTTTTGTGCCAGCCCTGTTATATACTGTATGATACTACATGCATATGACAAAATAGCGTGAATCCAAAAGTAGAAGTAGTGTAGTAAGTACTACAAACAGCAGGAGTCACATCACAATAATCAATTATTTTGTAACTCAATCTTCATTTTTAAAGCAGTTAACAGAACCAGAAAACTTCCTTTTTCAGAGCTAAGAAGTGATTGAAAAAAAGTGCCTTTTTGAGGGGGTTGTGGAGGTCCTCCCACATGATATTTTGAATAAAACAGATGTTAATAAGTGCAATCTGGTGCATTTTAGAGTCTTATTACACAGTGGTAAAAATTCAGAACACATGCAACATTATGATAATCTGCCAATGGAATAAGTATTTTTGCACTTAAAATTAGATTTAAAAAACTGAAACAAAAAAATCTTTATATCAGGTAAATTGATATTCATTATGTAACTTTGTGCGATATACTTATTAAAATAAACTTTTTTGCAGTGTTTACAGCTGGTGTTAGTTTTATAATTGTATTTATTTATTTATCCGTAAAAATACAGAGTTTGTGTTTCTCAGTTGGGCCCCTTTGGTCCCCCTGCTGTGGGGCCCCAGTCCCTCTGCTGCCTGTGTCAGCGCCGCCCCTGTTCCTGCTCCTGTACTGTCTTGTGAGCTGCCACGTTTCAACAGGATATTAAACCATAAATACGTGGACTGCAGTTTTCAAATAAAAAACGAATAAAAGCTGGGGAAGTGCAGGCTACATTTATGAAGGTGTAACAAAAAAAAACTTCATGGAGGTATTTGTGGAGCTCTTGATGTGCTGACGAATGCTGTTATTGTGGGGCGCGTTTGAACCTGCTGCTTTTCCTCACGATGCGGCGTGTGCACGGGCCGGATCCACATAAAGACAGCCTTCGAAAAATGTATGAAAAGTTTGAGCTGCCTTCATATACCAAGCTTAGTTTTAGTCGTGTTGTTTTTTATTTTTGCACTCTGCTGCAGTCTGAAAACGTACACGCACACATGAGTCCAGCTCTCTCTCTCAAACATATTCACTCGCCGTAGGAGCACAACTATGAGCAGTGATAGCAAATCATTCCAGTGTGCTACTTTAACCCCATCTACTTCTGGCTTGATGAATAATAAAGTTGCAGAACATTTTTTAATCACTTTCCCGTTCTTGTTGATGAAACGCAGATAAATATAGATGTTATTCACGGCACTCCCCCACGCCTCAATAAAGAAGAACTTCCTCCTTCGAATCAACGCAGTGATTAACGCCCCGCTGAGTCACCCCAACGTCGGCGGACATAAAAATAACCCCCGCGCATACGACTTATACATCATTGTTATGAAACTCGTTAAAAGTACTTCATTAGGCTCTAGTGCAGAACAATGTAGCATTGATATTTTTGTGACATAACTTCAAGTGGGCATATTCTGCGTAATTGAGGCTTGAAAACATCCACTTGGGCAATGATTACTGTGAGGAAAAGACAGTAAATAGTGAGAGACTGGGCTGGTTAGGATTTAAAATCGTCCCGGAGCTCCCTCTGCAGGCAGCAGTGGGAATGGCATCATAACACAGTGAAATACAAGCTTGCGCTCAGAGGTCCTGTGATGGATTAGCAGCCAGAGGAAAACAAAAAGAGGAGAAAAAACAACCCATAAATAATGTTAGCTTCATGCTACATATGCTAATGTTAGCAACGAGTGCCGTTTTTCGCTTTTCCTGAACAATTTGCCGGTAATTGTAGGGAAGTGTTTAAATGTTTTCACGGCGGGAGGATGTCTCTCCAGTTTGGCTTTACCCAAATCTAAAAGCTTCTTGAAAAAAATGTGATGAAAACAAAAAAGATATAAAATATAAAAAGCGACGACAACACAACAAGAAACAACAAAAGCACAACAAAAAAAATACGAAAACACACAAAAGTGGCAAAAAAGAGACCAAAAAAGGACAAAAACACACAACAAAAACGTGACAACGCAACAAAAAAAGTCACAATCAGTTTTTGTAAGTCTTAGCTTTCAAATGAGGAGTTACACTGGCCTAAAGCGCTTCAGTCGAGAAGCTTTTAGATTTGGGTAAAGCCGAACTGGAGAAAATGTGCTCGGTTATGGAGGAGGGTAAGACGTAAAATTGAAATAAAGACGGACATGGAAATATACAAACACTTGCACGCGTCAATCATCCAACTGTTATGCTACACTCCCCTTATAATGGGTTTGGAAACTACCCCAAGGACATAAGATGTTATGAAATGTAGTTACACAAAATGAAATGAAAAAAGAAATAACACCACTACCAGATACTGTATGTTTTTGATGGGGATATAACATTATAACATGGCTAAAAACTCATAAAAAGTTGCATGGAGTGCCCACAGCTGGCAGCAGGCGGAACAAACAAAATAAAAGCCGCCGTCTTCCGTAAACGGCAAGCTAACAAACGCAGAATCAGATCAAGCAAAATGTGGAGGGGACGTCTTCCGGGTTTGATCTATTACGCAGAAAAAAATCCAGGAAATACAGCTCGAAGCGCTTCAGCAGTAGAAGAAGAAACCACCAAAGTGAACAGCATCCCCAATTCGCAGTCACATGCCTAACACTTTTACAAAGAGCAACAAGCGATTCCTTTTCGCTTGGCCCGCATCGCAGTCGTCGGGACAATTATATGGAATTATACCTCGCAAATTGGACATATTGTATGGCTATATCAAATCACAGATGACAATGACTGGGAAATTGAGAAGAGTAAGTCATTGCGGTGGAATAATCCTATTTTTCAGCGAGGAATGCAATTCACGATTCTGGAGTGGGTTTGTGTTTAAAAGAGGGTCTAAAGTTGAACAGGCAATTTTCTGCCGATTATAAAAGAGGACTACTATATGAATTGGACGGAGAATAAGTATTGACTTTAAGGTCTCTATCTGTATATGAGGGAAAAGTGGATAAATATTGGCAAAAAAAATGTATCCCAGTCAGCCATTTTAGGAGTTGTATAGCAATAGTAATAATATCATCAGCGTAATTAATTCAACCCTGTTATATCATGGCTTCCTTGTCAGTTTTGTGTAATCCTGCTCACTTTGGTTGTTTCTTCTTCTACTGCTGAAGCACTCCGATCTGCACTTCGTGGATTTTAGAGTAGATGAGACACCGAACCGCCGGGCGCATTTTTAAAACCGTTAATCCGTCCCCGGACCTGTTCTGCGCTCAAATTAGCTTTATCACGGCGCTGTTGTTTTTGCTAGCATGCCGTTAAACTTGTTTCCACCGTTTTGAAAATTGTCATTCCCACTACTGCCTGTAGAGGGCGCTCCAGGCCAATGCGAAATCCTAACCAGCTCAGTCTCTCACTTCTTACTGTCTTCTCTTACATGGGTATTATTTCAAATGATAAAGTGTCAAATATCCGTGCAGAGGTACACGAAAAAATGCTTTTAAGCCTCAATAATATGCATAATATGTCCACTTTTGACATACAACCAAAGTAAACACTCTTTCCATTAGCTTAGCGGAATTAATAGACCATCTTTAGTTTGGATGATGTGTTTTGGATAGAGCTTTTGTCTACAAATATGTCACCAAAGTTGCAAAACTCAAATGTTTAGATTTAAAACACAGAAAACATATTGGAATGCGATGTTTCTTCTTTTAAGTGCTCAGTCCTTGAGCTGCTCTGCTACAAGTACAACTCTTATGATAAATAAATATATATTTGCTTTGTACTGAATGAAGAGGTTTGCTGTTGTTGATAAAAGCTCTCACACGTGTGGGACATGAGCGTTTACCTGTAGCAGGAGGTCGGACGCCGGCTTGATCTTCTGTTGGAACAAAACGCTCAGGGCGCGGTTCTGCTGCTCCAGGTCGAAGACGCGGGTGCGCAGCTTCACGCACTCCTCGCGGAGATCCTACCGGACAAAAAACAGACACATTTATAAATGGGGCTGGGTACTGGGTACTTTAACGATACTTTGTTTGCGTTTACCTACTGCATACTAAAACATTTGTCATCTAGTACCAGAAAACAGAACAATAGTGTGTGGAAGATCTGGAAATTCACAATATCTGGTTAATTTCTAATGTCAAGAAATGTGTGGGGGAAAAAAGGGAAAAAATGGGAGAGATAGGGGAAAATAGAGAAAAATATAGCAATAAAAAATTAGGGAACAAATTTGGAAAAAAAGGGAAAAATTGGGGTGAAGTCAGAAAAAAAATGTGTAAAAAAAATGTTTAAAAAAATTGGGAGAAATTGGGCCAAAAACAATAGGGCAAAAAAAAAAGAAAGAATATAAATAAATATATAGTTAGTGAGCACAGGATAACTAATGCTAATGCTGGTCAAACATGCCACTGTCTTCCAGATGTTTCTATTAGTAGTCGTAGTACTTCAACTACTACTAGTACTACTGTTGTTACTGCAAATACAATGCCAGGATTCACCATTAATCCCAATGTTGATGCCCCCTATTATAAAGTTATGCTGCCTAGTTACTTTGCACCTCTGCCCAGTGTTGTAAAGACGGATGTGGTATTTCATATTAGGTACCTAAGAGTGGTTTCCATGGTGACCGGAGACATACCTTCTGAGTGAGCAGCGCCTGGACGACTTGATTGGCCACCTGCGAACACGAGATGAAAACATATCAAGCTATGTAGGCAAGAGAGAAGAAAGTAAAGTGAAAACATGTAGCAAAGAGCCACGACGAAGCAAAGATGACACACTACATTTTTAGTAACAGTTCTGGGGGAAAAAGTTGAAAAAACAACAACAACAAAAACGTGTAACTAACAGGCTTGTCAAATTTAAAGTTCAATATATTGAGGTAGGAAATATTGCGATAAACGATATTGACTATAAAGATACTCAATACTTTCAACTCTAAAGCAAAAATGTAAGTCCAGACTTTCCTCACATCACAGTTCCTTCCACATCTTCCCTACAGCTGTTACAGCCTGACCACTTTCTCACCAAGAGGACAGGCGTTTGGATCTCCGTCCTCTCCTCCCGTATTGGAGGTGTGAGCGCCCTTAGCGCCGCCGTGTTTAGTGGCTTCTGAACACTCGCTGCCCCTGACCGCAGCTCGGCGTCGGGGCCAGCTCACATTACGAACCATTGATCCCTCATTATTACGGCGTGAAGCCACAGGAGCGCAGCACTCACAAACCATTACCTCCAACCAGCACAGATGAGTCCAGCTAACTGCCCCCAGAACACACCGATACAGTATTCCATTCGCCGATACAGTATTCCAAATCACTAATCACCATTTGTGATTTGATAATATGGAGGCATCACATGCAAGGAAAAAACAAGAACAAATCTGGATCAACTCAGGACTAGAATGGAAATAAAATAGGAAAGCTATGACCTAAACTCTATGAAATGTGTGTCAATTTCAGTCAGGTTGAAGTGAATTTGTGATATATTGTGGCATTTTGCAATATGGATACTGCAACACCCAATATTGCAATATTACAATTAATTTAGTGATATGTTGTGCAGTTATGCTGTAGGACCACATTTCGTCATAAGAGCTCAAAATGTGATACAATGTGTTCCCTTCTTTGAACACACCTGGCACAGGATAAAATAATATTTTGTAATAATTTTCGAATTTTGCAATAACTTATATGATCAAATGTAACCCTATAGGACGACTGCATTACAGCATTACAGTAACTAAATCATCAACTGGACTGGGGGCTCAGCACACAGCCTTGGGGAGCCCCCGTGTTCAGTGTGATGGTTCTGGAGGATTTTCCGCCGACACGTACAGCCTGTGGTCTCCCCGTCAGAAAGTCCAGCAGCCAGTTGCACAGTGATGTGTTGATTTCCAGGTGGAGTAGTTTGTGTATTAGCTGCTGTGGGATTATAGTGTTGAATGCTGAGCTAAAGTCTAAAAACAGCATCCATCCATCCATCCTTCCATCCTCCCTTGCTTCCTTCCTTCCTTCCTTCCTCCCTCCCTTCCATCATCCCTACATAATATAGTCAATGTTTAGATCATGACTTAGCAAAACAGTTGTTTAGAGAAATTTAAAACAACTTTACACTTCCTTCTTTCCATCCTTCCAACCATCCATCCATCCATCCATCCATCCATCCATCCTTCCTTCCATCCGTCCTTCCATCCATCCATCCATCCATAATATAGTCAATGATCAGATCATGACTTAGCAAACACAGTTGTTTTGAGAAATTGAAAACAACTTTACACTTCTTGCTAAACTAAACAAAACTTAGCTTTCCCAATTGCTTTTTTCTCTGTTGCTATTGCTATCATTACCAAACTTTCAACCCTAGTCTACCACGGCAGGCATGTGGGTGAGGTAAACCCCAGCTAAACCCCCTTCCCTGTTTCTTTTCTCATGTATGGACGCGTGTTGCAGCCTGTGCCCGGCCCGCTAGCCGCGCTCGCTCCTCAGCTGTGGTTTGTTAGCCTCGCTCGCCGCCCACCGCAGCACGCCTCTCGCCTGCTTTATCCCTCCCCCGGGGCTCTCAAAACGGCACTCAGCTAGCTCCCCGCAAACACCCGGAGGGCATGAGACTGCGCTCGTTATGGAAATTATAGCATTAGCATCACCGGTTCACGCTAGGTTAACGGCTTGTTTTATAGCGAAATTATTATTCTTCGCGGGAGTACAGGAAAAGGGCCAGAAATCGCCAATTAAAAAGCTATTAAAAGTATATCATCTAACCTAAACCAGGCTTAAGGGAGAAAACAGTAGCGCGTGTTAGCTAGCCAACTTTATGAATTAATTGCTATTACGGGCAATTAAGCTAGCTCTCGTTTCCAGCGGAGAAATATTGACCACTTGTGGGAAGTCCCTTTAGTGTTACGGCTTGTTTTGTGCACATTAAGTTAAGGAGAGAGAATTATAGATGTGCAAGCTGTTTTTGTTTATGAGAACGCAACAAAGTACACCAAACAAAAGTCCAACGAGAGCAGACTTTAAGTACACGTGTACGGCTGTGAGGATCATCAGTCACCCAGCCATGTAACCGACTGGAGCTTATTCTAGCTGCTGTGGGCCTTAGGCGGGATAAACCACTACTCATTCTAAAATATAAGGGGTGGCAGGTAAACTGTAATGCGTTTGAACGCCATTTTAATGCCTGAAGCCACAATCGCAAATAATCTGTTCATATTTTATTACTTTAGATTTCCAAACATTCCATTAAAGTGAGAAATGAGAGGAATTTTTTTATATTCTGGAGCAAATTGGATAACATTTGAGGAAAAAAAACGAAAATGTGTGCAATGTCATCCAAAACAGCACCTGAATATGTGCTGGACCGTCATTTTTTTGGGCATTTTTGCAGTAAAAATGAACACAGCGGCGCTTAAGGCGTTCACACCTCCGATACGGGAGGAGAGGACGGAGATTAAAGCAATGACATTTTTTACCTAGAAATTTCGATTTAATGCCAGTTTGAATACAATTTATTACTTTGTAATGACATTAAGGCCTCAATCTTAGCCTGGTACGAGCGGCTTGTAGTTAAGATCCCAAACCTTTCAGGCCGCAACCCCAAAATCACGCAACAAACAACTCAGGACCCCCTTCTGCAAAATGTAATTAGCATTTATAATGATTTAAGGTGCAAAACATTTCAGTGTGGTTTAATTAGGTTAGTTTGGATTCTGTATTTTGATTGATTTGGCCCTTGAGGAGACACTATTGTAATTTTTCTTTTTTTTTTCTTGCAGATTGATCCAGAGTACAAAGAGGAAACTCCACACAGACATGGAGAAAAAAACATGCCTTGTGTCTGTGTAGAGGCCACAAAGCAAGGCCTCATCTGGTCCGGGATAAAGTATTCTAGAAGTAAGTGAATTTTTCTTGAAATAAGTCAATTTGTCCTTAATTTGAATAACAAATTTCAAGAAATCTGTGTATTTACACTTAAATTAAGATAAAACAACTACAACAGTTTTTTTCCTCTTTTATCTAATCTTTGAGTGCAATTTTATCTTTTTTCTTAATTTAAGTGTACAAATCTTGCCCCCTGACAAATTTCTTGAAATTAGTTATTCATATTAAGGACAAAGTGACTAATTTCAAGAAAATTTCACTATATTTAGATTGTTTATTGCTGTGTGTGAGGCAAGGTCATCAATCACTCACCCACCCCTACCCATCGGAGGAGGCTAAATTGTCTTACACACAGGCCTTTAGGTTATAAAGCTTCCCACCTGAGCCACTGTTGGTATGACATTTGACTTTTACAAACCAACTCCTAGTCATGTTGTTTTCTTGCCAAAGACCCATTATTCCTTTGTAGCTTCCAGCAAAGCATTGAAAGACTTACCTCATCAAGACATCTTTCATATTGTTCCCTCTGGTTCTCATTCTCCAAGGTCAGCGCCGAATTCTGCTCCTGCGAAAGGCACCGGCAAACACCATTATCAGCACATGGCCGGCCTCAGCAACATCCCCCCCCCCAAAAAAAAAAACACGCGTGGCAGAGTTCGGAGCTGCAATCAAAGCTTCCAGGAAAAAAAAGGTCAGACGCCAAAACGGCCTAATAAAAAATGTAAAAGGTCGAGATAGAAGGCGAGGGTTGAACTTTCGCCGGCCAGCCTAATAAGAATAACCGCACTAGAGTTGCCGGGAAGACGCCCTATTGATCCTGCTCCGTTTCCAATTTGTCAGATGCGAGTGGCGTATTAGGAGCTGTCAGCAGCGGCGAACTTTGCCCTATAGGAGAAATTAGCAATCCCCAACATGGCCGACGGCAACAACAACAACGATTAGGAGCAAAGGACTTTTAATTGCAGCGTTGGGATAGAACCTTTGTATAATGTACCGCAAAGACGTTTTTCAAGAATACATTTGCGTTCTTCATGACTGGAGGACCTTTTTCTCTGATCCGATACAGCCTGGAGGAAATACGCAAAGTTTTGAAGGCGCTTCAAAAGTTTGCGGTCCAAAAGGCCAGACAGAGTTATTCGAAGACGAACTCGCTTCAGTTGCTTTCTTTTTCTTGGAAACTACAATAACTGATTGACATTGTGGGTATTTTCCTCCAGTGAATTCATGTTGTGTATATTTGTTCAAGTTTTAATGATTACAAAGTAGAGTAACGGAATTTCCATAATAGCAAGAAGACTCTGCCACCACAGCCTAAAATAAAAGCGGGTAAAAGGCTTTTTGCAGGTAGTTGGTGATAATCTCAGAGGCATCTTCATGAAGCCTAGGTGTAAATTAGGGGTGGGCGATATGGCAAAAATAGAATACCACAATTTTTGAATTATAAACTTACGATTTCGATTTCATCACGATTTTTTATAAAGACAAAATTACTTAAATTACACACCGAAGAAGAAAAATACTATATTAATGTATTCAACTTTGTGATAATCAACACAGCAATAATAGACTTGGAGCTAAAGCGAACTCACTTTAAAAATAAAAAAAACACAATTAAACTCCAGATAATAAAAGTGAGCAGAAGTAAGTAAAAGAGTAAGTTTGGTAAATGCTTGTTGCTTGTCTGTTGCTGTTTTTCATCTTTTCTGAGACGTCTCTCTCATGACGTCGAGCTGCTGTAAATGTAACACTCTGTCACTGTCGACCCTTTCATAATAAGAGTCTTACTAAAGCGATAACATGCAGTGGCTTTTATTGTGTAAAGCTCAGACAGGAAAGAGTTTGTCACTGTTAGGCGACTTGACAATAATGAACTCAGAGTCACGGTGTTTTTGGGGAACTTTTATATTTTCAAAGACCTGGATAAATGGCGCATTTGTGAACACGGTCCAGGATTTAAATTAAACAAATGAGAAGGATGCGGCGCCTGACAGAACTGTAAGGATGAAGGACACACTCGCTTCTTCGAACGTGTCGCCAGGTAAATAAATAAACACACGCTGCGATCTGAGCAGAGCAGCGGCGTTGGAGGGAAAGACACTGACCTAAACACCCTCTGAAATAGAGACAGAACGCTGGGTTTAAAAGCTCCAGATTGAGGAGCCTGGTCGTGTATGCGACTGTAGAGGAGCGGCTCGCTGCTAAACGCTCGCGTTAGCGTCCGACAGAAAGTTTGCAGCTTGGATTTACTTCTCTGACGGTGAAAAGAGTCAACTGTGCAGAAGTGCTTAGAACAGTGATAAAACGATCCCACAAAAATGACAGATCGTCAGCTCTGGAGATCGTAAGACTGTCTAATATCGTCATATCGCCCAGTCCTAGTGTAAATTCAACCTGGAAGACTAATTTCAGTATCACCAAGCTCCAGCCAATGACCTCAGTGCAGAGCCACACCTTCATTGCAGCCAATCATCGCCCTCGGTCCCCTGTTTAGGCTTGTCCGCTTCCCAGCTGTGTTGCGACCTACCTCCACCCCTCCACCGCCTCTTCTATCCATAGCTTCACTCTGCTACATCCTTCACCGGTCTCCACCATCAGTGTCCAGGCTCCGGGGAAGACAGCTCTAACTCTAACCTACACATCCATACTAACTTTAACTCATATATTAAATCCAAAAATAAAGGTGTCTATAAATCTTTCTAATTGCTGCTTTTGTCTCTCTTTAAGTCTATCCAGGTTGAAATCACTTTACACTTTGTCGGTTAGAAAATGCAATATTGATCTAAAACAGCTGAAACAAAATATCCAGTATCCAAAATATACAGATTTTCAACCAATAAAGGGACAAAAAAAGAAGTGTGGCTGCAGTGAAGCTACAGCGAGCGTTTATACTTCTCGATAAAAGGATTAAGCTTTGCAAGAGATGGAGAGGTGAGAAAATAATTTCATGGTTATGTAGGACCTCAAAAGGAGCTTTTTCTGAGCTGCTGCTGGTGAAGATCCAACGATTACTCAAAGCTGCGCGAGTGCTTCAAAATACTACAACTACAGGCCTGTTTTTGATTATTTCAGTCATTTTTTTTTACTTCTTGACACAATTTGATGAAAACACATTGCTCACGTGCTTTGTTTCATTAAATGGAACATACTGTGTTGAAATGGTTTTGGGAAAAGCCTCATTAATATAAATATCGCATTGAATATCACAATTTTATTTTTCATTTTGTGCACTTTTTAAATAGAACTGAAATGTGAAGTCAAGTAAATCAAAACAGCTGGACCTTTGTGACTCAACAAAAGCGGATGTTTTGTGACTAACCAAGTCCCTTCATCGGGGTTTTGTTGGTGACTGAAGCTCCACGACATGTATCTATTAGCCGACGACACGTGACGGACAGATCTCTGCCAAATCTGCGCCAAATTCTAGACCGAAGACACCAGGATGATATGTTTTGGACATGTATATTTCTTTGTTGAGGATCAGTCGGAGTGATTCTGGCCCAGCGCTCACTCGGTGTCGCTGGAGTTTATGCGCGGCGGAACAGTGATGTATGGCGTGAGTTTTACCGCTGCTGCCTGAGCCGACAGAGAATCCATCACGGCGCGGACAAACAAACACAACCACTGATGGATCCAGATAAGGCCATTCAAATGGAATGTTTGCTAATGGTTGCCTCATCGGCGGCGTTGTGTTAGTGCCTCTCCAGATAACAAAATTAATCCAGAAATAGAGTAGAATTTATTGAGTGCTATAGTTTCTACTCGAGAAGGAGAACTTTATTGATCCTTGCCTTTACTGACCTCTTGTGGCTGGAGTTGGTAAACCTTTAAAACGTTCTAGACCAGTGATCCTCAACTGAAAAAGTTGACCATACTATCAGCTAACTTTCTACGGTAACAACAATTTCATGTCTGTGCTTTTTTCCTGTGGAGAGTTACCCGTGTCTTGTTGAAATTAATAAATATTAAACAAATAGTTATTGGAGGATTACTAACACCCTATAAAAACTTTACTCAGGATGTACTTCTTTGGAGGAGACTTCTGTGTTTACAAATGTTAAGTGTTTAGCCTCCAAGCTAAAGGCTAACATTAATTTAACATTAGCAAATGGTAATATAGTACCACCATCTGAAATAATTTTTATAAAACATGCTCGGCTTGACGTTTATTTACGTTTTCTTCTGTCTTTTAAATCTTATTTTATTTTTTATTTATGTTAACAGAGAGAAAAAGAGCCGTTTGACCGTTAAAAAAGGACCAATGACGATAATTGAGATTGACCAAAATTGAGATTGGGATTAAAGTCTGATCATTAAAACTCATGCATGATTTGTTATCCTACGTTTTGCCACTTCTCTGCTACCCACCTCCAAGCTCTTGAGCCTCTCCAGCAGCATCTTGGCCCTGTCCTCCCCCTGGCCCTCCTCCAGGTCCTCGCTCGCCGCCGTCACCAGCTCCAGCTCCGTGTGGCTCCTCGACACGCTCCCCGCCTCGCCCGTGATGCCATGTTGCTTCTTCACCTCCTCTGATAGTTTATCCTGCAAACACAAACACAGGCATTTAGACGTGACAGATGGCGACTGAAGAAAAAAAAAACGTTTGATTATTTCTCTCTTTGAGCATATGGGTCTCCTAATCCCAAATCAGGTTTGGGAGTTGACCTTGTGCGCGTGTCTTTGACAAACTCCCCTCCGTGTTGCACCGCTCCGCGCTGTTGTCGTCTTTGTGTTTTTTTTTTAACATTCCAAGCATGTGCGATAATTAAGTGGCGGTAATAATTGGGTCCTAATTAGGCCTTGTCTGATGAGCAATGATCTGCAAACTGAATACAATGAACTGTCTGTCACAACAAAGTCCCGGGAAACAGACAGAAGGCCACAAAGCAGGAGAATAATGGAACTAATTTCACTTACATTTTATATACAATATATGTATATCTTTAAAGCCAAACTGCGGAACGTTCAAGGTCGGATTATGCAACGCTTTGACCTTCTGATCCTTTTTGGTCCAATGGATTTATTCGGCAGGGCAGCTCAGGTGTACCAAAGTGGGGCTGAAGACCCTTTATGGGCAGTAATGAGGGGAACATGAGGCATGATTGAGCGGGAGTCCCAGACTGATTTCAAGACACAAAAATGAAAGAAAACAGCATTTATTTGTGAATAAAGGTGAAACTGAAAGTAAAGTAAAATGTTTTGTTATAAGCACCAAAAACATTTTACTATATGGTCCAGAATTGCTTGCATTGTAATTTTGAAGGCCTAACAAATTTGGGAACTGCTCCACTAGTGTATCAACTGCACACAAACCTGATATCTACCTAATATTTAATCATAATGTGACGAAATAGGTATTTTTATGGTCAAGGGCGTCCTTTGGAGTCAAAATATGGCGAAAAAGGTAAAGTCACAGTGACTATTTAGGTTGACCATTAAAAAAAAAAATGTTGCAAATTTCACTTTTACAACATACTTTTATGGGGCAAAAAGAAAAAATGTCAGGTATTTAGTTTAATTAGATATTTAGGCCTTTTATTCTTAGTGCGTTATCTTTATAACCAATCTTTGTTACATTGGGCCTCATTTATAAACATCTTCTTAGGAAACTTCTTAAAAAACGTTCTTATGATGGCAGTATCAGGAAACCGCGCCAGATTCACAACACGTTCTTAAGTAGGGGAAATACTTCGCACCAGTGTTCTGAAGTTTGTGAATCCCAACTTGGAAGCATGTGCCTGTGATGACTATATGTCACCGCCTACGCTTCACCTTAAAAGGACAAAAAGTTCCATGCGCAACTGGCAGCCAGACGAGGATATGAATGGCAAAACATGAATCCAAAACTAATAACCAACAAAACCCCAAAAGAAAAAAAATCTGCGCTCAAGGATCCACCTAAATCTTTGGGCATCGCGAAAGGGTTTTCCTTCTCTTCCCGCGGGTCAGTCCTTTAAATAGATGCGGTGGCAGGTTGTAAGATCGAGGCTCGTCTTTATCAAATAACGTTAATGCAGAGCATTTAATGCTATTTGTGAACGAGGGCATTCAAAAGTTTTAGCCGTAAGTAAGTATGTACGCATCTGTAATCTATTATAATTATATTTACGTTCTGGAATTAATTAGTACATGAGTTAATATGTAGAAATATATATGACTCAGAATGTTGGATTCCATCAGGAGCATGATCGTGAACAGAACTGGAGACTTGTTTGTTTGTAAGAGTTCTCTTGGCTGTTCTTAGGATTTGTTCTTACAGAGGAACGTTTTAAGCTAAGAACAAGTTTTGTGAATGCCAAAAATCTTCCTAAGAAGGCGTTAAAGAACAAATTTGTGGCCAGTAATTAGCACATAGCTTATTAGCACATAGCTTATTAGCCAGCGCCATGCTTTTGAACTTTTAATTGAGTTTTTTGAAATATGTATGGTAAAAATATATATATATTTTTTTAAGTTGGATCTAAACACATGACTGAAGGTAGGTGGGACTGTTGAGTTCTATACCCCCTCTTTAAAAATGTTCCCAGGGAAGGACCCCCAGACCCCACAGTTCAGTATAATCTCCATTGAGTTGTTGTTATGGGATGCGCACCGAATCCCAGAAGGCTGTTATCATTATCTTACACCTTTTACGTTAGAAAAGTCTTTATTGATGTAAAACACCTGAATCAAAAATATTCAGTAGTTTCGCTATTTACTAAAAAGAGAAAACAAAGGTCAGTGCGGTTCCTGAAGCTATGGCGTGCGATATTATTTCACAGTGAAAGGATTTGTGTGAATGAGTCGTGAATAAGGTCCGATGTCCTTAGTCGCAGTTGTGCTGTTTGTACATTCCATTAACTGCCCAAAATTCAACATAGCATTCGGACCCACTGTCTAGTCATAACTAAAAGTATACAGTGACGCTTCATTTTGACACTACAGCTGTTTTCTGTCATCTGTTGCGTCGTGTCATCATTACCACAGTTGCTACATCTCCAGCCTCCACACTATACCACACACTAGCCTTGCAGCTGCTCAGTTCTGTGTACTCGGCGGACAAACTCAATAACTCCAAAGGGCATCGCGAGGGACAAGGTTTCCTCGCATTTTCACTCCCGCTCCCTGAGGAGATTATTGCCAAAAAAACCTTAGAAACCTCCATCCTCTATATATCTACGCACACACCTACCCTACCATGCAGCGCTACTGACGCCAAATGTTCAAGATTGAAAACCTAATAAACGCTACACGAAGGACGCCATTTCAAATTCATTGCGCGCATTTTGAGATCTGACTTAAAGCGTTCATCACAATGTCTTTGGCAATTATTTGTCAATGGGGGAAGCGGAATGACGAATGTAACGTATGGCGACAGGTCATATATCTGGCGCTAGCATCGGACTAGCGAGTAAAAAGCTACCGTTAGCTAGCGGCGATCAAAGTCAGAGCCGCAGGAAAGGGTTTTATGATTCCTCGAGGCGGTGTAATGGATGTTTAATGGACAGTGGAGAAGGATGGGCCGACTGAGAGATGGGGGATCGGAATGATTCGTGAAATTAGAAGTGTCAAAGTGCGGCGCGGCGGTCTTCTGGAGGATCTCAGCAGCAGCAACAGCTCAGAAGAAAAACTGCATTTATTGTGTATTAAGCCACATTTTGTACTACTTTGTAACTACACACTATAAAGCTGTTTGTTATGCACTGGTACAAACTTCTTTCGTCATTTATAAGACATTCACATCGTTCAAAGTCCAAGCGATCGAACCAGCTAATATTTCTCAACTTTAAGGAACAGGCCACCATTTTTCCATACTGAGATATGTTCTTACCTGAGCTTAGACGAGTTGATGCGTACTTGTCTGGTCTTTGTGCGTGTGCTCAGTCACGCAAATAGACCAAAGATGTTGTTGGGGGTGAAGTTAGAAGCTACCACGCTCTTCCACGGGCACAAAGACCAAACAGGTACGTATAAACTCGTCTAAGCTCAGGTAAGAACATATCTCAGTATGGAAAAACGGTGACCTGTTCCTTTAAAACCGACGCTTCGCAACAAAACTCGTCGCTTCTTCAATGGCCGAGCCCGTGACTGACTCCCACGAGATCCAACTGTGGGCGGGTACGCATGGCAGTGCACAGGTGCTCGAAATTCCCAAGGTCACAAAGCACAATCGTTGCCAAACGCCGATTCAATCAAACAACAGAGAAATGAATCCAGATGTCTCCGCAGATCGGGCTTGTATTTGGATGTTTTCTCTCTATTGTTTTACTGACTATTGTTAATCATTTATAAGCACCTAAAGAGTTGCCATGGTACCACCATGCCTGCATCGGGTCAAGGTTAGACACAAGACAGGAATGGTTAAGGTTATGGGGAAGGGTTTGGGTTCTTTGTCTTATGGGTCTAAACTAGGGGTGTTGAAAAATATCGATTCGCCGATATATCGCGATATTACGTCGCGCGATTCTCGTATCGATACAAAAGCGCCCGTATCGATATTTAAACATCTATTTTTGGGGAAATATTCATTGCAGCGTCTCTCTTTGGTCCTGCACTTTTACTCCCGCCCGCTAGATGGCAGCGCACCGCGCAGCCCACTTGAGTAACACTAGAATTTAGTGAGAGTTAGAGAAACACAGGAAGAGCTTAGCATGGAAAAGAATGAGTTATGAGACGCTACGGGGCTCTTTTAAAACTCTACATTTGGCTTTGGCTTTTACAGCAAAGACAGAGACCTGGATTATTACGAGAGCCACAGCTTTGTGCATATTGCTGAGTGCGTCGCCGCTGCGTTTGGAGAGGATTTATCTTCGTAGCATGGATTTATCTTCGTAGCATTTTATTACGGAATTAAACGAAACCGAGGTGAAACTACAGTAAATACAGCATACTCATGTTAAACCTGTGTCTCGCCACTGCAGTACTACGACACAAGTTTAAAAAGAGCCTGCTGTATGTAGTTTCCCCTCTGCTAAAGTTGTGTGCTACTGCTGCGTGTGATGCCCGTGTCATTATGTCCCAGATCTACGAGTGACACCCGTTGTGGAGTAGACACAATTTTAAATGCCCCGTCTGAGTTATTGTATATTTTAATGGATGAAACCCATAATAGTTACTGATCGCCAAGGACTCCCAACTATAGAAATACTAGAAAACGTGCATCCCCAGTAATTGGTTTCATTACTAGGTTTCCAAGAAATCTGTTTTCCGTTCAAAGGTACATAATCACCATAAACACCACAGTCACAAGCACATTAGTGAAAAGCATTTATATCATAAGATGGATAGATCAAATGTATTTGATACAAATCTAATGAAGGTGGACTAGTTTACTGAATAGTTGTTTCCAAAGTAGTAAAAAAAAATCGCAATAATCGTCTAATTCTTCAATATCGGGATATATCGTATCGTATCGTAGCGTGACCCTTGTATCGGGATACGTATCGTATCGCCTGAGACTAGGCGATACACACCCCTAGTCTAAACATATTGACGAGCTAAGAAATAAAGACAATCACTATTTGGTGTTTATAAATGATTAACAAATGATTGAGAAAGCTTTAGAAATGTTTTAGTAATGGTCAAATAGTATTTAAAATGTGTAACATAGCAGCCACTTTAGCATACAGCTGTGGCAGTAGCTCCTCACTCTTTTTGAAGAGTCGAAAGGTTTGTTTTTTGGCAACACAATTTCCTTTTTTCCCCCCAATCACTTCTGTATAGTTTTGAAGATGCTGTTCTTACATAGGGCTAGTACTTTCATAGACATTCGACTGTTCGGTTATTATCTATGGCCTCCCTCACACATGCCATACTTCGTTAACGATTGCGTAAGCGTTACTTTCAACATACCCATAATCACCAAACACAACGCCGCTAGACATCGATGCATCAAAGTTTACCATTTGAGCCACCCCGTCTCTCTGAAAAGTGAAGAATGTTTTGATGGAGATGGACAGATGGAGGCAACATCTTGGTGCGGTAAACATTGAAATAGAGAAATAGGACCCGAGCAATGACCCCAAAGCGCTTCAGAATAAGAAAATGTTTGATATCACCTAAGATATTGAACATGGTGCTTTTGAGCTAAAGTGCATCAAAGACAACTATTTTTTATATGAAAGCCAATCAAAGGAATGTTGAAATCCATAACTCCTTTTAGTATGTTTTTGCAATACCTGACGCTTGAAAAGAGAAGTTATGAACTTGTTAGTACCTAAGACTCCTCTTGTATATTGCTTGTAGCGCCATTTCTCAACATTGTTCAACATTCCCGCGAACTATTCCATATTTTAGACGGATCTATATCGACGTTGCCGAGCTGAGAGCAGGTGAGGTCTTCAAACACCGGTGCCCGTGATGAGAAAGCACCAAAGAAGCGGGAAGTGAGCGTGTCTCCATGGCAACGCTCAGAAGTACTGACTGATGGAGTTCACACATAGTACATGAATCTGTCTGGACACGCTGGAAGAAGGATCACGTTAGGATAGCACTTGGATGGCGTGTTTTCAAATACTGTTAATCGCATTTTAAAATCGCAATTGCGCAACGTTTTTAAGGTCGCAATTCAGAAAAACTTCTATAGAGTTCGGGATTGTGTCATCATAACTGCTTTCTGGGATTCCTTGCGCATCCCATAATAACAACTCAATGGAGATTTTACTAAACTGTGGAGTCTGGGGGTCCTTCCCTGGGAAAATTTTAAACAGAGGTTTTAGAGCTCAACAGTCCCACCAACTTCTGGTCATGTGTTTGGATCCAACGTAAAAAAATCCCATTTATTTTTAGCATTAATTTTTCTAAAAATTAAAATATTAAGAATTTAACAGCACGACACCGGCTAATACGCTCTGTACCAACTCATGGACATAAAACAAGGTTAAATTGAAGATTTGTCTAAAACGTTATAATTTTGCCATATTTTCAAGTATTGACTGTTTTCTTTCTTGTAAAATATCCGTGCAATGGTCAGTAATTAGTGCATAGCTGATTAGCCGACGCCGTGCTTTTGAACTTTTAATATTTTACTTTTTTGAAAAATGTATGCTAAAAATAAATGGGATGTTTTACGTTGGATCCAAACACATGACTGAAGGTAAATGGGACTGTTGAGCTCTATACCCCCTCTTTAAAAATGTTCCCAGGGAAGGACCCACAGACCCCACAGTTCAGTAAAATCTCCATTGAGTTGTTGTTATGGGATGCGCAAGGAATCCCAGAAGGCTGTTATTATTATCTTACACCTTTTAGGTTAGAAAAGTCTTTATTGATGTAAAACACCTGAATCAAAAATATTCAGTAGTTTCACTTCCTGATTTTCATGCGATCTCACCATAAGTTCCTCCTCCTTTTGCTACTTTTCACTGCGCAGCAGTTTTTCTCTAAAAGAGAAAACAAAGGAATCCAAAACTGTTTACATTAGGAATTTATCCAACAGATATTTTTATACCTAAAAAATTTAAGACTCTTGTCAATTTCGGCCTTCTTCATGCTAAACGTTTAATAGCACTGTTCTGGAAAAAAATGGAGTGTCCAACTGTAGGGCATTGGGTACGAGAAATGGCCTCAGCTCTAGCATTGGAAAAAATAACCTATATTCTAAAGGGTAAAGGGGAATCATTTGATCAGATTTGGCAACGTTTTATTACTTATTTGGAACGGGAGGATCTGTCTTATGTGTTGTAACTTCATGATCAATGCATAGCATTTGGAGTGTTTTTATTTTATTTTAATTATTTATTTTATTTTATGTTATTTTATTTATCTATTTCTCTAATTATTATTATTATTTACTTTCTTTATATTTTGCACTTTTTTTTTTTTTTTTTTTTTGGTTTGTTGCGGTGTGCGTGGGTCTGGCTGCCCCAGTTTTGCATGCCTCTGTATAATTTATATATTTACTATTACTGCTTTGATACATTTTGTACTTTTATCAGACCCTGTAAAACAATTCTTGCTTTTCGAGAAAATTCAATAAAAATATTGTTCAAAAAAAAAAGAGAAAGCAAAGGTCAGTGCGGTTCCTGAAGCTATGGCGTGTGATTTTATTTCACGATGAAAGGGTTGAGGAAAGCATTTTCTTAAGAGGAGCTTTTGGGAGTTTCGGCCATACTGCTAAGAAAAGCCACAGGAGAATATTCAAAGATTACTCAAAAGTGTGCTAGCGACTAGAAACACAGCTCCAGGTCTGTTTTTGAACCTAGAACAACACTGTAACATAGATAGAAAGTCGATTTTGCATAATACATCCCCTTTAAAGGAATTGATCACATTTTTACAGAGGTTTTGTCAGCTGCCCTGGGGTAGACTGTCAAAAGTAACCAGAATTCAGACCACTGCCCTTTAGATCCATGACAAAATGGACATTACCTTGTAGGCCTTCATGAGGTCCACTGTGTCCATCGCAGTCTGCTCCAGGCCCTGGTTCTGCAGCAGCGACCGCACCGTCTCTTCCATCCTGAAAAAAAAAAGTAAAAATAAACCACACAATTAAGTCAAGTTAGATCGGCCAATCATCTTCACTGCTTGCACCCCTTTCTAAGAGCAATTACAGATGCTAAGCAGGTCATTTTCATGCACCAAGCCGCATTTCGAATTAGTACACTTTATACTGTTAGGGTGCTATGCTCAAGTAAACCATCAGAATTGGAAACTTAGTTAGTTTGCATTTTAGATCTCCACTTTGGTATGGGAAAGCTTGAGCGCTGATTTGGACCAGTGGAGTTTAATATGGAGTCAATTTAATGGTGATGCCGCTTGGTAATTTTCATAATCAACTTGATTAATGCAACAGATCTCACACAGTTGGGCCAAGGGCAACATTGAAAGTTCTGATCTTATATATATAAAAATAAAAAATAAAAATATAGAAGAGATACAGATTTTGTTGTTTGGATAAAATGAGAAAACATGGTTTATCTCTGGGAACACCCACAAATGGTCATGTTTGATGCTGCCGGAGGGAAAAGAACTACCCTTTCACCGACTACTACACCATTACTTTAACAAATGCTGAATTATGGATGTATTTTCTCCCAAATCAAGACAAAGAGAGGTGTAAAGTGGTTCAACGGTCCATAAAATCATAAATAACTATTTTAATTCTAATCATGACGCCAACGTTAGCTTCACGCTACATGCTAACTGCAAGCTTCAAGTGCCGGTTATTCACTTCTACTGTAACTGGACAATGTGGTTAATTTTCCAGTGCCAGAATGAGACAAAACATTCTTATGGACCCGATTTAAACTCCACGTTATTTGTGTGCGGCTGTGTGCTTACTGTCCACCCGAAAGGTAGTTCCTTTTCATACACACACAAGTTTATGTCCACTTTAAACACCTATCTTACATTCACAACAATATCTGAAACGTAGCAAAAGTAACACGTTTTCTTCTCGGCTGTATTCTCCCGCGACCCCCATATCCTTTTCAAAATGTGCTTAACAGGTTTTCTAAATTGCCTCCACAATGTGCCAGCGCTGTGGTTTCGAGGTTATTGTACGCACGCGGGGGAAGCACACACGCGTTTCTTTAAGGCCTGAATTAAGTGCAATCAAAACTCCGCAGAAGAAAAAAAAAAACGCAGCCGGGATGCCCCTGACGTTCAAGGCTCCCTATAAGCAATCTCCTACTTCACACCGCAATGCTAGCAGGTGCATGCAAAACAGACGAGCGCATCGGCCCATTACCGACACAATAGGCTGTTTTACCCTTCACGCTACGGGGGTTAATTGCGGCTTGCGAAAAAATAAATAAAAGCATAAACCGAAAAATAAAAAAGATGATCACGCCAGAAGTAGAAAAGTTGAAACTGAAATTCTAAGGAGGACGGGCTTTGACATTGTAAGCGGCTGGATTTGTGACAGATTCTTTTGCTTTGGTGTCAGGCAAGAAAAGGGGAAGATGAGATGTGATTTTCAAACTGTTAAGGGTATAAAGTGACAGAGAAAGTCGTTTTAAAGTGTCGACAAAACAGACAGCGGTAAAACTTACTGCAGTTAAAAGTTAGCTAGCACAAATAAGCTAGCACAATACAGATCAAGCTAGGACAAACAAAAACTGAATAAAGGAATTCTACTGAACACAATTTTACACAAGTTTAGCACCTGTTTAGCACCTTATTACAATTGTACCCTATGAAAAAAATTCTCAGGGGCAAACAGTGTGAAAGAAAATGTACGCCGTATTTTCCGGACTATAATTCACACTTTTTTTCATAGTTTGGCTGGGGGTGCGACTTACACTCAGGTGCGACTTATGTATCAAACTATATAATTTCACATGTTTGTTATATTCACACTGACAGCCGCTAGAGGGCGCTCTAGGCTGGTGTACCAGTATCTGCTACTCCTGTGCCACTGAAGACTTTAAAACGGTAATCGAGCAGCAGAAAAAAAGTTGAAAGAGTGAGCGAGAAACTTGTGAGGGACTGGCGAAAAGCGAAGGTTACTCTTACTGCAATTAAGAAAACAAACAAAGCTAACAGCGGGCTAAAAGCTAATGGCCACAGCTAGAGGCACAAGTTCGCAAATGAGCGCTTGAACAATGTGACGCCGGGAGAGGCTTGTAAACGTTGCAGTTAACCCTCCATCCCCAGGTAGTTGCCAAGGCTGGTGCGACTCCAGAGCAACTTATATATGTTTTTTTTCTTCTTCAGTATGCATTTTCTGGCTGGTGCGACTTATACTCCAAAGCGACTTGTATGGTTTTTTCTTCTTCAGTATGCATTCTCTGGCTGGTGCGACTTATACTCCAGAGCGACTTGTATGTTTTTTTTCTTCTTCATTATGCATTTTCTGGCTGGTGCGACTTATACTCCAAAGCGACTTGTATGTTTTTTTTCTTCTTCATTATGCATTTTCTGGCTGGTACGACTTATACTCCAGAGCGACTTGTATGTTTTTTTTTCTTCTTCATTATGCATTTTCTGGCTGGTGCGACTTATACTCCAAAGCGACTTGTATGGTTTTTTTCTTCTTCAGTATGCATTCTCTGGCTGGTGCGACTTATACTCCAGAGCGACTTGTATGTTTTTTTTCTTCTTCATTATGCATTTTCTGGCTGGTGCGACTTATACTCCAGAGAGACTTGTATGTTTTTTTTCTTCTTCATTATGCATTTTCTGGCTGGTACGACTTATACTCCAGAGCGACTTGTATGGTTTTTTTCTTCTTCATTATGCATTTTCTGGCTGGTACGACTTATACTCCAGAGAGACTTGTATGTTTTTTTTCTTCTTCATTATGCATTTTCTGGCTGGTACGACTTATACTCCAGAGCGACTTCTATGTTTTTTTTCTTCTTCATTATGCATTTTCTGGCTGGTGCGACTTATACTCCAGAGTGACTTCTATGTTTTTTTTCTTCTTCATTATGCATTTTCTGGCTGGTGCAACCTACACTCCGGAGCGACATAGTCAGGAAAATATGGTACATATTTACTTAATTTTGTTTTTTGTTCTCATACATTTTCAACTCTCACCATATGTCCCTCCCACCGTCCTGCTCTTGCTCTCCTTTGCTGCGTAGCTGTTTCAATAAAGAAAGTATAAGAGAGACTGCTCTGCCCATGCGGCTGTAGTGAAGCTATGGCGAGGGATTTTACTTAGCGATGAAAGGACTAATCTTAGCAAGAGATTGAGAGTTGAGGGAAGCGTTTTCTGGATATGTAGGAAGAACCAAAGATGACTCAAAGATGCGCTAGCGGCTCGGAATAGCAGCTCCTGTTTGTTACCATTGTAACATGGTAAAAAGCTCTAAAAAGTAGATTCTGCATAATACACCCCTTTAAAACTATATGCGACGAAAATAATATGCCAAAATGATAAATACCTACATTGTTTCCGTCAACAATTAGTCGGTTTACATTAACCCCGCCTTAAGAGATTCTCTCCAGTTCAACCATACCCAAATCTAAAAGCTTCTTGAAAAAAGTGTCAAAAAACGAGACGTAAATGAGGATGAAAATGCAGCAAAAAGGCAACAAAACAGTTCCAAAAAAGCGACAACAATGCAACAAAACAGGCAACAAAAACGTGATGAAAAAGCAACAAAAATGCAATAAAGACGAGACAAAAGAAAAAGCACCAAAACACTGTGAAAAGTTTCCTTATTTTAGCGTTACTCGAGTCAAGCTTTTAGATTTGGGTAAAGCTGAACTTGAGAAAATGCGCTCTTTTACAGCGGGGATTAAGAGGTTAATACAAAGCAACTAAACCTGACACAAAGAAACAATGTTCCAAAGCAAGTTCCAAGTTCCAATATAGATACAAATATGGAAATGCTTCCCGTGGCCTTGAGTTGATCAAATTTTTGAAGAGAATGAAATAAATCTGTTGTGTGGGCATTGATTGGCAGCAAGTTCCTCTGTCTGCTGGCCCCCGCAGAGCTGGAGCCTTTCCGTGCCATCTCCTAATTATCAGACTGTGTTAATGACAACTCGTCCAAGTGGAGCTAACCCATTTAAACCCTTTAAAATATTCAGCGGTGCGAAATGTTTTCTGAATACTAAATATGAAAGTGTCATTATTTTTTTTTTAGAGTAAATAAACCGAAAGGACCTTCTACTTGTCAAATTTGCAGATTTGAATTGTAAAATGTTGCAACAAGCTTAGATTTCCGAGGTCAATTTTGCCCATTGGCACGCAAACCTCGGTCACAACGACTAATGACATGTCCGCGCACGATTCTTCATCTTAAAATCTGAATTTCGGGAGTCGGGTCGGCGGGTTCACCGATTTAAAGCATGTTTTGGAACTAAACTGAAAGCATGTTTGTGGCATTGACCATTGAGGTTATTTTCACGCTCCTATTGATCTGCCAGCTGCCAGACGGGGGACTTCGAAATGACAGGCCTTGAATACAAATGCCCCCAACATCACAACAATGTTTGTGAAATTTCAAACTTCCACCCCCCCCCCTTTTCGCAGCTCCCAGGTGCATCGCGGCCCCGCTGACCTCCGCATCGCCGACCACATTGGAGGCAGGTACAGGCTCTTTACGGGCTCGTCTGTCCGCTTCCTGGTTGGGTGAAGCCGGATACCTGAAAGGCCTCCGTTGCCTCGTGGGATTGGAACTTTTTGAAGCGTTTCCAGCGCCACCTCTTCCATTTCAAAGTCCAGATGTGTGGGGTGTATTGACGGACAGACCTTTGGGGGCTTTTTGAAGGCTGGCGAGGGACGGCCAGCTTTGAAGTCGTAGCTGAGGGACAAGATGACTTAATTCAAAAAAAGTTATATTTGAGGAAATTTATTCGGAAGGATGAAGATGAGAGACAAAGGTTATCATTCGCACTTTTGTACCACGAAATTTCTGTCGTAGTGGTTTCTGAAATGAAAACATTCAAGCAACTGATTATTGCGAATCTAAGGGATGAATTGTATCTCATTAAAGGCAAGCTGCAGAACATTCCAGATTATATACTTTGTCACAAAAGCAACTTTAGTCGACACACTGCAGTCATTTTTTAAAATAAATGTGAGACTTTATGAAACTTTAATCTTGAAACTTTAATCTCATTTTATGTTTTCATATAAACATTAGACATTTTATGCATAAAAATAGCCAAAATCGCTTGTATTTTTTCAGCAATTAAATCTTAATAATGGATAGACACAGGTTTAAATGTATGGTTTGATACATGTTTGATACATTAGCTACAAAGGTTTTAGATCTCGTTTTAACTTTTGAATAAGCTAGTGAAAGAATCTGCAAAAATGATGCCTTGTTTTTCCGGTTCAAAACTCAATAAATCAGGCAGGAATAAGATATATAATATATATCTAATTCCTGCCTGATTTTTTAAAATATATATTATATATAAAAAAAATAAATTTAAAAAAAAGTCTTACGTCCAAACCTGGAAAGTTTGGAGTCTGTAGGAGCTACTGAAGTGAATATTTTATTGCAAAATGGTTTCCCCTTAACTGTTACAAAACCCTGATCCATAAACAGATATAAAACATGCTGTTTTAAGTTTTTAAACCTCATGATTGTCTACGTATTCAAGGCCATACAGTAGTAGCGACATCTCCATGAACACAAGCTGAGGATAGAAATGCCCGCTCATAGTAAATATACAGTATATACTTGAGGTAATTTTCACTGAGAAAAATACATGACATTTTTTGGTTTGGCTTGTGTTGAAATGCAATGCAAAGTGTCTTAAATGGGCTTATACCTTTAAGGTTATCCTATTGTGTAATTTTTGAGTTGATGGGAGAAACCGGAGCCCCAGTCAGAAACCCACTCAAATATATGAACTTACAAACCCCCCACAAACCATTACCGCATTTATTTCAAAACATTTCTATGTTCGAACGTATAATACGGAGAAAAACTTGTTTTTTTGTTACGCAATGATAAATGTTGGCTATTTATTCTATTGTCAGGTCACCTAAATATTGTCACTTCATCATCTCTGATTAGCCATGATTTTGGTCGAAAGGCAATCACGGCTAAAGTAAAAGTGCTATGCTAATGCTAATGCTGAACGAACACATGGATGTTAAAAACAACAAACATTGCCAGAGTTTCTTGAAAGGATCGGACCAATCGTTTGATGAGGTTGGAGGCAAGTTCTGACTTCCCTGACACGGCGCGGCCTGCGCTGAATCTGAAATGCGCTGGTCGTCAGCAGAGCAGGAAATACAATTAAACCACCAATCAATGTGGAGCCCGAGGTCTGCCAGTCCAGAGGCACCTGTGCACATGCAAAAGAACACTCCCACCAGCGCAGCCCAAAGTGTGTGAAAAGACCATTCATTCAGGCGGTCCGAAGGTGAACGTGAAATGACAAGTATTCTACAACTGCTACTGATACTTTTACTGCTAGTGCAACTCATTTATGTTGCATTACTATTACCGCAGTACCAACTTCATATTGTTAGCAGAAAAGTGGTAATTTTATTTCCATTTCTTCCACTACTACCATTAAAATTTCTGCCACTTTTACTCATCTTACTTCTATTGCTGCTGCTACTTCTAATGTGCTACTTTTTAAGTGTACTAATTTATAAAATACAGTAGCTACCCACATAATTAGTACTGCTACCAGCTGCAAAAACTTTCTTCCACTACTAACTACAAATACTTCTACTTTAGCGGCTCGTCATCCTACTACTACTTCTACTCTGCTACTAATGTACAACTTAATAACTACTACTAACTTTCTTCCACCATCACTTCTACAACTACTATGAAAACTATCACTACTACTGTCAATAAATACTTCTCTAATGAACTTTAATCTAAAAAAAACAATTGCTCCTGGCTTTATTATTAGTACTACTACTGTTTCTCCCACTTTCAGTAGTCGTGGAACTGCTGTTACTGCCGCTTCTTGATAAGTTTTACACAAAGTACAACACGGGGCACAGTACATCCCTTAAACTTTTATTGAGTTGCAGAAAAGTATCAAAAGTCAGACGTTTTTATTCCCTTTTCTTCGGATTGTCAAACGCCGCTTCAAACACTTTAACCAAAGCCTTATTATTCAAAACTATTCAAAGTGTAACCCCTGCGGTACCGAGCCCCCCGACCTTCAGTGACAAAATTCCTATGCGGCGCGGGGAATGATCAAAGCTCTCCTCTCCCCTCCCCTCTCCCGCCTCGCCACTCACCCCATCCCGAGCCTCTCCTTCTTGCTTCCATTTTTGCGCAGAAACGCCCAAACCACCGTGAACACCTCCTTCAGCTCCATGCGCGGCAGCTACGGCATGAGCGCGATCGACTGACCCAGACGTCAGCGCAGCAGAGGCGACTAGAATGTGGGTCTGTAGGCTAAAATAGGCCACCCAGTCATCATATAAGCCTGAGCGCCCCCCCCCCCCCCCCCCCTCACCGCTGACGCACGGCGGCGGCTAGCGGCGACCGAGTTAGCGCTGGGTTGTTGCGTGCTAACGATTGCTAAGGCTAAAGATTTGCCCCATATGCTCGGCGTTAAGCCCCAGGGGAGGGACATGGAGAGGGATAGGGAGTCCCCGCTGAGGGATATAGCAGCAGAGCAGGGCAGGGGTGTGTGGAAGAGTAAGCGGGATGAAGTTTAGGGTTGAGGATCCCCTCTGCGCAAGACGACTTGGAGAATTTTGTGCGGCGAGACAAGAAGAGCTTAAAATGGATCTAGGAGGGAATCAACACTTTCTGTGTGAGGGCTGATATCGTGATGAAAGAAGTAATTTGGACAATTTGATGACTGAAATTTTGGGGGATTAGAAATACAGTGGCTTATTTGGTGTGCATTTTTAGAAGTACATTAGCGATGTGATGTTCATGACCGACCGGCTCTTTTGAACGGTTCAAACTGGATCTCAATTGTGAAAAGAGCCGGATCTTTTTTTCAGTCAATTTTACCCAAAACTCCCTCGAACAAACACAAGAATCAGCCCAACAGCGTAGCAGTCTTTTGAACGGCTCTTTGAAATGAACGGATCCCAAAGACTCGGGTCCCAGTAAAGAGCCGTAAATACCATCAGTACAGTACAGTCGCATTTTATAATTATTTCAAACTGTGTGGGTGAAAAGATGGTGAGAAGTGAGAGACTGGGGAGGTCCGGATTTCAAGCTGGTCTGGAGCGCCCTCTGCAAACAGTGCTTGGTATTACGTGTGACAGAACAGAGGAAACCAGCTTTCACTTTCAGCTAACAGCACGCAGACAAATCTCTTGGAATGTGTGCAGTAATGGACTATGGGCTTTAAAAATGCAAAGTTGTTGTCTTTCATCTGATACGAGAAAATCTAGACAATTCATATTGAAATGAAGAAAAGAAATGACCAAAGAACACAAACGATACTGTAACGTGCCACTCTTAAGTTGGCAGTTTTGTAGACATTACTTTTTGCTGTTGTCTCCTGCCAATAGCCACTTGAATCTCAAGCCAGGCCTCCTGCTGAGGATGGATTTTTCTACTGCCAATGTTTTCCCGACAGTCGTTCAAGCCAAAACATTTATAGTAATACATAAAATGATCTATTGAGACTTTTAAGAGAACTCCATCCTGATTTCTAATGCCACACTCTCTTTTCATGCTAGCCCTCCACAACTTCATAAACAGCTAAACAATGTTGAAATCTCTGCAGGAAAAGTACAACAATCACCTTGTTGCTGGGCTCATTCCCGTGTTAAGCGACTGCTCTAACATGGCTTTTTTTTTTTACCTCATTTGACCTTGGCACCGTTGATAAAAATAATCCAATAAAACGCCATTCATCATTTGGCCTTGCTAGTTGTATGCACGCCCACCAAGTGATTACCTGGATTAACCCAATACTTAGCCGCACATTATCCTCTTAGGCAAAAAGGAAAAAAAATAAAATCCATGGCTGCTTTCTTGCAAGTAGGAGATGAAAAAAATGTGACGTGCGTGCTGAAGAAGGTTTTTTAAAAGCTACTAGTAGACGAGCCGAAGCTGTAAACGTCATGCGGGTCAGTCATGCGTGCTAACATAGGGCTAGCATTACAAAGCGGCGCAACCTTGTGACCGTCGGCTCCTGGTGGTTGAGCTTTGACCCCAACGATGAGGCACACTTTAGGAAAGGAGGGTTGAGAGCATTTAGGTCACCGCGGCAGACATATTTCATCATAAATGTGGCTTTTAACATGTTTTCGTAGAACTTTGAAGAGACGGGTCAAATTAACATGGCAAGACTGGAAGAAGGTATAGTATTCAGAACATTTCGAGACTTCTACTTTGCATGGTAGAAGTCTCATTTTGGTCTGGAATGTACACGTTTCTTGAGATCTTTGAAAACTATCGAACTTCGATCTTGGTGGTGAGAGCTTCAAGTCCATAAAAGCGAGTGAATTAGCAAGCATATGGTAGGAAGCAGATTTACGATCCCTGCAGCAATGAACGGAATGATTGAAATTCCTGGTGTTCACCTCATGGCGAATGGAAGCAGTTACAAGGAAGTCACTGCTCCGAGAAAGCAGACAGAGATTGAATTTTCCCTGAAGGCTTGTGTAGGTGAGACATGTGCGCTCCATGTGTGAGCCTGAAGAAGACATGCTAGTAGAACCCCTTTTGTCATAGTAACACCAGTAGACAGTCTATGGATCGAGATGGATTATGCCATTGAGTGATGTGGTTGAAACGCTCTTTGGCTTGACAGGTTAACGCGATTCAAAAGGCCTGAACCTCACAGTATTTATGGGATTGCAATGGATTAACTTAAGGCGAGACACTGCAGGTGAATAGGGATTTTTTTAAATTTAAAGATATCGATTTGAAACTTCTGCTGTAGATCACTGGCATAAATAGGAAGAAAAATGTATTGCAAGTTTTTTGTCATTTTATGTGTTCATATATAATTATGGTGTTTTATGCCTAAAAATACCCAAAATGTTGCATTTTTCCGGCGACGAAAACTGAATAATGGATTGAGCCAGATTCAAATGTATGGTTTTATTTTGTTGATATATTGGTTACAAAGACTTTTTCAGAGGGGATTTTGGAAATCTTGTTTAGTTTTAAAATAAACTGTTTTTTAGTGAAAAAATCTGTAAAAATGTAAATTTCGCCTTGTTTTTTAACATTCAAAACTCAATAAATCAGGCTAGGAATTAGATATTAAAAAATCCCTCTGAAAAAATCTTCTAAATATTGTTCAATCCAAGACTGGAAAATTAGAGGTCTGGAGGATCTACTGACGTCGAGATGTTGTTGCCCCAATGAGAGAAAAATGCCTTTTGAGGAAATGGCCGTTGAAATTACGATTTCCCATATAAATCTATGGAGAAACATTGAATCAGTGCAATATTTAAACACGTTATTGTGAAGATTAGGTATAATTTTAATATCGAGGTTAAAGTTTATATGTTCAGAGACCAATTTGGCCCAAAACCTGAAAACTGAAAAAATTGAGTTTTGCCTGCAGTGTCTCACCTTAAAGAGCACACTTTTGTATGTGCTCTTTAAGCACATACCTGAGCTTGATTCTGTCAGTCATATCAAAGTAAATCCAATTGGCTGTTAAAACCGGCAGTATTACAGAACACCAAGTGTTGCCCACAGATGCCCCATAAACCCACCATGAGGTCAACCCCACGCCGTGTTGCTCCGGGCTACACTGACCGGACATGGCTCCGCACAGAACAAGCTAGATGTGGCCTAGTTCGGCGCAAGCTTGTAATCTGACCTCTTTTAACATTCCCATAAACATCATACTGAGTTTGGTTAATCCCAGGCGGAAGTTACGAGAGCTGGAGATTGTCTGACATAGTTGCTAATCCAGTGTGGTGTAAGTAAGGATTTAAAAATGAAAAAAAATTGAGCTGGTAAATTAGTGGATGTATAATATACTATTAAAATGACCCAAATTAAGCATTTGGTAGCTTTTATGCTAAGCTAACAACAAAATATTATCACAGTATTGAGCGAATTTGCTACAAATAGTGGCACAGGACATGGAATTTGATATGTGTAATTTGTAACCTAATTAGCAAGTGTCACAACAAACCAACCAACCCAGCGAGGCCTTAGAATTGAACAAACTATAAGCTAACAGCTGAAGTTAAGTGCAAATTAGCATTAGCCTCAAAATGTAAAGAATGTTTCTATCTAAACACTTTTATAATTTATACGTCAGTTAGCTTTTCTACACGATATAACATTAGCCAAAAACGGCAGTTAGCATCACATTAGCAAGTAGTGCAACTTTTGAAACAAAATTAAGGGGGCATTTACGCCAACATAAACAAGATGGTTATTTCACAAAACAAATCAATCAAATAGAATAATATGAACACTATAAATGTAGGGCATGGACTCAATCAACAACTCAATCCTAGAAACATTAGCAAGTGGATCAACATGTGGAGATAATTGTTTGCAAATATGAGCAGCTGACACAACAAAGCTTCAAGAACATGACGGGTAATTTGGCAATGCACATTCAGAAATACAACATAATGACTTACTAGTCAATTCAATCTGGCATAACTTGCAAACAGGACATGTTTTGGCTTTCTTTCAAACAGTTAGCAACTGAGCAGAGTAAATTAAAAACCCCAGCTACAATTCCAAAGTAGCTAAATTAGTAGCTGCCGCGGAATAAAGCAACCGAAATTAAGCTCAATCAAACATAATTAAAGTGCATTTTACGAGACAGGCCAATAAATCCTTCTAAATATGAGGTACTCTCGAAATAGTCCAGACACCTATTATCTATCTAACAGCTCTTAAGTCTGCACTGGCCACTTCAAACGCTTGACCCCCTTGCTTCCTAACTTAATGACCCCATAATGTGTCGTCCCAAACAGAGAACTGATTCATCTGAGCCAACTCCTGCTGCCCTCACATCGTGTATGAGGAGGGGTGAATGTATGCAGGAGAAGGATGGGGTTGCCAGATGTAAAGACCCTACACAAGAAAAGTCCAAAAAGGGAAAAGCTATTGAAACATATTAAGGCAACCTTGAAGAGAGTTTTGTGTCATATCCTATTTACTTTAGTCGTTCCATAGATGAAGCGCTACAATCAGCACTTCCTGGATTTTGTTGCTTGTTGACATAGACCACAGAGGTGTCCGCCACAATTTTAATATCGATAAACTATCATGGGACCCGTTCTGAGCAGTTCTGCACAGCATATAAATGCTGTGCAATGCAGTCACAGTGCCATCATACTTTTAGCTGTTAGTATACCGACAGCCAAAAATGGTGGCTTGATTTTCCCATTAACGACAGACATTTAACACTCCAGTCCCTGGCGATGAAGTCTCCGTTCAATAAGTTATAAAACATCAATGCAAAAACAGGTTTCTAAGACAACTATGCATAATTAACTGCCTGACTACAAAAAGTGTCCTCCTGTTCTGATCTGGGGCTGTTGCAGTTGGTCAGCAACCCTGGTTCAGCAACAGTATGTGCCCAAAGAATGAGATCCTGAACATCCTGAATGAGCAGGTTATTCCATCAATGGATGATAAAATGGTAAATGGTCTAAACTTTGGTCTCGCTTTTCTACCTTCATTAGGCCCAAAGCGCTTTACAGCAAGGAACCAGTCACCCGTTCACACTCTCATTCATACACCAATGTACACAGACACTGGGTGGGTGAAGTGTCTTGCCCAAGGACACAACGACAGCGTGCATCTTCAGGAGCTGGAATTCAAACCCGTGACCTACCGATCATGAGACAACCCGCTCTACCATCTGCGCCACTGTCGCCCCCCTAATGGATGTCTTCCTCCCTGATGGCACGGGCATATTCCAAGAAGATATATCGGGCTCACGTGGTGAAAGAGTGGTTCAAGGAGTGTGAGATGGATTGGCCACCACAGAGTCCAGATCTTAACCCCATTGAGAATCTTTGGGATGTGCTGGAGAAGGCTTTGGGCAGTAGTCCACAATCTTCATCAATACAATGAACGCAACACTGGATCTTTTGACATTGCAGAAGTTTATTGAAACAACGCCACAGCTTTGGAATCAAAGCCAAAGGCGGGTCAATGAAATATTAGAGCGTGTGACTTTTTTTTTTTGAGGCGACTGTTTCCTGTTGGTTGGGCAGTGTATGTCCACTTTAAATGAGTCTAAAGAGTCAACATCGAACATGTCTGCCACGCTGCTGCTCTTCCTGCTTCCTCCTCTCAACTTCCCTCTAGCAACCATAAAAGCTACGTTATGAGCGACTAAAAGCTATTTGATATATAAAGATGTATACATTTAACATGACTGATGTTGAAACTTAGCCGTTTGCATCTCTGTGATTACTGAGCTTTGACTTTGAAGGTACATGACAACAAACATCTAGACTCTCCGCCCACACAAAACAATGCACATTTGCAAGCAACCTTCCTCCAAAATATAAAAACCAAGAGGCAATGTGTAAGCTGTCTTTGCAACTTGGGTGTTGGAGAAGGGGAGGGCAGAGAAAATGAAAACAGCAGACTTGGTGGTGGCGGTGTTGGGGTGGTAGGGGTTGGATGGCTGGATGATTAGAGGAGAGGGGCATTGATCTGCAAACAGGCACCAGTCGCTCAGCCCTCCGGAGAGCCAGCTGCACAGAACTGGTAATGAGAGAAAAAGCATGCATGTACTCCCCGTCGGTGGACCACAGAGGGGGCGAGGAAGGCGTGACGGTGCCAAACAATGTTTCCTGAATATCTCCGCTCTCTGAATACAAAAATCAATCTCACAGTTTTGCTTTGTCCATTTCCTCGCCGCTCTACAACGGGAAAAAAAAAGTGTGTTTCATAAGTTACCAATGCCCTGTGGGGTCTGGTCATCGGAGTGGATTAGCCATCTCTGCAGGAGCTGAGAGAAACGGCTTCTCACAGAGGAAACCGATCAAGGCAAAGACAGTCTCTACTCTGAAGTGTCAAAAAGAATCCCAAATGCACCAAAGCTGGCGGGCAACAGAATGACAGGTGTGTCTTGCAAACTCCTTTCCAACTCCTCCAGTCTAAATGATGATCATTTAAAAATATTAATGCTAGTGGCTTACGCTTGTGTTGCACTTTAAACTTGACAAGCTTCCTAAAACCCACACCGTGCAGGAAGTGAAATTGTAAGTTACTATTGTGGGCACACTTGCCCCCAGTTTAAACTGACAAAAGCGATGCTGCCAATCTGTGCCATCCACCCCTCAGACCACTATCCTTCACTCACTCACACTACACTCACACTGGCAATTAAATGTATTTTTCCATCATAGATTTACCTTACCAATCACGAGCGGGGAAGAGTCACCCACTCTATTATTTGGTTGGACACCTTTCACTTTGAGAACAGCTCATTGGATGTGGTGTCGTTTTGATAAGCTTCTGCAATGTCCAAAGATCCAGTGTTGCATTCATTTTTATAATCTATACTATAATCTTTGCACAGTTAAAGTCAAAGTAGCAAAATGTCCTCATAATATTCTACCCAGTGGACCATACAACTATGCAATTTGTTATTATAGAATCAACCGTGGCACAAACTTTAGTTCCAACACACTTTTTACCCATCCACAAACTTTCCCGCCCCCTCTGGCCTGTTTACACCATCAGCGGCGCTTTAGGCTCCGGGGACGGTGCGTTCAAAGACCCTGGCGCGAGGCCGTAAATCTGAACACACCAACCCATCGTGGTCTGCTGCTGTTGTTAGCTTTAGCCATAAGTCTCCCACTTTCTGCCTGTGGGTGGGGGAGGGGGGGCATTCAAGGCGGCCATGACTCAAAGGCGAGTGGACGTCTCGTAAACGCCGCAGACTGGCCGACTGGCGCGCACGTGTTTCTGGTGACACGTCCGGTTCTGATTGGTTAAACAGACCACGTTGTTTTGTAATGGTGGGACTAAAAATATTACTACGGTATTCATATATTTATTTTTATATATTTAGCAGCTTTGGTAGCTTTAGTTAGAGTGACTTAAGCTTGTTCAGATTGTCTGCAATTTTTTGACGTTATTAATTTTAATTGTAGATAATTTGATGTGCTTTAGTAACGCACTAAAGTTAAGTGTTTTCCTGGATTAGGTTTGTTTTATATTTTAGACATGATTTAGTCCCATTTAGATTTAATTTACACCCTTTTTAGACACAGTTTAGTCCTGATGTGATGTTGACCTATAGGCTTAGAGGCACTTGGATAGCCAAATATTTTATGTGGTATTTTATATAGTGGGCAGGCTCTGGAAGTTCCTCACGCTAATGGACTTTACATTTAAACTTTTTTGTCTCTTTAAGTCATTTTTATACATGTTTTCCTTCCGCTATTTTTATTTTTGCCCTATTCTAAATTAAACAGAGGAGCTGGCTCCAAAACCCCAGCCCGCCACCCTCATTTAGTCCATTCTTTATTTACAGTCAACAGTTACAAAACTGGGCCGGGCCTGGGCTCAACAGATGTATGTGCTTTTATGTAAAAAAAAACAACAAAACAAAAAAGAAAAATCCTAATAGAATTTGATGTACGTTACACACATTTTTATCTAAAAAACCTGTATTTGCTTTGCGCAAGATTTGAGTAGTACAAGTTGAAACTCTTTTTTTATTTCAATGTGTTACAATTTTATACAGTACGTCACAATATTTATGTCAGACTCAGCCTTCCAAGACGGGACAGCCATTGGACAGGCATTCAACCAATCACAAAAGCTCATATAGGCAACACTTCCAAACCGCTTGAATGGCAACGAATGGCTTCCTTCTGTCCAACCTCCACATACAGTACGTGTAAGTATACTTGCTAACAACAACAAAGGGCTTTTAGCTTTCTCTGAGGCCTTAATCTCCACAGTCTTAAAGAGGATAAGCAATCATTCGAGAGCAATGACAATAACGAGAAGCTGGCTGGGCAAAAAAAGTACATTTGTTGGTTAATTACCTTTGAACTTGCACCTCATCTTCCAACCATTCCTAATTCAGAGTCAATGGAGGTCACCTTGTCCGTCCAACCTGTCTGAACTGTCATGTGGAAATCAAATAGACTCAATTCAATTAGAGTTGTCCTCTCTTTAGTAATGGACAATTCATCCCCTGGCATATGACCTAGCTTGTCCTGTTTCTGACTGGAAATGTCCTACGGTGAGACATTACCCATATGGACTTTGGTGGTGGGACGGCCAGGGTGGGCTGAGCTAAAGGGCTAATCCGTGGCTGGGTGTAATGACCGCAGGCCGGCTGTAGTTGTCGGGATGTGGTGGAGGGTAAGGGGGAGGGGGGCACGTGACCTAGGAAGAGGGGGAGGCAGACGTCTGGGGATAAGTGGTCAGGCACTGGAGGAATGCATACAAGACTCCTAAATTGTATTCCAAATAACAAAAACAGTGAAAACAATGTTCTTGTAATCTTTAAGTATTTGCGAAATCCCCTTTCTAGTTTCGAGATGCAAGCTAGAACAAATGGTGCAACTGCTCTCACCTGCAGTTACACGGGTTTGGTATTTTGCCTCTTGATTCGGCAGAAGATGGCACAGTTTATGAGTCTTCTGTCTGGTTATCAGTTATCTTTCGTGACTTTGGGCCCCGGTAAGCTGTCGGGTCACGCGTTTCTCTGATTGGTTAATATGCCCGTCAAATCCCTCCTATCGGAACTCATGGAGATAACGCCAGGCCCCAGACTACGCATTTCTGTGAATGAATTGGATAAGCGTGTTGTTTGCTTGGGCGTACTAATACAGTATGCTATCAATATCCATGTTGAAATGGGCCCAATCGTTGCAAGCCCAGTGTTGTGGGGAGTACTGTAGATGCTTAAAGCCACTATACCGGATTCTTTTCTAGTGGCAGAACACGTTTTGTTTTGTCCTCCTTTAGTATATTGTAAACACAGAAAATTGTGGGACAAACACTGTCCATCTAAAGCATTTGTATTTGTAGTATTTCTGTAACAGAGATCCTGCAAAGTGACCCTGCAAGTTGTGAAATGTGCCGATAAACTCGTCCCTGTTAAGAATCGGGATATTACAAACATGACAACGACTAACATATTCATTTAGTGGCTTCCCCGTTCATTGTTTGTAGTAAAAAATAAATAAATACAAATCAGGTATAGGGCCTTTAACCTTAAACTTGGAAATTGTTTAACTCAAAGGTAGGTGACACAAATAGTTACTCAAGCAGAAGTGGTGCAAGTACTGAATAGTCTGATTCATGTTTTGGTGTTGACATAATAGGACAGACGGCACAAACAATAACACACCAAAAAAGAAGATATAATAAATAATTGTCAATAGAATAATACAAGCAATGTCATTTCAATTCATTCAAATTTGTTGCATTTACATATATAAACATGAAGGTTTTACCCCTTGCCAAAGTGGAAAGAGAGTAACCAAATGTTTTACTCAAGTAAGAGTAATGATATTTCCAAACAATTTTACTGAAGCAGAAGTAAAACGTATTGGCATAAAAAACTTAGTGAAGTACATGTAGCTGAGTTGCTGAGTAAATGTAAGTAATTGGGTCAACACGTAAAAAACTGACCTTCATTCACAGAAATTCCGGTGCCAATCTTTGTTCGAAGGAAAGACATGCTATCACAAAACCACGTTAATTGTCAGCGTTTACAGATAGCAGTCGCAGGATTAGCTTGCGCCAGTGTAAACCATTAGCCACAGATGCTAACTCATAAAACAGCTTCCCGCAGTGTGTAGGAACCGTGCCCTTTCCTTTGACAACCCCCAATGGACAGCTCATTAATTCCACCTCCCACCACTAGGAAGCACTGTGTTGTTTATTTCTTTTATTCTTTTACCCAGCTAGTGTGACACCTCGCCTGTAGTCCCAATAATCAACTGCTTTAACAAGCTTTGGTGTAACTTCATTTCACCTCCATCTTTGTCATATATAGGACCTCGATTAATTAGCGGATTGATGGCGCTCGGGGTCACAAACGCGACGGTCGGTTTAAAAGATTCCATGTCCACTTAGCACGATATGCGGTTGTTATCTTTCGAAGACGCATTGACGGAGTGGGGTTTCCGTTCCCATAATGCGCAACAAATAACGAGCCTGAATCAATAGAGGCGACAGGGTTGTAGCCGAGGCTAACAGCATGAGGGCTAATAAAAGTGAGTTGTTAGCTCGGTGAATACATAGTAATAATGTATTTGGTGTAGGCAATGGTGTTTTATATGTGCAAGGAAGCCAGTAAGTGATTATTGTAATTGGGTTACAAAATATACTTCCTTGTCTTCTCCGGAAAAAATAATAAATAAATGATAATAATAGTGAAAAGGAAATTGAAGTGGAAAGAAATCCTTGGGAGAGATGGTTTAAATTTTAAAGTTAAAAATCAGCATTGTGACTTTTTATGGTACAAGAAAAAATGTAATAAAAAAAAAATCTGGAGGCACAACACTTTACAGCACACTAATGAAATGCTGCCTAAATGTGTAATAACATTGTAATTATGGTAATTACATTGAAACAGGATGTACACAATGAATGAATTATAATGCTTACTCTAAACCTAAAGTGATAGTCTGTAAGTTTCAATATTTTACTCATATAATAGATTCTGTCTGGGTTTACAATTTCACTTAATAATGATAATTACATTATCCTTAAGTCCCTCCCTTCGTTGATCTCAGCAACTAATCAGAATCCCCGGTGCCATCACTTTGACCAATGAGACAAGCTTACCACTGACCCAACTTGTCAGGTCCAATCAGACGGGAAGGGGGAGAAAGCTTGATTACTTACCCCTGAAATACTTATTTTCTCTCCTCATTTTGCAAACTAGGACTGGCTTTCATGTCCAATCAGGAGAATCTGTCTCTCTCTCTCTCACATTTTGGAATCTTACAGACTACATTTTGACAGTTACTAAACAGTTTCAACACAGTGCCTTCCATTACATATAAATAAAAACAACCTTAACAATTGTCTATGAAGCAAATTCTGTCAAAACAAGATCAAAATTAGGACCATAACAAGGCTAAACCGATACTAACTTAGGAAAATCATGACTAAAACTGAACTTTAGCACATTGCTATACTATGCATTTTTGTTTTAGGCTGTGTTAGCAAAAAAAAATATGCTCAGTCAGATGGAAGACCTAAGTGATTTGGTGTAACCTTGTGCAAGCGCTATCCAGGATTAAGACTTTAACTTACCAAGAAACTTTATGAAAACATCACTACACTTAAAACACACACACACAAAAATGATTGAAGGGGAACCTACTGACCGAGATTTGCTCTGTTGTTGGCTCGTAATTCCGCTAATTAAACCAACCGCACTGTTGTTCCCATCTGGCATTTGGGCACCGCGCCATTGTAATCTAACTAATCTGCTACCAGTAAACACACGCGTTGACATTGAGCCAAATATCTTAACGACGATTAGCCTGTGACGTTAGCTTGTCTTCGAAACATCTTTCGCCTTTACCCTGGGGACCGGTATTGAATGGCTGAAATGACTGCGATCCACCACGGTGACAACGGAGAGAATGAGAAGGTGGCCGGAGCGGAGGAGCAGGCGCCTTTCGGGCAAATGCGTTTTAAGGATATAATGGGATCGGCCAATGAGATCCATCCATTTTGAAGCCAAGGGCCGCACGGACACAAAGTCATCTGTCTGCGCAGGGACCAATCAAGGACGCACACAGTATCTCTGTCCTGTAATTGCGCGAGTTTCTCTTCGATCTGTGGCGATTGCTTTGAACTTTCAAGATAGGTCTGAAAGTGGTAAGTGTAACATCATGGGTCTTGGTTAAGTTTAAGTGAATAAAGGTAACATTTCACTCTGTTAGTGCACAGTATAAAATGTTTGCTTGTCTCCAGAGCTGACTTGTAACTTTGTTGGGAGCATCACCAGTTCGCCTCCATGGAAATGTTACCGTTTTGGTTTCACAAAAAAGAAGCCAAACATGAGGTTTACATTAGGTCTGTCACAACTTGACTAGCTCAAATGGTAGTAAAAGTGGGACAAGTTGTGTAATGGGGTGGAATGGAGGGGCAGACTTGATCAATTAAACATTGCTGTACCATTCGAAAGCATTTCATTTGCTATTTTAGCCACAAAGTTCACAAAGTAGAGACAGCAACTTTACACAACTATTGAGTGTAGGCTTAGAAGATCGCACCCGCTGTAACCACCAATTGACCCAAAGTTTGATCTGAAATTCATTTACTTCAAGTTTTCTGAAGCTCAGCTCTGTTTGCTCAGGTTTTTCAAAGTTCCAAAAGATGTTTTCACGAACATTGAAAAACTTGTTTTCATGAACGTTGAAAAACTTGTTTTCATTAACGTTGAAAACTTGTTTCCATGAACATTTGACAGATATTAAACTGTTAAGATGTCATTAAAAAGTGTAAAATAGATAGGCTATAGTTTGCCTTGCTGCCTTAGTGACACTGTAACGTGAGCGCTATCACATCTGAACATGCCATAGAACATCTATAGCAATGCACTGACAGCGCCCCGTACCGTTGAACAAAGCTCATTCATGCTAGCAATTTGGAAGTGTTTTTTGAACCAGCTCTATTGTATATTAATTAATATATTAAATATTATTGGACGATGTTGCACATGTTAAGACAAACCCGTAGAGGTCAGAATGACAAGCCTGTGTTCAATAATGATTTAAAGATTGGCAAAAAACGTTTCAATGGAAAGTCCATAGGCGTCAGGGACATCCGGTCCGTGCCACCACTTCCTTATGGTTTCTGGAAGAATTATTAGTCCATTGCTATTGGCCGTCTATGGAGCATGCACATGCAGATAAAATGACCCAAGTCGGGAAATGACAAGGCCCTATTCCAAATGGTTTATTTTAAAAACCGACCCCCCCAAAAAAGCATTATTGGGGGCTAATCATTGCATATCACTGCCAAAATTGTTCATGTATCAAGGTCGTAGAAACCATTTACTAAACTTTGCACGTTGCATCTCACACAAATGTATTCTTTTTCTTCCAAGTCAGTATTCACTCAACCAAATCCCTTCTGCAGACTCGAGCAGGTGCACGGCCAGCTAAACGTTCGCAAAAGAAAATAGCTCCAGACAGGTTTATATGCACATTACATTGATTTATATGCCCCGGTTCTAACAGAAAAGTCCAACTGGAAACTGCTTATAACATCATGTATGGTGTACGGAGAGGCTGGCTTAGGGAAAATTCCATCCTAAAACATAATAGCAGTAAAAAATAAAAATGTTCTATGATGTGACAAATCTTTGCAAATTGCCTATTGCCTCGATCCCGCTTTAGGTCCATGTTCACCATGCCTTTTCAACTGATTGAAAATATGGTGGAAAAATTGTGGCAGCGCTTTGATTGGAGCACTTGCAGGTTCATCGGCGAGATAACGGGTCAGAAGAGGAGACGGAGGAGAAGCTGTAAGAGCGGGACTTAAGTATCGATTGGAGAGTTTGTGAGGGCCGAGGGCTGATTGGCTGAAAATTGCGGGTCAATATTGAGGTCTGCTACACAGAGAGGGTGGCATTTTGGCGTTCAGATTTTATACAGTTTTGGACAGGACATTTAAGTACATTGTTTTGAAAAAAGGTGGATTCAAAATGTCCAAGAAATGGAATATGATACCTGGTTAAGCTCGAGGTCAGCCATGCTTTCAAAGGGTGTTGCAAATACAACTAAAGAGGTGTAAACATTGCAAAGGGCACTTGCATTTAACAAAACATATGTCACAATAGCGCACATACAGTGCCTCTCGAAAGTACTAATACACCTTGAACTTTTGCACATTTTGTCATGTTTACAACCCTAAACATAAAGATTTTATTTTGAATTTTTTACTGAAAGTTCACACACAAGTAACAGACAACTGTGAAGTGAAAGCAAAATGATACATGATTCTGTTATTTTTCAAATAATAGGAAAGTGGGGCGAGCACAAGTATTCATACAGCATGAATTAATACTTTGTGGAACCCCCTTTTGCTGCAATAACAGCAGCAAGTCTTCTGGGGTATGACTACAAGGTTTGCACATCTAGAGACTGACATTTTAGCCCATTCCTCTTTACAAAACAACTCAAGCTCTGTCAAATTAGAAGGAGAGCGTTTGTGAACAGCAGTTTTCAGGTCTTTCCACAGATTTTCAATAGGATTTAGGTCAGGACTTTTACTGGGCCATTCTAACACATTAGTATGTTTGTTTTTAAACCATTCCATTGTAGATTTAGCTTTGTGTTTAGGGTCATTGGGATTTCTTATGGCCTCCTTTCAATAATGGCTTTCTTCTTGCCACTCGTCCATGAAGGCCAGATTTGTGTAGAGTACGACTTATAGTTGTCCCATGTACAGATTCCCCCAGCTCAGCGCCAGTACGTCGCAGCTCCTCCAGAGTTATCTTGGGCCACTTGGTTGCATTTCTGACCAGTGCTCTCCTTGTTCGGTCTGTTAGGTTAGGTGGACGGCCGTGTCTTGGTAAGTTCGCAGTAGTGCTGTGGCCATTTCCGAATGATGGATTGAACAGTGCTCCGTGAGATGTTCAAATCTTGGGAAATCTTTGTATAACTTAACGCTGCTTTAAACGTCTCCACAACTTTATCCCTGACCTCTCTGGTGTGCTCCTTGGCCTTCACGATGTTGCTTAGTGACCAATACACTCTGACCATAGCTCTGAGGCCCTCACAGAACAACTGGAATTATACTGAGAGTAGATTACGCACAGGTGGCCTCTATTTAATGGTTAGGGCAAGGTGTGAACATTCTGCAGTCATTAGGAATGTGATAAAGGCAATTTAATGCACTCAGAAAAATGCTGTATGAATACTTGTGCACGCCCCACTTTTCACTTTTCTATTTTTGAAAAATAACAGAATCATGTATCATTTTGCTTTCACTTCACAGTTGTCTGTTACTTGTGTGTGAACTTTCAGTAAAAAATTCAAAATAAAATCTTTATGTTTATGGTTGTAAACATGACAAAATGTGCAAAAGTTCAAGGTGTTTTAGTACTTTCGAGAGGCACTGTAAGCTATTGAAAAGTAGACATTTTCTTTGAGTGAAGCAGCAGCAACAGAAACATATCCAGCCTTCCGCAAAACCAGACACAAAAGTTGAAGGACAGAATAACAAGCCGGCACTCTTCCATCTCACTGAAAGGTCACTATTTTATGATTCAAGGGGCTGAAGCGCGGCGAGTATGCTGTAAACAGAAAGTGTTCGTAACTGAGTGCTGCAGTGCTTAGTGCTCTGTTCTGAATGGACAAGGTTTGTAAAAATAAAAAATCTATCAGGATATTGAAATGGGAATAAAAGGCTAATTAAATCCAAAGTGTTTAACTTTGAAAGAAGAAAAAAACAACCTGTTTTACAATATGCAAACAATTATACGTAAGCAAGTTAATGGGATCCCACAAGGTTCTTTTTTTGGGACCCAGCACTTCTCTTTTCTACCTTGATTGAAATATTTTTGTTTGGCCACCAGGTCTCTGAACCGAGACCTGGTGGCCACTTTATTTTGGTCAGGCAGTGTATATTTCTTTTCTTTTTATTAAATAATTTCTTACGGATCATGAAGATTTACTACAGGAATCAAAATAACCGTAGTTAGTTATGCCTAAAATCCATCCAACTAAAGTATCTAACTGGAGCACATGCCAAAATAGAAATCTACCAGTATTAAACTAGTTTACGAGTGACTTTACGTGTAAAGGCCATACCTGGAGAATTGCTGCTGCATTGACACCATATGGAAATGTCCCACCTCGGAGTCTTCGGTCACCTCCCGCAGACGTTTTTCGCTTTCCAGTCGCAGGCGGCGCTCTTCCTCTAGCTCGTGGATCAGCTTTTCACGCTAAATCAACACACAGAAGGAGAAGAAGAAACAGCAAGTCAGTACAACGTGAACCTCTGTTTGCCAAACTTTCAAAAGTAAAGCTTATTAACTATTTGGTGAGATACCCCAAGGTTCAATCTTAGGACCGACAAACTTTTCTCTTCCAACTACCAAACTGCACCTTCAACTTCGATGAAAGAATGTTGTATTATTTTCAATACATCTCGCAAGAAGTTGAAGTTGAGTTCAGAAGGTTAAAACAATCACCCGGGGTCAAATGCCACCTTTATAGCCCCGTGGAACCCTGCAGGACATTGCTGGAGGAGCCCGCATTGAACTCTGAACCTTGAAACTGAATCCAGAAGTTTGTCAAGCCAACACAGGCCGTTTATTGTCGGGTGAAGTAAATATAGTGAAGGGCGTGATGACATTTAAAGAACCCCGTGGTATTACGTCCTGGAGTTTGTTGTTTCTTTGATATGTTTATAATGAACATCTTTTGCCTCCGTTGCCGTGACAGTAAAGTTCACGCTAAATGTCGTCGCCAAGGCTGGTCCTCGCAAAGTCTGGGCTTATCTTATTGCATCAAGGGACAAGAGGCTGAAAACTTGACTCTGCAAACCTCGCAAACTTCTCTCAAACTGACTTTTTAATTAGACCTCAGCTCTGTACTGCTATGCTACTTTCTTGTGACTATTTTAAAATTGACAGTGAATGATGGTTTCCCTCTAACTATTAAGACAATTAAGACTTTTGTTGCCAACTTGATTTTCATGAGAATCTTGTTTTACATCCACATAAAATTAACATATTTTGTTTATGTCATGATTTCATTCATTAACAATATTTTGAACTTAACATGTAATGTTGGGCAACAAGGGATTTATTGCAAAGCAAGCTATGTCACGCATAACAACAAAAAACAAAAATAGATAGACCTACATTCTGTATATTTGGAACCACAAGACCATAAAAACTTTACTCTGATAATCATTATAAGACACCTCAATATTCTCCACTTGTACAAAAGCCACTCAATACCACAGTTTAATGCTCAGCTGCCCCATTTGATTCCAACTTCTGAGCTGAATCTCCACATTAACCTTCTCATCCTCACGAGGACCTCTCCAAACTCCACTCAGCCAACCGTTTTATCACCGCTCTCCTCCAATCCCAAAACGATTCCCATTTTCCAGCCTTTATAATTGGATTCTTCCCCGTCCCTCAAAGGAGAAGAGACCCATCTTTCTCGCTTCCAACCCCCTGGCTCTTGAGCGCTTTTGATCCCGGCTCTGGCGCACTCTCTCCTGGCATGCCTCGAGAGTTCCCCCCCACCACCACCACCACCACCCCAACAGAAAAGAACTTTGCATTTTAGCTGACAATTGCGAAAAGTGGTTCCAAAAGTGATGACAGTTTTCTGACAAAGCTACGGTTTCTGAGATTTAGATATGAAGCTACTCAGGAGTGTAAGTTGTCAAAAATGCTCCTGGTGTAAAAGATATAGGATTTTACTCTTCGTCAAGGTTACTCCATGTATTTGTTTTATAAGTTTAAAGGCAGTTTATTACGCTTCAGTAAATGCATAATGTTACTTGATACAATTGATCAATTTGCCAATGGATTTATATGATTATGATGATTAATTAGTGCACTTATCAGATCAGTAGGTGAAGGGCCCTGTACTTGATTTTTATTTGGTTAACAAACAATGAGACAAGGAGCGTGTACAGTTTAAACCCATAGTAAGAGCCAAACCTATTCCTAACTTTCTTAAAGCATGTTTAACATCCTAATTGTTCACCGAGATGAGTTTATAGTTTTAATTATTTTCACAACTTTAAGGGTGCAAAGCAGAGGATAATGCTGATACAGCCTGATAGTTTACAATTGATTAAAACGCTTTATAATTTGGTGTGTACTGTATATACAATACAGCAAAGAAAAAAACTATCTAATTTCATTCCAATACTTCAAATACAGGGTCTTTAAGTACAACATTTTACTTATTTGTATAAACACAGGAATGTTTTAAAACATCACGTGTTACATTTTAATTTTGCGTTACTTCATGGGATTTTGTTACATTTCGTTACCTTTCATTTTTGTTTACAATCTTGTAACTCAGAAACAGAATTCTATGCAATCATGTTTACCGACAATCTCCCTTTGATTAATTGTTTTTCTTTGAACGTCTCCCGAGTTTTGTAATGCATTTGCCACATGCTTGTTACTTGTAGGCCTTTGAGGATTCTCCTATGTGTATTGTAGTTGCTTTGCTTGCCACAACCCATTATCCTGATTTGTAACACGCACTTAACCCTCAAGGAAACAAAGATTTTACAATAATCATCTACACCGGCTCCACTCAGCGAGGCTCCTTCCACAAAAGCTTGTTGGGGACACCTAGTGGCCACAGCCGATAATGGCATCCTGCTCCACATGCAGCCTGGACGTAAATTCTCCTTTCCCTTTGTGGCTTGTGCCAAACCCCTTACAAAGTCTGTCTTCAACTGGACTGATTCACGACCGCGCCGTAAACCAAAAAGCAAAGAAAACACCAATAAAGACGCCAAAACAAGTCTGAGGAATGCTTGTGAATCGCAGAAATTACCAAGTTTTTTTTTGTTTTTTTTGCCGTGGCTCAAACGCAACCCATAAACAAGCATATTTCACTGGGTTGCTACTTGGCAGGAATCCGTGACACAAAAGCGGCTTGTAACTAGAATATTAAACCCAAGTTACCATTAAAATCTATTCGGGTCGTGGCTATGGTCGTAATTTTTTTCTCTGTTTTTATAGCCACCGTAAATCTCCTTCATACAGGAATATTAAGTAGCATGTCGTCTTTGCCAAGAACCTATATTTTGCCGGCTTTGAAAGGGAAAATAGGTCATAGGGATGGAAAAACAGCCTGATCGGCCCTTGGAACTCAAAGGATGCATGCTTATTAACAATATTTACTTTTACAAGGATTACGGTAATCATACAAAAAGGGGCACTGAGAGGGCAGTTAATTGTGTTAGCATGGAGCAGCCAGGAGAGCACAAAGGGCTTTTCTTGCAGCTGGATACATGAGTGTGGTATTGTTGAGGAACTTGGCCTGGGTTTCCCGCAAAAGCAAAAAGAGCTGATTCGGGGTTTAGCAGCAAAAAGAAAATGCAATGTTGTAAAGTGATCGATTTTGACTGTAGGGGCCAAAGGTGCATAATCCAAAGGGAAATTGCACTTGGTTTTGTTAACATGCCAACTTTAAAAAGTGCTTTTATAATAAATATATTATAAATGATCAAATGTAGGTTTTTCATTCATCAAAATGCACTAATCTTCGTGCTTGTATTCATGAAAGAATGTTGTTAGTTTTGATTCTGTTACTTTCCTGTTACTGTTGTTATACTGACGTTGTGTAACATTTTGCTTGTTTTTTGTGCATTCAGTTACTTTTGTTTTAATCTCGTAACCAAAACGTAGCATTGTTTCTAAACATTGCCAAAAATTCTGTTTACTTTTTTGAGGAAAACCTTGGCATCACACTTTGATTACTTTTAGGCCTTTGAAGATTTGTTACTATGTATTTATTAGACTAGACATCTTGTAACAATCTGTAGTGACTTGCTGCTGTGGAGTATGCCAAGAGTGGGATAGTGTTTGGCCTGTGCATTACAGTACATGTCACTATAAAAAACATTTTATTTGTTTTAGTGTGATGTATCACTCAGCCCTTTTAACTCCCTTCTAAGCCATTGAAACAGCATTTTGGGCACATTGTACAAGGCATTCCCTGGCTCTGGTATGCTAATTGAAAGCGCTCTAATGGCCTGGGAAGATTCCTCTAAGTCAGCGCAGCCGTGTGATGAAATCATACTTGGCAACTTTCATGTGAGAACATTTACTTTAGTTAATCCATTGACTCAGAGTATAATCCCGTCTGTCAGTGGCATGCCGTCAACAGCCTGCTTCCTCCACTGGGGGGCGACATACTCCCGCTGTAAGAGCGTCAACAAAGCAAGTCACTACAGTGCAAAATCAAACGGGACAGGACATGTCATTTATAAAATGGGGTTTACTCCGTGGCTATGTATCCGAGGATTAGATATGGCCCCTGGCTGGCCCTATTTCCTCCTATAAAACCCATTTTCAGTGAGATATGACCGGATTTACTAAGTCTAGTAAATCCCTATACACAGTCTAAGCCCTATATATAGGGCTTAGACTGTTTTGCGATAGGAAGTATTGATTTCAATGTAGGAAATGTATATAGCATAGTAACAATGAAAGATCTCAATGCATTCCCTTTGTTGCAAGCTGCGCAGTAAAGGTTTAGTTCTCTACAAAATGGCAAGTTATACAGCACTGAATACTACAACAACTGGAATAATGCATTAATGCCTTGAAATAACTCATTAGAATAAACCATCACAACATGACCATTTATGTGAAAAAAATATCCAATCAAAATGCAACTGATTTCAACATAACTCAAATTTGATGCCAACAATATAAAGGTTCATAACTTAGCTAATATGTGCAATTCTACTAAATTTCAACAGGTATTCTACCTCTTGCCTAAATTTTATTGCACAGCATTATTCAGCACCAAACAAGTCTTTAAAGCTGTACGTTCACAACATATAGAACAAAATGCAAACAATTTATGTTCACACTGGTCTTGTTATTTGTGGGGAATCCCTCAAAAAACATGCGTCTTTACTGTCAGCGAATAGCCTCTCCTCCTCAGACCGGACAAGTAACTCTCCTGGGAGTGGGACATCACCAGCCAGTCTCCATGGAGATGTTCCAGCTTGGCCAACAGCATTATCGGTGACGAGATGAGCATCAGGAGCATGTTTGGCTAGCCAGGTAAGTCTACAAGCTTTTCCTATTCTTTACAAACCGCGCAACTTGGAATGTTCCGCGGTATGATTTCAAACAACTGGTGAAAAGTAGGATTATGCTCAATATCATATCAGCAAAATATCGTTATGAAGTACGTGGCAATACGCATATCATAACGAGGCTTGTCTAACCATAGTCTTTATTCAGAACGTATCACAACATGAACTCTAACTACTCCAATAAAAGGCTTAAATTGCACGCTGAGATTATTCAGCATAATAAAAATCTCCATTTTGTGCACTTAGAAGATACTTTTTACTTGAAATTCGGAATATACTGTATCTAGTATGCCGGACACTCCATTGCGATAAACTTAAATCGCGATACATATACAGTAGTATCATATTGTGAACTCTGTATCGTGAAGTTGTTTCCAATACCCAGTTCTAGTAAATAAGCCCAATGTAACATGCAAACACTGGTGGGGCTTGATGGTATGACAAAGCCTTAAAAAATAAAAATAAATCGGACCTAGATATTATCAAGTACTGTATATAAGTATAAAGTGGTCAAATTGCTAGTGAGAGTACTAGCATTAACACAATCGCGTGTTTGGCAAGTGTTAATGTCAAACTCTGCACACTGGCATATAAACTGATTAATACCCGTAATGTCCCAGGTTTTATGCGGTGGACATCTAGCCACTCTATACGAACATGTCCTTGAATAATTCATTCCGATCTCAAGGAGACTGGGTTAGTTGGGAACCACTAAAACATATCTTTTTTCTGCGCACATTGCCTTCCCCGAGACGCTCCCAGCCTAAATTATATTAGGCTGCAGTGGAGCCTAATTGGCGAGACTTAGATGGTGATGGTATTCATCTGGGCTGGATTACTAGGAAGACTGGTTGCCTCCTTGTACCCTTTAGCGATCCAGGGACTCTAAATGAATTCTTCTTGTTGCTTCCTTGCCATAAAAAGCCGAGGCTGCGCTGCGGGTTATCGGGTTAAGTGCATTTACTATTTACTGTACTATGTGTAGGTCCCTTTGCTATGCTGGTCTTTTGGTGGCACTCAATAATCTCTTCATTAGCTCCCCCCGACCCCAACCTTGCTCCCTCCCCATCCCCAGCTAGGACGTCCTGGGGGGGGGGGGAGAGAGCTGCAGCTTTTTGCCTAATCAAAGTGGCCCGCAGTGAATCCCCGGCTAAGCAAACATCGGGGACGCACAATGCAGGTTTCTCATTCATAAATAAAACATGCCACCAGGCGGGCGTTGTTGGAGGAAAGTGTAACGCGAGCTGCAAGAGGCTGAAGGGGGGGGGGGGTTATTGGGATAAAGTGGGTACAATGGCAGGTTATGTGCCACGGTAAAAGATAGATCAAACAAAAAAGATGGCAGGGTGAATGTTACAGTTTAGATCGCTCTTCGCCGATTCATTATGGATTGAGTAAACATGCAAGTCTTGATTAGGAACAATATGCAGAATGAGGCAAAGTCAAAGCAGTGTTTATTCATGAAGTGCAGCGTGTGATGGGGGTATCAGTCAGAGAGAGGACTCTGGTTTATAAGGGATTCTTATAGGCTTCCAAAATCTGCATGAATCAGTTTTAAACGAGGCCTGAACCCGGTCAAAAACAACATTAAACATTTAGTATGCGTCTTCTTCGGATTTTTAGACTTTACTGTAATTGTAGGGAAAGTAGAACATTTGCATTGCATTTTTCTTTCATTAATCTGCTTTCACATGACATTACGACATTGTAAACTGCATATAATTCAAAACTGAGTTGGTGAGCAGCTAGGGAATGTATTATGGCAACTACGGTAACAGTCAAAATGCTCAATTTCTGACTTGGTTTATGGTTAATATCTGTAATGGCTGGATCTATACACGTGAAACAACAACTATCGCAAAGTCCAATGTCTTCTCTCAGCACATATAACCTAAGGTCACTTGACTGTCTTATAAAGGTATCCAAAAGTTGAGACAATATTCAAAACGATGTGCTTGATGTTGGTCAGATGACCGGACTTTCAGCCGTAAGATGAATGTGGCAGGTTTGTGAATCATGGAAAACATTTGGATATCTTCTGTTTGGACATTTTCCTCCAAAAGTGTGCCTCTGCCATTGAGTTGTATCGGCCCCAGACCTTAACATGAAATTATGACATGACATTCTCGAGACATTCTGTACCTTCTGTACGCTTGGCGGGGTGTTCCGACATTGAACACCTCGCCAACTAGTCCAAGTTGGTAGAGTTCAATCAAGAGGCTTCACACAAGAGAGAAGTATCAGCATGAGTGAAAAAGTTATCAGGAAAAGACCGGGTGGGGCTGGTAAAGAAAGGCATTAAAGGTTCATGTGTAAAGAGTGGATAAAAAAGCTCCATTTCATTTGTATAACATGGTCCGCTGACTGTGGAAATGCAACAAAGAGAAAGTTTCATCAAGCGGATGCAATCTTAGAATGTCCGAAGATACATGACTTTTGTGACTGACCTTTGTTAGTGCAAATGACAACAAACCTGGCAATGTCTTCACTTAAAATTTGTGTCAAGTCAAACAGAACTGCTGCAAGACATCCATGAACGACACCAAGAAGTATATATTAAAAAAGACAAGTAAATGATGGTCCCCTCCTGGAGCCGCCACCTTAACGTGGTGGAGGGGTTTGAGCGCCCGAATGATCCTGGGAGCTCTGTTGTCGGGGGCTTCGTGCCCCTGGTAGGGTCTCCCATGGCAAACAGGTCCTAGGTGACGGGTCAGACAAAGAGCGGTTCAGAAGCCCCTCATGAGAGACCAACAGGCACGACTCGGCAACGGAAAAGTGGAAGAAAATGGATGGATGGATGGAAGTAAATGAAGGCAGCCTGATGTGGAAATTTGCTAGATTGTACTTCCCGTCTTAGCTAGTTCAGCATTTTTTATATATAAATTAGTATCAGTTAACAATCATCTTCAACAGCAACGCCGTCCATATCGTATCGAGTGTAGGTGCTCCACACGCTGCTCCATGATTAATGTGCCAGCCGGTACAGATAAACACGCTATTATTGCTGAGACAATGCACCTTTGCGAATTAGCGATAACAAAAGGTATTCAAATTAAATGCCAATCAAAATAATGTAATGTTTGAAGCCTTTCGGGGAACAATGAGCGGCAATTAAAATGATAAAAGTGTTTAGCAAGAATGTGTTGTCAGATATCGCGTGCTTCGCTAAGGCGGGATGTAGGAAACGGGGAGGTAGGAAGAAAGAAAGTGCTCCCTCGCTGCGTTCCCCTGGGGCCCCATCGTTTCAATTACTGCGAGGGACTACTACATTATAGAGAGCTCCCTGCTAGCCGTGGGTGCAGTGGCAATAATACACGCGCGCCCCAGGAATATGCTAAATCATATGAGTAGCCAATTTATCAATGACAATGGACACCCCTGCCTCGTCCCCCTCCAAAAACCACCCACGCACACTCCTCGCAGGCTGGGGTGCGGGGACGCGATGTGGTCAATGTGGCCACGGGACGTCCTGCCCAGAGGAGATAAGGGGTGAGGGGGGTTGATGACACCTGAGTCCCCCCCCCCCCCAAGGAGCTGTCACTAGAGCCCAATACAGCTGTCAGCGACGCTCCGCGGGGACAGCGGAGAGGGGCTTTCATGGGACAAAAAGGCCAAGCGGACTGTTTTATCTGCTCTGAACAGTTTGTGAAAGAACAGGTAGGCGTTCATTCAAAGATGCACAATGGGTTATAGGGTATGGTTTAATTCAACGTGCGAAACAGTGAAACGCAACTGCTGTTTCGTTAGCACTCTCGAAGTGGTCGGCCAACAGTAAGTCATTAAACAAAATTGGTTTGGAGCTCATTCATGAACTTTTAAAAACGATTCAGGCGAATGCAAGTCTTTGGACTGTCTTCGTATGGGTTTGAGCCGCCATCAACAAAAAATAGAAAGATAATCCTTCAAGCAAGTACTGGGGCCACGCTGAGTGACAGGTGGAGTTTGCATGCACTGGCTCAAGCGTGGTACTTCCTGACCAAACCAAAACTCAAGACCTGGCGAATAAAGGGGACAAAATTCCCAACAAACTTTTTAATAAAGCAGCCAAAGACAAAAAACGCATGGGTAACTTCAAAATGTGTGTGTTTTGTCATGATCTCCAGATTTAGTTAAATCTTTGGCTTAAAGAGCGGGTATTATGCTTTTTGCAGGTATTTTATAATAATGTCAAACACATTTTTTTTCAATATATCAGCTGAAACAAAATATCCAGTAGTTTCACTTCCTGGTTTTCACGTGATCTTCCCATAAATCCTTTGCACCCACCTCCTCTTACTCTCCTTTGCTGCGCAGCTGTTTCAATAAAGAGGACAAAAGAAAAGGCTGTGGTGAAGCTATGGTGAGTGTTTTACCCCGTGATGAAAGGATTAAGATTCGAATGAGAGACCAAGTGTGGAAAGCATTTCCTGGGTACATCAACCCTCAAGAGGAGCATTTTGGGAGTTGTTGCCGCGGATTCAAAGATTACTCAAAGAGTCATGAGTGGGTAAAAACACAGCACCTGGTAGCCTAAGTTTTGGAAGAGAGAACAACATTGTAGCTCATCATACTCTACCTTCAACTTGATGAAAAAAATCAAATTTGAGGGAACGCAATGGTTTAGTTATGGATCAAAGACGCGCACATCCAAAGTATTTAAGTTGCCGTGTTGGATCAGAAGTCGTTACCACAAAGTAGAATAAGGATCTGCACAGTCATGTGGCCCCCAGGAGGAAATATTTCTTAACTTGCACCAATCAGTGATGTGACGTTTCAAGCTCAGCCTTTCATCACACATGGCTGTTAGAATGGTTTAGGAAAAGACACATAGCATTTTCCAGACAAAGGCCTTATAGCGTATTCTCCTCTTAGTTCACACTAAAAGCGGGTCTACAATACTGCAAACTCCAGATGTTCAGACTACTTAAGCACACAACACTGATCTGTCTGCGGATCAGCCCCTTTCATTCATAACCAGCGATGAATATTACATTACTCCGTGCATCCGCGGCTCTAATCTGGCAGACCGCAGCGTATCCATGGCGTTTTGTGATCAGAAATAGCTGATTCTTTTACTTGGCTGCGGGGCCCACTTCACCCCACTGTGCCAGCCACGGAGCACTTGGCAGCGCCGCCTTATCTCCACTCCATTTTCTACATGAAATACTCCAGAGGGATCAGATTTGAATACAATTAGGAGAAGCCCAAGTGTTCGTTTTCATCACATACTTCATCTCGGAGCGTACCACGGCCAGGGGATATACGTATATAGCCTAAGCGTTAGAATAGAAAGTAATTAAAAGCTTGAATTGGATAAAAATAATAATGATAGTTGTTACTCAAAACACAAGTTATAATGTAACTGAAATAAACTCGCAGTAAAATGTGAAACAGAATAGCTAATGTCAGGGCTACTAGCTAGGGGTGGGAACCTCTGGGTACCTCACGATTCGATACGATACGCGATACATGGCTCACGATACTGCGATAATTGATATATTGCACAAAATAAGCTACGATACATCACGATTTAAAAAATCTAAATGCTACTTTTAACCTTTATTTTAACATACTACATATTATTCATCATTTACATTTCTTTTCATGTGGTTTGTAACACTTTTATAAATGATCCCTTTTCATACTGAAAATGGGTCTATAGTCAGTGACTTCATTTACATTTAAATAAACAAGAAACCACAGTCCTATTTAAAAAGGAATAAATCAACCCCAAATTAATCTTTATAATTATAAAACTATCATTAAAAGTAATGTATTTGTGTGACAGTGTTTGATCCAAGTGCTTAAAACTGTAGTGCTGCCCCCTGCTGTCCTGACTGAATTCTTGATCATTGTTGGCCTCTATTGACTGAAAACAGTGGAGCACTGCTGCATCATTAGTATGCATAACGTTTCTCATTAATATGCATGACGTAATCAAAAGTATCGATATCGGAATAAAAAGTATCGGTATCGTATCGTCCCGCAAAATATCGCGATATATCGGAAAATCAATATATTGTCACACTACTACTATTAGCACACACAAACATTATTAGTCCTGTCAATATCACTGACTCACAACAAGGAAGAGGGTTTGTCCCCGTCATGTTGCCGTAAAGAGAGGAATTGATGTTTTTGAAGCCGCAAAGCTATTTTCTAACCCTTATTCAAAAATTGTACTTTCGACTTAAAATGCTTTAGTATTTTCTACTGCAAATACTTCCGCCGTTTCCACCCCCACAGAAGCGAAAGCGTTTTAAATAGCTTTCAGAAGCACCCGGCCCCTTTGTTTTACAAGCCCACGTGTGCGGCGGTGGTGAAAAGACCAAACCGGCAGCTTCCTGGAGCGCAAACAGACAGACAGACAGACAGACAGACAGAGGGCATGCCCACCAAACCACCGCCACGCCTTGGGTAAAGAGTGGGAACCATCTGAAAACCTACAGCAGTGAATTTCAATGAGTATTCAAGCTAAAAGTGTCGTCAACGTGATGGAAAAACATTATACAACCTATTATTTGAAATGGTAAGGAAGAGTTAAAAAAGTTGGATAAAGTAGTAAAATGTAGGAATAGTAGTAGCATTGTCAGTGGTAGTAATAGAAGTATTAGAAGTAGTGGTGGTTCTGTACTACAAGTAGGAGTAGTAGTAGGAACAGAGCAGCTGTAGTATATAATGCAATTCAGGCAAGTACAAATTATTTATAGCGACTACGATAATTACTACCGCTTTTACTGCCGCCACAACTACCGCAGCTTCTAGTACTAGTACTTAATTCAACAACTTCAGCTACTTGTGTTGTGATCACTATTCTGATTACTACAGGACTAACTTCAACTGCCACAAACTTACCCTGACTTTAACAGCTGCTCTGTGTAGCTACTTCAATGTCTACGATATAGGGTTGCAAAATTCTGGTAATTTTTAAGTCTGAAATATTATGAGGGAGTCATTAGGGAGTTATGGGAGCATATGGACATTTTAGTGGGAAGTAACAGGGAATTGTTCTGGTCAGGGTGGTGTTACATTACTCAGCAAAAAAATCCCTAAAAAATGCAATAAAAAAATACCCAACATTATGAGCTAAAATGTCTAAAATTGCCGCCTAGCGAACCTACTACTACGACCGCTGTCACAACAGACAACCAGAGGAGGGTAGTAACTTTTGTTTATTGTTTATTTGGTAGGGACAGTGCAAGTTAATGAACACACCGGATTGTAGCCTTGGGCTAATTTCCATCCGTCGTCCCCCATGTGCACTCTCAAACACACTCTCATTCATCCTGGCCTATTGTACATGTTTTTAGTGTTAGGGGAAACCAGAGTACCCGGAGGAAACCTACGCAGGCATGGGGAGAACATGCAAACTCCACACAGAAAGGCCCCGGCCTTGGTGGGGATCGAACCCGGACCTTCTAGCTGTGAAGCACGAGCGCTAACCGCTGTACTACCGTGCCGCTGAAGATATTGTACTTCTTAGAGTAGTTTTATCACACTGTACGTTTTACTTCTATTTGAGTAACATTCTAATGAAGTATCTGTACTCTTACTTGAGTAAGTGTAAATACTGTAAATATTGCATCTGAATGTTTGTTGAAGTGATCCTTTTGCTGGAGCTTTATCTGTATTTTATATTTTATAGTGTGAATGGACTTAAGTAAGAATGCGTATTGGCCACTGTATAAACCTGCTGTCACTTTGCCTCTGCCCAGGGACTACAGATGAAAATTAGCTTGTAGCTATCTCTGGTCTGTACAACACATTTGTTGTGCAATGTCCCTGTCAAATAAATAAATAAATAAATAAAACAAAACATTTACTGTTTTCATTGTCAGTAAATATTTAAGCGGCAAATGCTTCACCATGAATCACAAATTCCACATGGGGGTGTCTCGCACAATTTATGGCGTCATTGAAAATGAGTCACACTTTATTGCTCAAACAGTTACTCAATACCATACTCACAGCACTCAGGTAACATTTTCTCCAAGTACTTTTTTACTCTTACTTGAGTAATTGTTTGGGTCAATAATTTTTACTCGTGCTTGAGTAATTTTGTTTCAAAGTAACTTTTGGCTAGTCTACCACATCTGCTTACAACACAGTTTAGTGTTTTCTTTACAATTAGTAGTAGTTAGTGGTAGGGGAAACCGGAGTACCCTACCACTATCTACTAACTACGCCGACACTTGGAGAACAGGCAAACTCCACAGAAAGGCCCCGTCCAGGTGGGAATCGAACCCGGGACCTTCTTGCTGTGAAGCACATTTGTTGAGAAATAATTTCAATGCGGCAACTAATACCCAACTCTAATTTGTGCCGTCCTACTTTGGACAATGCATTTATTCCTGACATTCGCCCTCACATACTTCCATGATGTGGCTTGTTGTGAATGAAAGTATGCCTAAACGTGCCATACGCGGTCACACACTGTAACGCTGATCCATATAAAGTTGATTGAAAACATATTTTTTGCTCTCGGAGTGTGAGGATTGTATGACGGTGGTTAACACAAGGTGCAATTACTCCAGTTTACTCGGGCAGACGCGCTGGATTTCGGTAATCGCTTGTGGAAAAAGGAGCGTCAAACACGATTTGGTCGGTAATTGTTGTTTTGAATTTGGCTGAGATGAATCTGAGATATGCCCGCACAAGTCGAAGCGAGGCAGACACGATGATTGCTTTCGTATTACTTTTGGCTACGCAAAGCAAACTGCTAACTTTCAAACACTATGTGTGCAACAGAGGATTTACTGTTAAGAATTTTGGTCACGGATTATACAGCCAAGTCTTCCCACTTTCTCCCTGCACTGCATGAAAGTACTACTGTTTACAGTCGCACATTAAATCGAGTCTTTAGTGTAAAACCTGCTAACGCTGTGGTTTAGACCTCTACAAACAGCTTATTAGCTTAGTTTCAGGCACATTTTCTTGGGCATACTTTGTAATGTCCCCGAACTTTGTAATTTTCGCCCAACATTTGATGCATTTTTCAGTGCTGTGGGAGGTTCATGGTCACAGTACAAATGTGTACATCTTTAATCTAATGGCTTCCAAGACCTTTTTGAATAAAACTAATGCTGAAGCAAGTACCTATTAAAGTATGGCGAGGTATGACATGCCCATTTTTAATTCATTTATATAATGTCTCTGATTTCACTATCATTAATATATTATAAGATCACGTTTAGTGGCCATTGGATGTGTATCCAACCCACAATAAGCAGAATATCAACTGAATATGATTTAGCATTTAGCTCGGAGGCCACTTTTATGCGCTAAATATCTTCTAAAGTAAAATGTAACACAGTCGACAACTAGGCTTTGACCTCACCTAAATGTGGTCGATGGTTGACAACAGCTGAAAACACCTTCATATTTGGGATGTTTGATGGCTAATGCTGCTAACGGGGGAACAGGAAAATACATTGAACTGGCTCTGAAACTTCAGGAACCGGAGAAATACAACAGGCTCTGAAACACTGAAAACTTTCCTGGACTATAGCAGGCTTGCTAACTGTCCGCATTATCCTTTTTATTTTTATGGTTAGGAGCACGTAACTGGAGGATTCAGCTAACTTGTTTTTGCTTTACAAGAGAAAGCCCAATCAGAAGATCATGCAAACTCTGTACAAAAAAAATGGCCCTTGGTTCTGGGAAACACGCCAGGGACCTTCTAGCAGTGAGGTGAGAACGTCAATGCCACAATTGCTACAGCTTTGAGGAAATAGAATTGCAGGAACATGACAGTAGCTGATATGGTCCTAATGAATTTATGCTTCGGTGATCAGTGCAGAGAGAGAGGGAGAGGGGGAGAGGGAGAAAGAGACGCTGCCAACTGTCAATCAAAGTCACCAGCACTTAGGGGCTTAACAGAGCGTGAATATGGAAATCGTCAAGTCAACATTGTACCATAGTCATAATTGACCTCCAGAGAGCAAGCTTTATAGATGGATGTAGCGACAGTTTATTATCAACAGCAAAAATGTTAGCCTCCGTAAACACAGTTGAAGATGTTTGAGTAGGCTCTTAGTCATCCAGAAATTGTCCATTGTTTGTAGAGATTGTGGAATATCTTCGGCGGCTTCTTGACGCTCTTGTAGACGAATGTGGGACTGCATGTTTTATAGCCGCTAGTAGCCTAACGACACCACACGAGAGCTCAGGAAGCAGCAGTCCCCCGTCCTTATATTAACACTGTTCATTTACACTTTGCTGGTGACAGAGCCAGAGCAGAGCAGCACAATGCCACCGTTATTTAGCGCCTTGTAAAAATGCCATTCTCTACACATGCAAGGGAAACAATTAGCTATTTCTCATGTAAAGTAAGTTGTATAGAGCTGAGACTGTTGTATTCATAGTCTGGTGGTAGTGAGCTTCGTAACTACAGCTGCCCTTGATCTGGCTGAAAGAAATGTTGCTGCCTATCTCCACCAACAGCTAACACTTTCAAATTTACACATTCAGAATATACAATCCATCCAAGCTTTAGAATGAAAGCTTGGAAAAAAGGTCACGAATATCTCGAATATCTGGTTGGACGGCATTCATTTTCACACTAAGATCTTGTATTGATGATGGGAGAGTGTGACCGTTGCGCAAAGCCTTTTCCTGAAGTACTTTTTAATCATGTGAGCCCCATGAATCCTGGCTTTGTCGTGTTGGAATATGCCCAGTGCAATCAGGGAAGAAGAAAGCCATGGGTGGAATAACCTGGCCATTCAGGATGTTCAGCATGGGCACATATTGCTGAACCTTGACCTGACCAACTGCAGCAGCCCCAGATCAGACCACATCCATGCCAAACTGTTTAGTCAAATAAAGTCTAAATACATATACTATATCGGTATTTTGCATTGCCAATTTCTTTTGTTGACAAGCTTAAGTTTGATAGCATAGCATCAAATATTACTCAATAGGATTAGTGTGACTGTGAAGGCTAGACAGCGTAATTGCCACTGTAACCAATCTCAGTGGATACAACGAGCAAAAAGTACAAATGTACAACTGCTTGGCTTTGATATCCAAGACGCTAATGGATGTAGCGTGCTAAAATGTCCGCAGCACTTTGCCCGGTCCCTTGGCATCTACTTTATTTAGTGGGGATGGGCGTCGAAGTAGCACGGGGGTATCCCAGGCCTCTCAACTTCGCATTGCTGGCACTTTTTTTCTTCTCTGCTATTATCTCCTCAATGCAGCAGCGTTTTCGCTAACTTCTCTTGCCCATGCTTGGAACGCCAGTGAGAGAGAGAAAGGGAGAGAGTGGCATTGGGGGGGAATCCGGCAGGCGATAATCCCAATTTCGAATGGAGCTTAACGCGATCCCCCTCCCCATGGTGCTTTTATTCTTTCATACACCCCCTTGCAAGCCATACCCATCCTCCTGTCTGGCATAGATAACTCATCCTCCTCTCTCAAGTCCTAGCATGCGCCGGCTAATGCGCTAACGCTAAAGGGTAATAATTAGCACGTCAGCTAGCCAGGTGGGGGGTTGTGGGGGTGGGGAGATGTATCTTTGACAGCCTCGGTGAGGTCAGAGGGTAGTGTTACAGGAGGAGGTGCTGACAGGCCGACAAGCGCAGGCATAAATTCAATTACGAGACACACACACACACGTGCTGAGGGGAACCGACGTGGTGGTGGTGCGCCGCATATTGAAAACAAAGTGGGTTGTAAAAATATTGATCTAAAATCTGAAGTGGGAGATGGCTCTGTAGAGAGAACAGAGGATGCTTTCGGGATCTGTCTTACACAACAAAATTTAGGAAATACAGATTAGAGCACTTCAAGTACACAGGATACTCAAAACTGCATGAATGAAACAAAATACTACTCACGATATGATTTTGATGAGGGCACAATGTTGTAACATTGTTAAAAACAAACAAAAGTAAATTTTGCATATCTTTCCTTTAAAGCAGTACTAAGCAACTTGTTTACCTTAATAAATCCTTTTCATAGTCCCTCTGGGGGTATTACAAGTGTTAATCTCATCTCCCCGGTGTCTCTGGCCAGAAAACCACAATTGCAACTTCCCTGCTCCGACCCGGAGCACCAATACACACTAATGAAATCACGAAGAAGAAGCTAACAGGCTAACGGGCAAAGCTAACTGCAGGCTAGTGCCAATTAAAAGTATTTACAACCAAGTTTGAGTGAAAAAAATAATCTCCATTGTGTAATTGGATGTACAATATCCCTCTCTCCCTTTGTCTTTTCTGTCAGCATTTAGTATTTACTCTCACGGACAATTAATGAGTAAAAACCGTGACATGCTAAGACACCTGCAGTGGCGCTAGGGGCATGAGTTACTTAGTTCTGCTTTAAGCCAACATCGCCTATTTCAGCATAATAATGCATGCTAACCTGAAAAAAAGTGTTGTTCTTATCGTATTGTCAATTTATATTTCACTCGTTTAAAATTCAAACAAGTAATAATCTTCACAAGCCACAGTGGAAAATATGTAACCATTAAATCAATTTGTAGCTGGCCTATTTTGTGAAAATGTCATGGAAGCTAGCATGTGTTCATTGCTGAAACAAAGCAACTAGCCAAACATTGTATCAAGCTAGCTCTCAGTAGTGGCTACTTGATTTTCTTATTTGAGTAAAAGTAAAGATACTACTGGGAAAATATAACTCCAATACAAGTAAAAGTCACCCAGCTAAATTATACTGAAATTAAAGTCCTGAAGAAGATAATATGTAAGTATTCAATGCCAAAAATACAAATCACTATTTCAAAAAAGTGTTCAAAAACATGTGAAGACGCCTAAATTCACTACCTGTACGGCAACACAAACCTTCCTCCTTGTCGTGAGTCAGTAACAATGACACTGCACAGCGCCACCTACTGTTCCGGAGTGTTCACCATAAGGGTTTTTAAAGGGGGCGAAAACACAGCCACATACAGTACTTTTACTTTCCAGCCTTTTGTAATACAGATTTATCTTTCAAGTGTAGCGGAATAGGAAAAATACAGGACCTATGTAAATATAGGCTACTTACTTACAGACCACATCTGCTAGCTCATTATGCAGAAAGTGGGTAACAAAATAGAGTTGCCCTCCGAGTAAGCAGCGAAACCAAAGATATTAACCTAAATTTAATAGAAACTACTCCTACTAACCCTTCAAAGTCTCTTCTCAAACTCAAAGGTCAACCGACGACCAAGACTTATTTGCTAATAAGCTAACACAATTACTATAATGCTAGCAATACCCTGATAAATACAGCTTACATTTAAAGATATATGGATTGCACACTAAATTAATTCCTTGGGTTATTTAATTAAGTACCCATTGCATTTATATTATTTTGAATTGGCGTCAGTTCAAAACATACAGTGCAGTCTTGTCTGTAAAGCTAGCAGAGCATTATGGGAAACCGTGCTGCCCACATGTAGCTGATGCTCAGCGCAGATATGAGCGCTTTCCAGAGGTTGCATGCATTCCATTCTTCCATAGATGTAGTGTGAAAATTGGGCCTCAGGAGGGAAGAGAGCGGTTGATTACAGCCCTGAGTGGGAAAATGAGTTAGGCATGACTATAGTATGTCTGCAAGGGAAAGTGGTAATACATCGCCCTACAGTAAGGTTGGGTCTTACCTAAAGCCTATATATTTTTGGTAAGGTATTCAAACTGACGTCACCTATCAAGTAGTTCCATGCCCTTATAGCATATTTTATACCCGGCTTATTCCTGACACAGTTTGTAAATAAACATTTTTTTAAAGATCTAGAACAGCCTTGAAATATTGCAATAAAAGACCAAAGCATTAAAGAAGATTGTGATGAATATTTTAGCTTCTTTTTTTTATATTCTGATTTTTTTTTGTTAGAATGTTAGCGTAGCCATGTTGTTTACTTTATTTGGAAAATTGTGTTTGGTTCAAGAAAAGTCAACAAAATAAAAAAATACTAAAATAATTTAAGGCTTACTTTAGTATGCTCAAGGATAAAGTCTTTTGCTGGACGTGTTTGAAAAGATGTTTCCATGCCTTTTACATTTCGGCCATTAAATTAGCATTTACTCTTTATGTAATAACCAAGCGTTGACAAAAATCAAGAACCAAAGAGAACCATTAAGACCAAGGTATCCCCAAAACTGTACATCATACATATGGACATGAATGCCAAAATATAGGCATTTCTGTCCATATGTGGTCATTAGTGAGAAGGTTGTAACGAAATCCGTATTGACATCTACTGTAGAAGCTGTAGCTACTGCCCTCGGCTAACCACATCCTAGTAACTACCCCAACCTCCGGGGGCGCTGTTCTCTATCTGACCCTCAGCCTTGACCTTAACCACTGTTCATCACTGTGGGGTAAACGCGAGAAGAAGAAGAAAAAAGCCTTCCTCCTTCAGGGGATCAATAAAGAATCCTAAAATACAGTGCAAACATTTGAGCCTAGTGTTGGGCTGGTTGCTTTAGGCCCGCAGCCATCACCAGAGCATGCTGGGAGATGCGTTTCTGCAGCCTGCAGTCAGCTGCTCAATCACATACACACACCGACACCCCACCTCATATTGATGTGCCTTTTCACACAAGATAACAAAAGATGAAGACAATAAGAGCAGAATTTGTAAAACTGATGATCTCAAATAAGTCTTTGAAAGATTCTTCAGTGAAATATGGAATGTTATCTTTTGTATCAAGTGTTTGTTAATGCCAAAAGTTTCTCAATCTCCTACACAGCAAAGAGGGAAGGGAGGCGTTGGGGATCTCGACTTCACTTGAGTAGTACTTTTTAAGAAATATATTACTTTTACACCATTGCTTTGAAAGATAAACTAAGCACTTTCTACTCCACTACATCTCAATAAAGACTCCAAAATACAAAGTATATGAATTTGTAGCATATCTGATCTATTTTAAAAGCCTTGCCATTCTCACTCCAGAACAGTGGCAGTGTGCAGATGCCACGACCAGGAAGAAGGTTTATCCGAGATGGTGAGTTTGGGCGCAATCTTCATGTTTTTCAAGCCGCAAAGTCATTATTCACAGCAGTGATTACGTAAAGGTGAACTGTGGAACTTTTTATGCTACAAAACACCTTGATGTTAGTACATATTTGATCTTTTCGTGACCCCAGCGGCTTCCAGCACGGTGGTCACTGTCGCTCCAGGAGCAGTTGTTATTTCGGGTTTCCATCCGTGGACGTGGTTGCAAGTTTTGCTTTGGCTTGTTTCACCTTTTAGTATTTTCTGCCACAAATACTGCTTACTCAAGTCATGAACTCAAGTGCCTTGACCACCACTGCACTTTTCACAGACATAATCGCAGAGGGATCAAATCCATCTTTGTAGGCTTTAGCTATTAACTGACAATTCAGATTTTGTGTATTTTTCTTATCTCTGTAAGCCTCTCTGGCTTCTATAATCTGCTAAAACAAAGTTGCATTTCATACCAGCATATGCCCTGGCCCCTGACTAAGCGCCGCAACAATGGCGTCAGTGTAATGCCAGGAGCGCAGTTGACCAGGCGTGACTAACCGTCTGACTACCGCGGCATTCAGAGTATACGTTACCATTGTTTCGTCACTCTTGCTCCTTGCGACTTCCCTCTGTAGTCGAGCCACGGCCAACTTTTCCCTAAACAAAGACAAGAGGAAAAAACAAAACAAGATCGTGAGTCAACATGTCATCACAGAGGTTTACGTAGTGCCAAGAACACAAATCCAGATAGCATGGCCTGCCCCCGTAAAACACAGCTTGCAGAAAGGACGAAAATAACTATGCGAGAAAACAGAAAGGGAGAACCAGGGCATCCTTGTCGGAGCCAGGGCTATAACAAAGAATCCCACGTGAGGAGGAGGGCATTCCGGGATTTAATGGGATAAATCGTGGCACACTGGCATGGATAACAAAAGAGAGGAGAAAACGCAGAGGTCTCCCGGGGTGCAGCTACAGCCAGAACTCAACAAATCTTACGGAGAAAGAAAGAAAAACGGCTCCCAGATGGATAGCCACTCAGTACAAACTACAGCCTGCAGTGAAGTGGAGTTTCTTAAAGGGTAGTTCTCTCTTGACTTGCCAAAACAAAAAGAGAATTCAGCCAAACGAAAGATGGAAATTTCGGCAATCAACAACAAATTGTTAAAAGAAGTTTCAAAGACTCCTACCAAACAAACAAAAAAGGCATTAAAATGTGTTGCTTAGCTAAAATAATACAATATGTTGAGACGCAGCTCCAATGAATTGCTATGATATAAGATTCATGCTATAAATTAATCATTTCTGGTGCGGCCGATAGTCAAGTGGAAACTGCTTAATTGACATCTAATAATTTACCACAGATTATGCATCTGACAGCAGAATTCCAAGTCCCCAGTTAAGCTCCAAAAATAGCCACATGACTAAACTTTTTTGCAGACCAGACAGCATTGTTCCTTCTGGCTTACCTGTAGGCTATAGCTCTGTGATTAAGTGGCAGCTGGAGGGAAATGTAGGATGACTCCGCTGTCTGGACTTTGCTGATCTAGACTTGTCTGGTTGAGTCTAATTCCACTTCTTTGTGCATTAGAAACCCAAGTGTACTGTATAGGGATTGTGAAAAGTACTACGAGCTGGCGGAGGAGGTGACGAATCTGGCAGGAAATAGGAGTGTAGCTAAACAGGTAATGTGTTCATTGACGGAGGTGTGGTGTGGGCGCTTTCATGAAGGTGTTGTGTTTGCCAGTAAAAAAGAAAAAAACATTAAAAAGTGTTTCAGTTCAGGCACTTGACTAAAGGTCGTTGTGCATGTTGGCATACCTGAGCCATGAGACATTGAGTGGCACTTTGCGAAATAGGCCAACACGGAAAGTTTTGGTCTCTACTTATATATACTGTGCGTGTGTGTATGTGTGTGTATGTATATATATATATATATATATATATATATATATGTAAGGCACTTTGTGATACCTTTCGGTATGAAAAGCGCTTTATAAATAAAGTTTGATTGATTGATTGATTGATTGATTGATTGATATGTATGAATGTGTGCATGTATTAGCCACATGTATTAGCCAGATCATAGAGCTATTGTCTTAAATGTATATGTTTAGTTTAGGTTATTAGCTTATTCATCAAGGATTATACAAACATAATAATCTTACAAATAGAAAAGAGGCTTTGTACCAGATTTAGATAATACAATTTTACATTGGTATTTGCTAGCAGATTTAGTTTAAGTATAGAACTAATAGTCCTGCTAAATCAGGTTTATATCTGGAGGTACTCAGAGATCTGAATTTCTTCTTAGTTATTTGGAAAGTTTGGGAGCCAGTACTTTAACTCCAGCAGGTTAGAGTACTGTAACGGCTGCTCACTGTTAAACAGCTGCGGTACAACCAGAACGCTGCTGCTCGAGTCCTGACAAGAACCAGGAAATACGACCATATTAGTCCAGTGCTCCGGTCTCTGCACTGGCTTCCTGTCACTCAGAGAATAGAATTTAAAACAGCTCTGCTTGTGTACAAGTCTTCATGGTTTAGCACCAAAGTACATCTCTGACATGTTAGAGCCGTATGAACCATCTCAGGGAGGGGTCTCCTGGTGGTTCCCAGAGTCAATAATAAACACGGTGAGGCTGCGTTTCAGTTTCATTCAGCTAAAATCTGGAACAGTCTTCATGAGGATGTGAGACAGGCCTCAACTCTGACAAAGTTCAAATCCAGGCTGAAAACTGTTCTTTTTACCCGGGCATATAACAACTGTAAGTATTTTATCTGCACTCTTGCCTTTTACTGTAATACATTTTTATGTTGTTTTATGGATTGATTTGATCTGCTTTCTTGAAATTTAATGCAACAGTGAAAAACTTTGAATTGACTTGTGTATGAATTGTGCTCTACAAATAAACTTGCCTTGCCTTTGCATCTAGGCCTGCAACAGTTTAATCGAGTCTGCGAAAAGTAGCTAACAGTTTTGATGTCGCTTATCCTGACAATTGACAAGATTGTAGCCAACACATTTGGAACTTTGAAATAAAAAAAAATAAAAATAAAAATGAATAGCCTACTTCCTGGATTATATAATCAGAGGAGACGATGATAGCCACAGAATCCCAGTTCACTCAAATATGCACGAATGACACTCCAGGTGTCTCAAAAAGGCTATTTAACAGTAGACAGCCCTTTTAGTGTAAACCACTCCTGGCCTTGTTCGAGTACAGCCGGGCTAACCTCACACATACCTTTCCTCACTCGCGCTATGTTTTACTATGACGTAGCCGCGCAGACACACTTTAGCTACTACATTGTTAGCCCACTCTCCAAACATGTCAGCACCTCTGTTCAAAATCCCCATTTGACATCACAACATTGCCACGCCGCTAGCGGTAACGTTAGCCTTCTGGAAGCTCTCACGGCTAACATTGTTTGGATACTCGACACTAGCCTGGCATTCTTCCAGTCTGTGTTATGGCTGTTTGCTACAGTAGCTTGTAAGGGGTTAAATTTCCAACCACTTTAGCATGTCCTAGCCTCGAGAAAAAAAAAAAAAAAGTCATTGCCAAATATAGACCAATTTGTTATTACAGCTATGGAGAAGCGGTAGTCGTAGCCTACAATTGAATGCATGTGCTAGCAATTTGGGCTACGCCACTTATTTTTGATTCCCAAATTAATAAAACATTTTCCCCCAGCTGTGTAAGCTAGCAAAATAGCTCCAATATGTCGATTCAGAGTGTATCGCTAGCAATCTTACGTAAAGCTGTACTTGCAGATGCCAGAGAGCGCATTATGGTGACAAATGTTGATTGCTAACTCCAACAAATAATTGCTATGTAAACCGCGCGCCTAGCATGTCAAGTTAATTATGTTTCATTAGTACTTGGCTTGTCTGGTTGTTTCGATCTGATGGCATTCTGCTGTTTACATCGTCCATTGCTCATTCGTTGTGTTGTCCATAATTGGAAAAATATGGGACCTCGCATTTTGAGAGCACCAAATTGGGTCATGAATGAATAATAGAGTGAATAACAATGAAGAAATAGGCTACTGTCTAGAAACGCGGCAAATAGCTGTTAGTGATTAGATAGATAGCATTAGTGTTAGTTCTGTTTAGCTGCATGTTGACTTTGTGACTTCTCAAATTGACATTCTGCAAACAACAAAGTTGCAAAGCTTTTCTAGCCTAACAGAGTGATTCAATTTGCTCCCATACAATGTTGGCCTCGGTCTACTACAAGTTGAGCATGAAGTTATAATGTTTGTGTAAGCTCTCGTTCCTACAGGGGTTGAGCTCCTAGGCAGTCATTTGTCCTCTGTAATGTAAATGTTGGACGTTTCGCCTCTCATCCAAGAAACTGACCTTAGTTTTGGTTAGCGCACATGTTTTTAAAAGTTTTTTAAGTTTTAAACATAATGGCATCTTTAAATAAATGTTTTTAAACAATGTAGTGGGGTATTTTGTGGGGAAGACTTGGGTGAGAGTAGCTCTTAACACATTTAGGCCTTAAAACGCCTGGAAACAATCCCTCTAAAACCTATGGGCGATTTCAGAAAAGACCCCGAAAACCTGACGTTCCTGATGTTCCAGAAAGTTCCAGAAGTTTCCAGAAAACTTTCTGAAAACTCTTGAAATTCATCAATTGTGTCAACGCCTACTAAATGATTGATTTCTCAGCCTCTGTAGCAGATAGGAACAAAATTCAAAAAAGTATGTGAGAGCTTACGCAAACATAATTAAATCCCATTGACTTGGGTTGGATTTAAAGGTTGTGGCTACATGGATTCAAAACGTTTACTTAAATAGTTCCAGAAATGGTAGACTTTTCCCTCTAAAGTGTTTACAGCATGAGAGAGGCGAAAGAGCTATGTGTAAACTTCTAGCCAATGACAGAAAATACCATGCTCCTATGACTACTCTATTATAGGGTTTTAACAGATTTTCCTCAAAAGGTCCACGGGTGAATGGTAAATACAGTGAGTTCCATCCATCATGCGGCATCCTGGTGTAGCACATGCCTAACCCACAGCTGGTTCCTGACCCCACAGCTTATGCCACCGCCCCCATATGTACCCCCATCTGCATTTTGTCTCCAAAACGTCTCTTGCAACATCAAACTTCTCTCAAATGTTACTGCTACATGTCTAAATATGCACACAAAGACTTGAATCTCTATTGTATCATCCATCCCAAACGCAGTAATCTAGAAATGTGAAGCCTTACCTAATGAGCATTTGGACATTTTTCCAAGTTGCTTCTCGAATGACACTGCCCTGAAATTACATGTCGCTTCCAGCTGGCGAGCAGTCCTCCACGCAACCCATCACATCTGAATCTGACATTGTACCAAACACAAACATTTCCACTCATTCTTTCCATTGCTCGCCTCAGTAGCCTTAGCGGCAGGCACGGGTCAGCCTCCCTGTGGTTCTTCTCCCTGGCCTGGATTCACCTGCCTCTCTGGAGGGCTGACCAGGCCTGAACTCTCCTCCACATGATTTATACCTGAGCGGCTGGGCTGGAGTTTACGCTGCTGTCACGGCGCTGATGGATGGGAAGGTAATGGGGCATGGCACAGATGAGGGGAAAGTGGACTTCTGCTACCGCGCAATTCACTCGGACGCTATGGGCGCTGTCCATCAGTAAAGGCAGCATGTTGTGCCCAGATTTGGAATGTTTATTTGCAATTCCTGACTAGAACCAGGAAATCCGATCATATTAGTCCAGTGCTCAGGTCTCTGCAGTGGCTTCCTGTTGCTCAGAGAAACGACTCTTCATTTGCAAAAGCCGCTATCAGAAGGATATGTTTGACACGTGTGAAACTGAAGTTGATCATATTTGATTAAGTGAACAAGTGAATTTACATTTTCGTGGCACTGAAACAGATCTGGTAACGAAAAACTAATATACAATTGTACATAGAGTTTTTTCAATGGCACTTATCTGTTTTTGCACATGAACTCTTCATTGATGTTTCTATTAGTTGATCTTCATCTGCCTTCTTTAAATCTCATGTAATTGTGAAACCCTTTGAATTGCCTTGTGTTCGAATTGTTTTCAGACGTGGAAAACAAGTCCAGTTGTAGACATGATTTAATTTTTTTCCAATTTAGTCATTACAGATTTGTTTGGATCCTGATTTAAAGGCACACTGTGTATATTGGATTCTACTGTTACCAGCAATTCAAAACATGACCAGCTACTGTAGAAACAGAATGCTTTTCTGTGTAGTGTGTAATAATCATAGAATGGTTTTGGATTAGGACCTAACCTACTTAAATCTCATATTTGACTGCCGATAGTCGACATCTCCATGGAGACGTCCCACTCCCAGTAAAATTACAAGTCACATCTTTGGAGAGTTGAGCCACTCATTATTTTCAAAATCTATTTGATCAAAAAGAACTGTATACTTCTGAACTTACTGGGTTGACTAATCTCTCAGTTATTATATTATATCACATTTTTCCTATTACCACAACTGCTACCATGTTTGTTTTGGCTCTCACTCGTCCAAGAATCATAGAGATTTTCAAACATTGTCAACTGGACTGGGTCGAGTTCGCTGAAGACGTTTTATCTTCAGAAGCTTTTTCTCGTAAAGACACAAGCTAAAGGCCAGAGATGAATAGACCTAAATCATACCAGTCCAGTCGACGATACTACAACCACTACTTTTGTCGCTACTACTGTACACTACTGCTGCTGCTATAAATTGCACGGCCATTTCAAGTGAAGCGACTAGCGCTAATATACATACTTATTTTATTACAAATACTCTTGCAATCATTTGTACTCTTACTTCTTGCTGCGGCTACACTACATTAACCATTTATAGTACAGTATTATTCCTGTTGCTACTACTCTTCCTATCACTACCGCCTGTAATCGCGCTTTTACCCTATGACATTTTCGATGATGAATCCCCAACCGTTTTCATCATTTGACATTTAAAAACATCTCGACGCTGCGATCCCACCGAGCCCGTTTGTCCCGGGGGGAGATTCCAAAATGTTTGGTCTGACCTCAACTCTGCCGCGCGTCTTTTGCATTAGCGTCCCGCTGGGTTAAAAGCTTCCGATATAAACACGCACACATGCCGCACAGACCAATTTGAAAATTCAGCCAGGCTGGCCATCTCTGGACTGGGCATTCCCGAATCTAATCCTGCCCCTTAATGCTGTTATGTAACACGGTGGACGGTCCAAAAATGTCCACCGTGTCCCCTCCGCGCGGGACAATGGGGCTATCCGGGCGTTCCAAAAGTTATGACATCCAACGAGGAGCGTAGGAAAACAGGCCACGGTAATGTGGGCAAAAGGTAAAGTCAACGAGACGGGAGTGGTTTTATGAATGGCGGGAAAAGAAGATGCTAAAGCGGTTTTGCAGGGAGAGAAATGGGCCGCATTTGGAAGTGTAGATTACTTATGTTTCGACGTCTCCACAAGAAAACAACGCTAGTGTAGAATCTGCGTCTTAGCTGTCAAAATGCAGATGCTTGGTTTAAGGCAAAATGCTTTGTAATTACTAAGTCCACATGCAACAAAAATCAACACAAACCTCAAGAAATTCTTTGTCAGGACTAATAGGGTGAGAATCGATTATCAAAATAGCTTTAAAGCAGTACTAAGTAACTTGTTTACCTTAATAAATCCTTTCCGTAGTCCTCTGGGGGTAATACAAGTGTTGATGAGATGATTGGGGGGGTCTTTCATCTCCCCCTGGTGTCTCTGGCCAGAAAACCGCAATTGCAACTTTCCTGCCTCCGGGTTGAAGGTGCAATACACACTAATGTAATCACGAAGAAGAAGCTAACAGGCTAACGGGCAAAGCTAACTGCGGGCTACCGCCACTTAACCAGTATTTACAGCCAAGTTTGAGTGAAAAAAATGATCTCCCTTGTGTAATTGGACGTACAATATCCCTCTGTCCCTTTGTCTTTTCTGTCAGCGTAGTATTTACTCTCACGGACAATTAATGAGTAAAAAGACGCAACATGCTACGACACCTGCAGTGGCGCTTATGGCCTCTAGGGGCATGAGTTACTTAGTTCTAGGGCTGGGCGATATGGACCCAAAGTCATATCCCAATATATTTAGGTTGAATATCGATATACGATATATATCCCAATATTTTTTCCGCAAAGTGAGAGCTATGAAATGAAATGTTAAATCATAGTCAAAGTCAAATACGAGTAGTTTTGTTAAACTCACTATAAATGAAAACATAAAAAAAGCTCTGTAAGGTGCACATTTGAATAATAAAATATCTTAAATAAAAATAGCCTATAAAATAAAATAGGTCACTCTTTTTCTGAGGGCAGCATTTATATATAAAGACATAACAAAATAAAGTACTCAGTTTAAGATAAACTTTTTTTTAAATCAGCTCGAGATTACTTGTTTCTTTTTGTTAACTTAATAGCTTATCTGAATTTGAAATATCCCGATATACACGATATGGTCTAATTCCATATCTCATTTAAAAATATATCGTATATATCTTAAATATCGATATATCGCCCAGCCCTACTTAGTTCTGCTTTAAAGTGAGTCTGTGTCTCAGGACAAATATCCAATCAGAAAGCAGAAGTAGCTCTTATTGCTGCCAGATCCTTTTAGTTTAAACCAGTTTGGAAATAAGATAAAGTCCCAACCCAAACCAAAAGCCAAACCAAGTTCAGCTGTTGTGACTTTTTGAAAACACTAAGAGCCTCCTACAAACATTCACTTCAGGTTTACTCCATCAACACAGATTAGCTTTATGTGGGAAAAGGTTTGGGAAAAATACAATTTTCATGTGCCTTTTGTGTTACCAAATCAAAACTTAGTTGCAGCCCACCCGCAAACTAATCTAGAATCGCTCAGGAGCCTCAACTTCTTGCTTGTATTGGCAACAGAGACTTTACAACAGCTGGATAGTTGCCTGAATTGATCCAATTAGCCTTTTGACTTCTGTTTAATTAAACTTCAGGCTAAGATCATCCTCATGTTCTGCTCATTGCAAACATAATTAAATCCCATTGACTTTGGTTGGATTTAAAGGTTGTGGCTACATGGATACGAAACGTTTACTTAAATAGTTCCAGAAATGGTAGACTTTTCCCTCTAAAGTGTTTACAGCATGACAGAGGCGAAAGAGCTATGTGTAAACTTGAAAATACCAATGAAAGAAAATACCATGCTCCTATGACTACTCTATTATTGGGTTTTAACAGATTTTCCTCAAAAGGTCCACGGGTGAATGGTAAATACAGTGAGTTCCATCCATCATGCGGCATCCTGGTGTAGCACATGCCTAACCCACAGCTCGCTCCTGACCCCCACAGCTTATGCCACCGCCCCCAAAAAGTATGTACCCCCCATCTGCACCCAAACACATGTCAGCGGTCCCATACCACCCTGGGCAGGCCGGCCTGCCTGAGTGCGCCGCGCTGGCCTCACCGACATCATCAATAATGGACGAGGTGAAATGCGATGCAGCGCGCACAAAGGGGTAGAGACAGGGCTCTGAAATGTGAAAAGTCTGACATGTTTGGATACTGGGAGGACAAAACAAAACAGAAAGGCACGTCAATATTGAGGAGTTGCTTTATATTCCAGTTTTGCCCTTCGAATCCCTTTATCCCAAAATGTAAAAGCCCTGTCTTTTTCCTCCCATTAAGGGATTAAAATGATGTATTAAAATATCTCGATACAACCACTACTATGTTTGTGCTGGAACTACCCATCGTCGTAGAGATTTTCAAACATCGTCAACTGGACTGGGTTGATTTAGTTGAGGATGTTTAGTGTCGAATAGAAAAATGATTAGAAATTTGGAGGTGTAACTTTGAAACTTTTGTTGTAGCGTATGAACAAATGCATTTCAAGTTTTCTGTCATTTAATGTTTTCATATCGACATTGTACCTGTAAGAAAAATTAGCCTACATTTGTGGCGATGAGATCAGAATAATGGTTAGAGCCAGGTTAAGTCTATGGGTTTATTTGGTGATATGAGGAGATGTCGCAATAACATACACAAAATGCGTTTTGAGAAAATGGCCTTTGAAATGACCATTTATGAAGAAACGTTTAGCAGTTAAGTATTTAAACACCTCATTGTGAATGTTGGCGGCATGTGGCATCTTCTGTGTTTCCAGGTGAAAGTTTATACGTTACAGAACTTGAAATTCCTAGACAAAGACTCTTGAGTCATCATCTGTGATCTGCAGAGTACAGATGATGACTCAAAAATCTTCCTCTAGGATGGGCAACTCCTGTACGACTGAGATCAGAGCATGTTTGTCACCATTCATCTCAAGGACGTAATTGCACGCCATCGTACTTTCCACCCTGTCATACTGTCTCCCAGTTCGGACGTTCATGACTAAGGAAATATTGTACTTGAACCTGTGGCTAGACTGTACAAGATCCACCACAGACTCCCCGGTTGGACCCACCATTGCACTGCTCTATCACACTCTGGTGCCTTCCCAGAACTCCGCTCTGAGCCATGGGATTAAGCTCCACTTCCATCTGCTCAACAACTGCCCATCGGCCTCATGGTCTGCCATGGTCCCAAGACCCAGCTCTCCGAGCGTTCATCAAACCAAATCTTACCCATACCCAACTGCAGGAACACCTACAGACAAACTCCTTTGTCTTTGAGCTCACCAGGACATGGAACATAACAACCATACAGTCACCTGGTAGTTTAAAAAAAAAAAGACTGTGGTGAAACGTCTGGCCAAGGTGATTGAAACTGATCAGAAAGCACGAAAAATTAAAATACCGTTTTCCTTGCCCCCACTGGGTGACCCCATTAAAAAAAGCCTGTAAACGCCCCTGTCTACACAAGAACCACCTCCTCCTCTCTTCCCTATATTGCAATCAAACAGCCCCACAGCTGCACATTGTTTAAACAGCTTGCTTATTTATTTTTATTCATACACAACAAGCTCACGGCCACGACGCCAGACAAGAAGAATCCTGCAGATATCCTTCTGATCCTCCTGTCTGTCTGTCTCTGCAGCTTTTCCCTCGTCTACCCCGCCATCCCGTTTGACCTTACGAATTCCTCTCCCAACGATCCAGGGCTAGACGCCGGTGAGTACGGATGACTTCACCGCTGCAAAAACATTAGGACGAGACCCGCCCAGACGTGCCCGTACCTTTGAATTTTTAATGTCAACGTTGGCGACACATTTGAGTCCCAACACAGCGCGTGCTTTGAGATTAGAGTTCGTTCCGAGGAGTAATCCTGCAGTTATGTGTCTGGGATTGCTGTTTAGATTGCGCAAAATTGCTATTCTCTCGCCATGACATCATACGGATTGGTTGTTGCTGACTTGCATCTGCAGGTTGGTACATGGAGAAGAGGTGCTGCGGGTTCAGGAAGTGTTATTATTGTTTATTTGTTTAAAAGAAAATCTGGCTTGTATAGAGACTGTAGCTTTCGTCGTTACATGAATTGTTCCAAAATCAAGGCCTTAAATGCCATTAAAAAGCATCGAATTGGATTCAAACTGGGATTAAATCTAAACTTATTTGAAAATGATGACACTGTTGGAAAGTTGGTGATACATTCCAGTGCACAGGTGTTGTAGATCAATCCACCAGGCGAATAATGACAAACGCTGATTCAGTTTACCAATGTTATCTAGGGAAACACATGAACAGAGTCCACTAAATCACGCAAAACTCTGTTGATACGTCATATAATAACTATTAACTGTATTTTTCCAGGCTTGGAACTGACCCAAACGCTAGTCTAGTGTGCCTAACATTGTTCTATCTGCTGAATAATACACTGCGTAGCTTTCCAGAGAAAGACAATGTGCCCCTATCTTGAGTGCATGTTGTTTACCAGGCTATTGTCCCCATTGTCCGCCACTGGTGCATTATGCCTGATGTATAAGGTCACTGTTCTCCGTGTTTCGACTGTGTTTGTTGGTGAAATTCCCCATAGCCTTTGCACAGTGGACATGATTCAGCAGAAGTTTCCAGTCCGTGTGGTACAGTAGAGATCCATAGTTACAGTTTGCACATCAGCCCCGGGGGCCAGCTGTGTGCGCAGAACAGGACAATGTAAATACAATAGAGTTAATGGGGTATTGACGGCTGGAAAACAGTGGACGGTCGAGCTGACGGTTTGGTTGCAGGCGCGGTTAGCGGGTGGATCGGCAGAAAAGCACAGGCGGGGTTCTCTTTTAACGCAGTAAAGCGAGATATAAACGCTCCAATACTTCACAATAGAAAACATTATGGGAACGGTCCTACTTACACGCAAACTAACACTACTGCTGCAACTCACATAATATACAGTACAGGTCAACAATTTGGAAACATTTTAAGCATTTTCTATACTATTTCCATTGTGTGATTCTCATTGAAGGCATTAAATGAACATGTGGGATTATGTAGGAGAGTGGTTCCCAACCTTTGTTTGTCTCGCGTACCCCTTGAGTTGTTCATTTATACTCCAAGTACCCCCAGCCTCAAGGATCTTGCAAATATTTTTACAAAGTGACAAAACTAAACTAAGATTATTCAGTATTTAACAGTGTGTTGTGTTCAAAATGAAGCTACAATAATCTCAAAATTAAAACCTTTTACTGAAAAACATCATTAAAACTAACTTTCCTTTGAAAGTAATGTTGAAATTCTGCTCAGTTTCACTTTCTTTATTAATCTGAAATAATTCCAAGTACGCCCTACTAAGTGCTCACGTACCCCCAGGTCCCCTTACCCCTGTTTGGGAAACACTGAAGCAAAAAAGGGTGAAATACCTCAAAAAATGTGTTTTATATTTTTATATTGTGTTCATTCATAAATTAACGCCTTCAGTGAGAATCTACAGCGGAAATAGTCTTGAAATAGAAGAAAAAAACAAAAAAAGCTCTTCCAAGCCTTTGATGGGTACTAGGGTGGGAACCTCTGGGTACCTCACGATTCGATACGATACATGACTTATGATAATGATTATCTCATGATGCGCTGATACTGCGATAATCGATATATTGCACAAAAATAACCTACGATACATCACGATTTAAAAAAAACATGCTACTTTTAACCTTTATTTTAACATACTACATATTATTCATCATTTACATTTCTTTTCATGTGTTTTGTACCACTTTTATAAATGATCCCTGACTGACACACTGAAAATGGGTCATAGATCTGTCAGTGACTTCATTTACATTTAAATAAACAAGAAACCACAGTCCTATTTAAAAAGGAATAAATCAACCCCAAATTAATCTTCTTTATAATTATAAAAAAAAACTATAATTAAAAGTAATTTATTTATGTGACTGTAGTGCTGCCCCCTGCTGTCCTGACTGAATTCTTTATCATTATTGGCCTCTATTAACTGTGAAAACAGTGGAGCACTGCTGCCTCATTAGTATGCATTACGTTGTTCATTAATATGCATGACGTCATCAAAAGTATCAATATCGGAATAAAAAGTATCGGTATCGTATCGTCCCGCAAAAATATCGTGATATATCGGGAAATCGATATATTGTCACACCCCTAATGGGTACTGTATCATAGTTGTCGCATATAGTAGTATATATGCTACAATAAACGGCTATTAGGACTGCACAATACCGCATAAAAACACTTTACCAACTTAGTACTGCGGCAATTACTACCACTGCTGCAAATTTTACCACTAACGATTAAATCAGCTTCAGTTTTTTCACGAAGAATTGCAAACGAAACAAAAACTCTTCAAAAGTAACAAGGAACTTGCTGTGTAGCTTCCTGCAGAATGTCGGTCAGCGAGGCCAAGCAAAGGTCATTTACTTTAAATACTTTGACTTCTGCCTAGCCATGTGACCACCTCTGTGCTGCTGTTTTGTTGACCCCGTTCAGCCACCGTACTTGCCATATTGTTTAAGCAATAAATCTATATCAGCAACACAATACCTATAAGCTTTTAATCCTGTGGCTGCTGTGCTGTCTATACTGTCTGATTCTATAGTGTTAGCAAGAGTGCACAGTGCATTTGTCAATGTTCAGACTTGTTTCCCAGCTACCAGGCCTAAATGTGTCAATCAAAAAGTAAAGGAAACTGTATGGAACATGGTCGCTGGATTGGTTTAAATGCAGCAGATATGAATTAATTACTGTTGTTGTTTTTACAATACTGTAACCTTCTCTACAATTTTGCATCCATTCCATACCATGTGACTATGGCATAATCATATCATCATGGGATTTAGCGCTGCGTCCATACAACACCATTTTGAAGGTATGTTCATCACCTGGAGTAGTTTCACTACAGTTTTTAAACAAGTACAAGAACTACAAGGTAACAATTTTCTAAAATATTGTTTTGACGTTAACTCACAACCCCCACAACCGTGTTCCACGACCCTCCTGTGGGTCCCGACCCCCATATTGGCGACCCCTTGCATAAACTACTTAACGCTGGATTTGAACCGTCAATTTTCTAGTTTTGAAGAAGCTGGAAGGTTCCCCAGAACTGGAACTACTGCATATACTATCACTATACTGCATGCTACCATTACTACTACATATGATACTATTACTACTAGGGTTTACACAGACGGAAGCAAGTCAAATTTAATGCTTTTCATTTAAATGCCCAAATACTCTATTGTAATGCCACAAACGAAGAAAAAGTCGGCGCACATTCCCTTTCTCTGTAACACTTTATAATAACTGTACCTAATTTTGCCTTAATGCATTAACACTTAATTCATCATGAACAATTCATCAGTTAAGTATGACTAACACTTAATAACTACTTAACTACTACAGTTAATGCCAAACTCATAATGAATAGTTCTTCTCATACCACTTATTTATTGTTAAGTGAAATTGTTATTATAAAGACCTCTGTTTGCAGACTATATTGTATAATCAATTACTTAGCAATCACAAACTCGGAATTAGCATGACACGCTGTTAGCAAGCTAGTTGTTGTTAGCGTTCCGTACGCCACGGCACTGCTCCCACTTTTCCCCATGAAAGTCGTGAACCCTGATCATAAACTCATTCCTGTGAAGAACTGGGACGTTCGGAATGTGTTATGAAAGTTTATAGGAATGAGTTTGGATGAAAAGTAACAATTTCAACTAGCTAGCTACCGCCGTTACGGTTTGACAAAGAAGAAACGCTGGTTTGTAATCATTTTACCATAATTTGACCCAAGTTTGTCTTCCTAAAACCTTGTTCGTGTACTGACTATGTAACTTCTAAACACATTTCGTCAAACGTGAAGTGTTTGGAGCCATAAACCCCCTCTCTTCTCCATTCATCTCCATAGCGCCCTGCCTCTCTCCTTCAGGCATCCGAGCGATCAAGCAACCAGGCCCATTGCAGCCACCTCGGCTCCCGAAGTCCGACTTTTACAAGCTCCTCTTCCTCCACAGCTGCACCGACGCCTCCAGCTCCTGTGTTCTCCTCCGAACCACCACGAAGGCTGATTTACGACTGAGGTAGTAGCACGGCGTTGGAGGTTGGTAGGGCACGTCAACGAACTCCCGCAAAGTGACCGATGTCCGTGAAGCGCAGGTACTGACGTGGGAAGAAGTATGGGCTTGTGATGTAGAGGAAGTAGTAACAGAAAAGGGCCGCTGAGGAGACTTTGCACCTCGCTGACCGCACAGGGAGCCGGCTTACCCCGATACAGACCGCAAGTACGCCGCAGGACTGGTGACATCACTCAGCGGGAGAACGAGAGACCGGCAGAGGGAGAGGAGGAAGACGAACGAGGCGATACGAGCCGAGCAGAGCAGCGCCGAGCCACAAATAAAAGCGTTTTACAGGCGATAAATGGCGTCGGCCCATTAAACTTTATGCTTTTCCTCTGTCACATTGAGTAGAGACAAAGAATAGACGAGTTGTTTTCAGACTTGTAAACACGGCAGAAGCAAAAAAAAAAATCTGAATAAACTTTTCTTGTCCGACGTTCTCTCGTTAAATGCGTGGGGGGAAATAGAGAAATGTGGACAATGAAATGAGTTAAAGGCTGCGACGGTCTGATGTTCTTTTCCAGTCCGATCAAATACAGATACTTTACTTCTTCCACTCCAGCCCGCAGTTTTGATCATCCAGAAAGTGGCAGAATTATGGAAGGATGATGGAGGTGTGTTCCAACGCCAAATGGAATATCTCTCCGTCATTATTTGGTAGATTTACATGAAAGACAATGTTGTTCTCTCATCAAAAGCAGCCCCAGAGCCGTGTTTCGAGCCAGTAGCGCAAATTCAAGTTTTTTTTTTTTAAATCTTCCCCAATGACTGTTGTTAGTATCGCGACAACAGCTACCAAAAATCTCCTCCTGAGGTCCTACGTATCTCTTGCTAAACTTAATCCTCTCACTGTGAAGTCAAAACACACGAGCCTAGAGATGCATTTTTTTTTCACTTTTTCTTCTCTTTATTGACACAGCTGCGCAGCAAAGGGCCGCAAGAGAAGGGGGGGAGTGGGAGGGGCTTATTTTAGCTGACACGGAGGATCAGGAAGTGAAACTACTTGATATTTTGTTTCAGTGTAAGACAGTGATAAATTATGACTGAATACCTGGAAAAAGCAGAATACCCGCTCTTTAACCTCATGTTTTGTAGGATATTTGTCACATTCTGGAAGTGTTTTTGTCGCTCTTTCGTGGTTTTCTTGTAGATTTTTTGTTGCCTTTTCATGTTTTTTTTTTTTTTTTTTTTTTGCATTTTGTCGTGTTTTCGTCACTTTTTCATCAAATTTTTGTCACTTTTGTGTTGCTTTCTCATCACTCTTTTTTGCTTTGAGACTTGGATAATGCCAAACTGGAGAAAATGTGTTCGGCTCATGTGGGGGTTAAGAGGTATGTGTTCTGGTGGATCAATATGTTGAGGGTAAAGTGCGCAGCAATGTATTTCAATCAATCAATCAATTAATCAAAACTTTAATTATAGAGCGCTTTTCATGCAAAGTGCAAATATGGGTCGAAACTGCAACCTGTCTACTAAGCAGAATTTTACTTTCACATACACAACTAACGAGGGGGGAAAAACACAACTTTGCGTTTCCACATAGAGCAGCCTAATTACTGGTAAACATCATCGGAACCCTTCGGCGATTCAGTCAGCTCTTCCTTTTGGCGAGGCAGACATTCAACTAAATGAGATGTCGAAATCCTTTAATGATATCTTGGCCAATAAAAAAAAAAAAGGAAAAAAAAAAAGACCACACCGGCCTGTCTGGTCCTGCTGCCTCAGCCTGCGTGTGTTTTTAAAGTTCCCACGTGCGACTGCCTCACAGGGGGGTGGGGGCGGGTGAGGCGGAGGAATGCAGGGAGGGAAGGACTTAATTACTCCGCATGGCCCGCAGTCACAGAAGCAGTCAACGACAAGGATGTGTCTTTAAAGGCTATTTCACGGGACATATGTCAAGCAAAATACACGGGTTCTCTCATCCAAAACATATCTAGTGCATAAGCCTGAATACACGCTCTTCCTATTCTTTACCAAGACATATAGTCAGGGATCAGGGGTGTTTCTTCAAATTCCCGATGGCCGTGTTTGACAAGCGTATTCACCAATTAGAACAAATGAAAATTATGCAAATGTAGAGTTTGTGGTTTTACAAAGCATCGACCAAAGGAGCGGAGACTAATGTGAATGATCTATGCCGGGTTTACCACAAAAACGTAAGGACAAGGATTTATCAACAACTCGGGTCAGATTTTAAACCTAGGAGAATTCAACACGAATGCGCAACCGCTGTTTCAATTAAAGAACGTTTGGAACGGGACAAAAATACTTTAGATCAAGGGTGTCCAAACTTTTTTCATCGAGGGCCGAAGTGTCTACGGCGTGGAGGGCCAAAGATCGGTGGTTCGTCCTTGTGCATTTAGGAGAGGTTTAAACTATGCCCCACACCTTTAGGCCTGGAACGTTAATGCCAGCTCTGTCTCACAATATAATGCTAGTTTTTGAAGTTTTAATTGTGTGGTATTATGAAACTTGCAGTAAGAAAATACCATCTCTGGAGATGTTGGCAATTCAACAAGAAGCCTGAGGGCCACTGGCTCGAGGGCCACACTTTGGGCACTCCTGCTTTAGATAGACGACAACAAGAAGAAAATCCTCTTAGAGAAGATGAAGCATGGGCACATTCTTGTTAACTACATTCAAGATATCAGTAGATAATTGGGTCTTCCTGTCGTGACAACGCGGTCTGTGATTGGATCGATAGAAAATCTTTCCAGATTTGATTGTCTGTTCGCGAAGTCCCAGACGGTCCTGCTTTTGAACAGATACAAAAACCAATAGGCTGGCCAGTGGCCAGGCAAGGCTTTTGCTTCATTTACACAGTTTTGAGTATCCCCTTTGGTCGTTTCTCTGTCTGCTACTGAAGAACTGCAATCTATATTTCCTGGATTTTGTTGCATCATAGACAGAACATGAAACATTTTTAAAGCTTTAAGACACAGTAGTACCGGATTTTCCGGACCATAAGTCGCTCCGGAGTATAAGACGCACTAGTCAAACATTGCCTAATGAAAAAAACAACCGGCTGAATAGGTGTACGGTATGCTAACGTAACACATGGTTAGCTACATGAAGCATAAACAACTAACTAAATAGGTGTCTGGTATGTTAACGTCAGATAGCTATAACATAAAGAACATACCAAACTCTCGATCTCACTCCAAATCACTAAATCCATTGAAATCTTCATCCTCTGTGTCACTTCTGAACAATCACCTTGACACGGAGGACACCTAGACATGGAGGCTTAAATTCCAACGTTGACAAGCCTCTCCCCAACAGCACCCATTTGTAAACTCTTTCCTCTAGCTGTGGCTTTAGCTTTTAGCTCGTGATTAGCTTTTTTTTTGTTTGGATCATTGTAGTAACCTCCGCTTTTCACTCACTCCAAACTTTCTTTCTGCTGCTCGATTAGCCTGCAGTGCCCTCTAGTGGCATGTGAAATTATATATTTGGATTAAAAAAAGGAAACATATTAATCGCTCCGGAGTATAAGACGCACCCCCAGCCAAACAACGAAAAAAAGTGCGACTTATAGTCCGGAAAATACGGTACGCGCCTTCACTTGGATATAGTCTACTCTGCGGCTCTGTAAAGCCTCTTTTGAGATTTGGCGGGAAATAGTAAACCCATAAAGTGTATTTAGTGATAAGCTGCTGCAGTATTAGTATTTCTGAGTATTTCAGAGTCAGAATGAAGGCACCGATAAATGATTTGTTCAAATTTTCCAAGGGGAGGACCCTCCAGATCCCCTTATATTTCCTAGACATAGACATTGTTTCAAATCCCAAAGGCTTCGTCTCATTGGTCAGAGAGATGGCACCGGAGATTCTGATTAGTTGCTGAGATCGACACAGCAAACGAGGCAGTCGGACTTGATGAAAAAACAGGATGTACATGTCAAGAGATGGACAGTGTAGAATCTAGTAAACATCCCCCTCGACGGGTTTACATTGAAAGTGGATGTATATGAACGGAAGCGGTGCCACGCTGGGGCCCTGTGGAGCGCCCATTGAAGCGGGCCACATTCCACAGTAATTCACTCTGACCTGGTCCCAATATGAAGGGCCCCGGGGTCGGAGAATGTGGGACGCATGCGGGGAGGAGAGCGGAGGTGCATCAGTGAAGATGTCAAACTAAACGAGAGCAGAGATGTACAGTCCGGAAGGTGGGATACGTCGAGCAAATGGAGGAGGGACTGCAACGATTCAGGGCTGACACGTACATAACAAAACACCTCGTGAGAAAGGCTTGTCCTGTGACGGTCCCAGAGCCGAACTGAAGAAATAAAAAAAGAACTAGCAACAATCACACCGAAGACTGTACATACCATAAATACTGAGCCCAGAAACGTCTCATTTAGCAGTTAATTATTCAACAATAAGTCGATATATAGTCATTATCGTTAACAGCCCAATGATGCAGGACTTGAAGAAGTTTTACACTGTGATTGGAGCGACACAAACCTGTCACAGTAAATATTTTTCCCGTGTTCTATGGCGTCAAATTAGGGTCTGCTTTAACGTAAACATAAAGGAGGTATTGTAAACGTAGGTTGTCAGTATTGTAATCATAAAGAGAAAACTGTAAATGTAACTCTAAACTCCATAAACGAAAAAAGTATCATAAATAGAAAAAAAAAAAGTAAACATAAAACTTTCATTTACGCTTCTTCTTTTCATGCTTCACTTCACAAGTTACGTTTACAATTCACAAGCTACGGTTACGATACTTTTTTTTCTGACCCTTTTTTTTAATGGGGGCGGGCTCAACGCTCATTGGCTGGAGTGACAGGATGTGACGTCATCACTATAAACTGAAATCAAACGCACACTACAGAGGCTGTGTCCGAATGTCCACCCTAGTCCCTAACCCCTCATTTACTACAAAGGCACTATATAGTAGACTGTATACTATATAGGCAATATATAGTATACAGTCTACTATATAGTGCCTATATAGGGCCTATATAGTATACAGTCTACTATATAGGTACTATATAGTAGACTGTATACGATATAGTGTGTCGGAACTCCGAACTCCAGCAGAATGAGTGACTACCTCTACTATAAGTTTACTAAAATGCGGGAATAATGTATTTCTGCAATAAAGACCGACTAAACTCAAAGGACAGTGGAACATTTATGGATAAATATGATTCAAATATGTTTTATTACACATGGATTTCACATGAATGAACAAAACTCCCGGGATTATTGCCTTTTTGTCTGAGAGAGTCTGTAGTGTGCGTTTGATTTCAGCTTATAGTGATGACGTCACATCCTGTCACTCCAGCCAATGAGCGTTGAGCCCGCCCCCATTAAAAAAAGGGTCAGAAAAAAATGTATCGTAACCGTAGCTTGTGAATTGTAAACGTAACTTGTGAAGTAAAGCATGAAAAGAAGAAGCGTAAATGAAAGTTTTACATTTACAATATTATTTTTTTTCTATTTATGATACTTTTTTCGTTTATGGAGTTTAGAGTTACATTTTTTCTCTTTACGATTACAATACTGACAACCTACGTTTACAATACCTCTTTTACGTTTACGTTAAAACAGACCCTAATTTGACGCCATAGTGTTCCAGGTCCCAAACACTCGAAACGTATCTCTTTAACTCGCCACGTACCATCAAATTCATTACTCAAGTATTTGGGCGTGTTTTTCCATGTAAAATGTTGCAAATATTATGGACAAAAGTGAGTAAGAGTGGATACAAGTATGTCATCTAATAGCCAGAGGGTTGTTGGTTGAAACCCTGCTTTGACTCACTTCACCCACGTCAGAATGCAGAGGCTACGTCATGCAAAAACCTGGCAGATCAATACAACTTGCTCTGGGTCCCAGCCCCAATCATACTTATTTAAAAAAGTTAAATGCGCACAATTACCGCACCGTGTAACACAAATGGCTCCCTCATTATGAACTCGCCAAGTTACTTTTTAAAGAACCGCTCAACTCGAACAAACCATTACAGGCGTTCGATTTGTGCCGAATTTTAACCAGACCCAACGCGTGTCCCTGGCGGCTTTTAAAACCAACAGTGCCCTAAATGTAGGCCACGGCGGTGGAGCAAATGTCCCATAATGAACGATCGGGCCACGGCACGCTACAGTCGGAGAGAATTACAGTTTTAATTCTGTAAAAAAAAAAAAAAAAAAAAAAAGAGAGAAGAAAAAAATCAAATCCGCGCGCTCGGCCAATCCTCTTACAGCGTAATCCCCAGGTAGTTTTCAGAGGGCACAAATGGGACCCGTCCAGCGACACATCTGCCCCAACGCTGGGATGATATGGCAAAAATAAAAATAAAAAGATGGGGGCTAAGCTAACAGCAGCTAAGCATGTCATCCAAAAACATGCTAACTATTAATATTTGATCACTGTCTGGACTCGGTTGGGGGGGCCTCGGCATGGCAGACGGCAGGGCAGTCGACGGGAGTGGAGGTTTTCAGGCGGAGGGCGGGGATGCACATGTGGCTCACAAGATATTGATATTGAAATGTAAAATTATTAAGTGGAATTTCATGAAACGGGAAAATGAAATTTCAAAAAATATATACAAGTAAGGTTTAAGTATTTTTTATATAACATTTACAAATAAGAGACTGTAAGAGGTTGTCTCTGACTGTTGAGTTTCAGCTCGGGACTGTGTGATGTTTGCGCGGAGGAATGCCCCTGGGGTGAAGAGGAAATGCTGGGAACCCACTGCTGTCACATGTCTGCTCCTGATGACAGTAAGTGTTTAAGACTGTAACCTTGTGAAGAGGCTAATGATATGTGTCAACAGCTCTGGCTTTGTGTCCTCCATTCTGTTTACCGGGGAGGCAAAGAAAAGAAAAATACAATTGGGAAGAGGATTGACGGACTTCCAACGTCAGCACGTTTATCGCAGTGGTCGGAGTATTTGGCTAAGCTGTGATCAGGACCGACTAAACAATGATAGACAAAGTTTGGCCACTTGTCCTCAAAGTGCTTGCCATTATGGAACTATTTCAGGTTCCATGTCTCGTTCAAGGACACAGAGGCAATGTTCCCTGATGGGAATGGGGTTCAAACTGCCAATCTGCTGAATTTTGAGAACCTCTTGACCACTGCGACTTTAAACTTGCAAATGAGCATAAGGTGACTGACAGGCTCGAGAGGTTGCTGGCCCCGCTGTAGAACAAAATCTCAGTCAAACCATCTGTAAAGACATCAGAGCACACAATACTGAGGCCGGTAAGTCCTCCGGCTCAACCACCGATTGACCATTTCGACGACTTGTTTACAATTGACGAATATTTAAAGGTTCGCCTGCAATTGTGGCAGCAGTTGTTGGCCATGGCTTCAACACTTGTGACTTGCAAATTAGCTCGGGGTGAGTGACAGCGTCAAGAAGTCCTTCCCGGCCCCCCACATTGAAGGAAGCTATAAAAAAGCGACAAGTTGAACTCTGGCCAGTAGCAAGCCATAGTTTGTTAATTCTATGTTACTTCTTGTAAGTCCATAATGGTTCTAAATTCAACCATTACTTGTTAATTACTCGATCTCTTGACTTTGTTGTGTTGGATGAAGAGGCACTTGAAAATGGTGCCAAACATGGCTCACAGCATCAAGTAGCCCCTGGCCTACCGCATTGACCGGGCTATAAATTACTCTAAAAGTAGAACGTGAGACTCCGACCGGGCATATATAGGCTTCTCAAATACCACATTTGTTTGTTAGCTCCTAGCAAGCAAACATAGAACAGGACAGGACTAAAGTTAAGTAACCTCATCATCAAAAAATAAATAAAAGTCACTATGTACAATTGAGTTGAGGGGACAAGCCTATTCTGAGTAGACGTAACTCAATCTTCGAAAAGAGTGTGGAAAAACTTCAATTGAACATAGTTTCATGCATGGCTGAAGCTTAAAAAGCATTCTTTGTGATAAACAGGGAAAACAAGCCTTCATTTTAAGCTAACAGCATGCAAGCAAATCAAGGGTGCCTTCATGAACACACTTTGAGCAAAAATCTGCCCAGGTTGGAGTAAAAGTGATGGAATATAGGCTTTAAAAATGTTGTGGACAGTTTTGTATTCCTGCTATGTTTTCCATCTATGACGCTAAACGTTCAGGAATTACTGACTGGAGCGCTTCAGCATGGGGAAGGAGAAACAACCAAAGTGAACTGGATTACTCAAAAACAGCCCCTACTGTTACTGCCACTTCAGCACTTTCATATCGTGTGTCTATTTTAATGGCGTGACCCTGGACCACATTATTTAAATTCAAATCAGCAACTGCTCGACGCCAAAAGGGAAATTCCAATACCAGTAAATTATATCAATTTTTTCCCATGCACAACAAAGATAACTGGTATCACATGTCTCTCTGATATCGTGCTGCCCTAAAGGAAACAATTAAGTCTCCCAGATTAACTGCTCCTATGTTGCAATTTGCCAACTGAAACATAGCAATTGAGCGGAGAAGTGCACTTTTCAACACCCAGCGAGCCTGCACTGGCATTTCCAATCATAAAGCATTCTGGCGCGTGCTATTTTCGACGCATCTTGGGAAACTCGCTGGGAAAAGAAAGAAAAAGTCGGCGCAAACTAAACAAGATGCCTAGAACGTCTTTTTTTTGGGGACAGGATGTCGATACCACCCAGGCGTGTGCTTGTATGCCAAATGCATGTTTGTTTGAAGAAGAAACACATATGAATTCATATATTAAACGGAGAAAAGAGTTGGCACATTTCTACTAAAACATATGAGTAGAAGTTAAGAGGAAGACTAGAAAAATAACACTTTATTTATTTTTGTTTACACAGGAGCCAACTTATTCCTAACTTCCTAATGCTCTTAAGCACGTTTCACAACTTTCAGAGAGCAAAGCTGTCAAGGTAATGCTAACGACAACAACTAGCTGCCAGTTCAGGATCAAAAACAAAGTCTATATTTCACAAACATCTGCTTTTACAATATACTGATGGACAAAATGCACAAAATTCATTCTGCTTTTTGAAATTTTGGTTCAGGGCCTTTAAGGTCAATTTTCTCAGTATAAACAAGTCAAGAATTTCAAAAGCAAATACCCCAAATTTCCATATGAAAAGAAAGTAATCCCTTTTCCCCTATTTATGGCACTAATCTGCAGAAAGTGATCATGTAGTGATCTTTTTCTTCTCACCTACTCCCTCATTCTTCTTGCTCATGCGCTAAGAGACTATCAGGTCAGCCTTTTCGACCTGTCTTGACATTGACATATGGGCTATAGCTGGTCACCACGGTCCATTGAAAAACAGACTTCCACAGACCTCTTCCCTGATAATCTATATTCTCACTCTCTCTGCTGCGACACCCAGTTCTATTCCTGTCATTTCAGCGCGGATTAGTGGGCTGGCTTGAAAAATCTTAATCCCCCTGAGAGAAACACAGCCCAGTATTTACCCGATTCTTTTTTGCTCTTCTTGCGTATTGTTTTACCTTTAAATTACGGGTATCTATGAATAGGTTTACGCAACAACCTATAGCTGCATGTGCTGTAGTTACCAATAGCAACAAGCAAGCTATCCCTTTAAACCGCAAGCTCAGATGAGAGAAGGTACATGTGTTGCTTGCGTAGCTAGAAGGAAGGTGCATTTTTGACATCTTTATAACCATGGCATTTGCAGGTTATCCCGCTATTTCAGGACAAGATAAGATTTTTCAAGGCAACTCAGCAGGGAGCACGTTAAGGACGCAACCTTGTCATAATACCAAGAGGTGCATCTTGAAAATCAGCATATTGGAATTGCTTGACATTTGCGAGGCACACCAAAGGGGCATGGGTAGATGGAGTTTTGCCTTAAAGCAAGTTGAAAGTGAAGCGCATCTTTCCCAAAAACAATATGCCTGACAAGATTAGGTGGCATTTGCAAAGTTCACAAGCAAGGTACTTTTGACTGGGTAATCAAGCAACATGTAAACACTGTGAAATCCAGAACTTAGAAGTAGTAGTAGTAGTAGTAGCAGCAGCAAGTATGGCACAACCTTGACAGTATCATGCCTTTGTGAACCATGGCATTTGCGAGGAAACAAAAGGAATCCCCTTGAAATTTGCAAGTCAAGTTAAGTGAAATGCAAAGTGTTGACACATAGGCAGTGCGACTACTTTAGCATTGTGTTTTTTTATGGAAGTTAGGCATACAACTCTCAGATTAATCCAAATTAAATGACATTTGGAAAATACTAAATGGGGAAAAAATTCAAAGAATTTGCTGAGGTTTTCATTTTGGATGTGTTGTTAAAATTATCTTTTTCTTTTGCCATTCCTGAAGTTGCCTTACAATTTTGACAGAATTGCGACTAAAGCTCAAATTAACCAGAATTCTTTAAAATTAGGTGACATTTGCAAATAACCAAGTTTCAGATAAAAAAAAATCCTGAAGATATATGAGGTGTTGTTAGACTGTTTCCAAAGCCAAGTCACTAAGCACATTTCTGACAATCAAGCTCTGACGTTCTTAGCTCCTCTTAAAGTCCCTTTAAACAAGCTGAATTTGAAGCATGACTTAGCCAATTTCACTGCTCCAAAATGTCATCTAACTAGCAAACAGCAATATGTTCAAAAATCAAGCAGCTGCCTTCACAAATTGTGTGGCATTGACAAGGTTGCCCACTATCCACCACTCTATTCGCAAAATCCCGGGTTGTCATGTATCCACTAATCCTGCCACTTACCCTCGTGGAGATTCAGCATCCTGGTGCATTCAGGGGACACGCATAGTAGGAGAAAAAAAAAAAACCTCCACCATCCGCCGGGTTTGCCCCTGCTCTGCTCCTTCTGCAGCCGCTTACTACCCGGTCATCCAGGCAAAGTTAACATCCACAATCCGTTTCACTGCCTCTGATTCTTTCTCTCTCCCTCCGTCTCCTCGACTTGACTTAGAATCCGTCCCTCTCCGCTGCTGTCTCGCTCGATCTGGCAACGTGCATTGACTTTCCTCTCCGCAACATCACTCCCCCTTCTCCTGCCTTCATATCCCTCGGTAGCCACGCTCGCACTAGACCCCGCAAGGCTGCTGCTGCTGCTGCTGCTATCCCTATCTCTCTCCCTCCTCGGCTGCGTTGCTGGCTGGCTTTTCCCCCGCCCACCCCTCTCCGCCTCCTAGCTTGATCTCTCCGCTGAGTATTCCCCTGCCCCTGTCTGCTCCCTCTCTCTCTCCCTCTCTGTCTCTTCCTTTTTTTTCTAACCAAGAGGAGCTTGCGGGACATTTAACATGTGTTGGTTAAGGGGGCAGATTCGCCTGGCTTGCCGTATAGCTTCGGTGGTAGGTCTATTCCTTGGGGGATTCTCTTGGGGAGGGGGTTGAGGGGAAATTGGGGGTGTGAACATAGGCACAAAAAAAAGCTCTTGATGTTCCTCTAACTAGGGTCTATAAGCAAAAGAAGTGAGAGCAAATGGTCCCAAAAAAAACAAAACAGTCCCATCCAGTCAAACTAGTTTGTTCACACTCAACTCTTTTTACGAGGTCTAAATTACATGCGAACGCGACTAAAGATAGTGTTTATGGCCGCAATGGATGGTCACTTGCAAAAAAAGCAGTGAGGCAAACCAAAATAGCACTCTTTTACTACAGCTTGCTAGAGCGTTCCAGTGGTGCCAATTGCGAAACGATCATAGGTTTTGCTGACAAACGGGAACTGTCGCAAAGAAACAAGAAGAAAAACTATTTTTCTTGACAAGTCAAAAGGAAACAAAGACTCCAGCAAACAGATATAATTAGGCCAACAGACAGCCTTTCATCTAGTGTCAGAAATCTTAACCAGGCAATTGTCTGGAGAGAGCAATGAAAGAAAATCGCAGATTCTTTTTGTTCTTTGGAGGAGACAGTGGTTTTGTTTGGGAGAATCCGATGTCTGAGTGGAATTGAGTTTGTGTACAAAGACATCCTGGCCTGTTTTGTGATTTTCAAAGTGGTAAGAGGACAGATTGAGAGCTAAACTTTGCCTGATATGATGTGCATGGTAGATTTGGGGTGTCTTGAATTTCAAATAATTCTTCAATGGATGACACAATCAGGCAAATAGGATTTTATTTCTCTTCTCATTACACATTATCTTTAAAAATCTCTTCGAATGAAAGTTGTACACAAAATACACAGAAGGTTTTTGCTATGTTATCATGTTATCAGCTGAAAAACGGTATAACATCTGGAGTTCCGACGTTTATTTTTTAGGCATACTGACCTTTCGGACCACATTCCTTTCTACAGTCACTTACTATTTTGAACTCTTCTTGAAGAATACAGTTTGGCAGAACCTTTTTTTATCATGTCACCAAAGGAAGTTGTGTAGCTCGGGTTTATATTTAGGAAAATAACTAAAGATGTTTCCCCGTTATAGTGGATTCACGCGCTGTGAATAAAACAAATGAATTATTAGTATTACCCCGATACTGTCCCGAAGTCAAGTGCTAGAAGCTTTTCGCAACAATTAAAACCATCAAGCTTCATGGACCACCGAAGAACCTTCAAGGATCAAACACCGCGATGAGTACCCCGCACCATGAGGGGGGGGTCAGGATAAAGCTGGGAAAGAATAGACACCAGGAGCGCTGAAGGGCCCTCCCGGTCGACTGCGCTACACTGCCGCTACACTCACGCTCTGCTCCATCTGCCGCAATGACAATCAGTTTCAGCTCAGTGCTTGTGACAAACTGCAGCCTGGACGCTTGCAAGAAGACCACGCCAGGAAGAAAGGGAGGTGAGGGGGGTCCGAGCTATTGTCTAAGCCCCAATAGGACCAGCGCGAGAGGGGGCGAGTTCGCGGAGGGTGCGAGAGGCCGATTTAAAAGGGTCCCAATGACAGGAGCGCTCAGTTAAAGAAGAGAGAAAGGAAGAAATGGGACATGGGGCTTGACTTAAGAGCGTCCAGTGTCGCTAATGTCCCAAATGAACAATGACACTAACCATGTGAGAAAATTAGCTGGCTGCAGAGAGGGACGGGACGGGGGGGTTAGGGAGGTCATGGTGGAGGTAAACAAGCCAGGGGTGAGGTGTTGTAGGCAAAACGCGTGGGTGGGTGAAGTGCATTCCTGCAACTATGAGCTTTAAGAGGGGGGAAACTATATGGACATTTCCCAGTAAAGACAATTTTGAAAATAACTGTCACTGGCACAGTCATGAGAAGGAGGAAAAACGACTTCACTCACACACAAAGAAATCAATGAATCAATAGCATCATATCACAATCAAATCAAATATTGACATAACTGTGCAACATAATGAATTGAGACCAGAACTGAGTACTTTTTTAGGGGGCGGTCGCAAGATAAGTTATTGTCTTATCTTGCGATGGTTCAGCGACACCACATGCCCAAAGAATGAGATCAGCTGACTACCTGAACATGCTGAATGACCAGGTTATTTCTGGATTTCTTTTTCCCTGATGGCACGGGCATAATCCAAGAGGACAATGCCAGGATTCATTGGGCTCACATTGCTAAAAAGAGTGGTTCAAAAACATAAAAGCATGACTAAGCCATAAATGAATCTGTTATGATCAAAACCAAGAAATACTATAATTTGAGATTAACCTGAGCACGACCTGAAGACTACTAACTAACAACTAAATCCGATTACCCTCCCGAATCTGTCATGCCCTGTCTCCCATTCGTCATACTTATCATCCGTGAGAGATTCATAATGTCAGACGATTGGCCGATATTAGCTCAGCGGCATGCTGGGAGGTATAATTGCGTTTATCATATCCGCAGCTGCTAGCTCCCAAATGCGAACACATCACAAACACAGCCAGCGTGAGCCCATTCAACAAGCAGGTGGCCGCTATTTACACACCATTGTCCTGTTTCAGAAATTTAAAAAAAGGGCAAATTTGATAGCTAGGTCAATGCTAACACTTACACGTGCACATAATCAAGAAATATTAGCGCGCGTGTTCGAAGCTAATTTGATCAAGACATAGGGGCGAGTTGTGGGGCACGGCAGGTGGAGTGATGGATAGTTTTGTGGCGCTGCAAAGACGGAGGAAAAAAATACAATTATGAAAATGCATGACGAATTTGAAATGAAAAATGGTCACGGGCTGGTAGTCAATTTGGTTATTTTGAATGGAGCAAAGGAAAAAGAATAATTGGTGAATAATTGTGGTCAAATGTGCATAAAGTGGGTTATTAACTCGCTTTGGAAACCATTAAGTAAAACTGGTTAAGGTCTCCCAACTGGATTAAACCAAAAATTATTGGCAGGGTAAAGCTGGAATATTATCAAGTTTTTAAGTACATATGACACATTAGATTTATTTTTATTTATTGGTTTATTTGGTCGGGACAGTGCATGTTAATGAACATACATGGGTCTCATGCATGTAAACAAGCCACACCGGATTGTAGCCTTGGGCTAATTTGCATCCATTGTCCCCCATGCACACTCTTAAACACACTCTCATTCATCCTGGCCTATTGTACATGTTTTTAGTGGTAGAGGAAACCGGAGTACCCAGAGGAAACCTACGCAGACACGGGGAGAACATGCAAACTCCACACAGAAAGGCCCCGTCCAGGTGGGAATCGAACCCTGGACCTTCTAGCTGTGAAGCACGAGTGCTAACCACGGTACTACCGTGCCGCCCAAATGATGTCTGGATTTGTCTATCCGGGCAAGAGAAACTTATCCAGGATAAGTTCAACCAGCTTTGTGGTAAAGGAAGTGAAGAAAGTGACAGGAAGTTTACGATCTACTCTATAATGGCAAAACTACTGTACTTTTCTTGTACTACAATCTGTGACTACGATTGCATGTCGTCAATTTTCCGGTTTCTGAAACATTTGGAATTACCCGTTTACATGCGTGAGCAGACAGAGTTACTTCATGGTAAATGTAATTGGGATAATCCCAATCCAAAACGCAACGCACAGAACATCATGACACAAAAACACGTCATTACTGATTCTTCTTCTTCCTGTATCCAAAGACAACAATGGGGATATTCCAATACGCTTATACATGACCAAATATTCGGGTTAGAAAAGGAGTAATCCAGGGATCCTATTTGTGTTGTTAAAAAACTGTTTTTTTGCCGGTGTTTACATGGGCATGCGCAACTGGGTTATTGCTAACCTCATGCAAATGTAGTCAATAAAATAAGTTGGGGCAGCTTTAAACCAGTACGGTTGCATTTCTTCCTTCTGCCTTCTAAACTTTTGCCTTTCAACCACTCACCTCTGAGACTGTTCATATAAATGCAATCTCTCTTCTTTTTCACGCTGCCGTCCTTCCACCTTCACTGGTGGAAATGTCCCTGCAAATGTCCAAGCACCAAACTTAATATCATCCATCCACTATCTATCTAGTAAAATATATTGGATGCCCCAGCTTTACCTTGATGAGCTGTTTAGTCTCTACATGTTCCTTGGCAGATATGGGCACGTCAGCAGCAAATTCGTCCAACTATGTTTTGCTGAAGGCCATTTGATTAGCTCACCAATAGCCAGGAGTCAAATAACCATTTTACGGGCACGCAACAAGCGCAACACCTGACACAACAAGTGACGGAGCGTGCAGGAAATGGTTTCTCACATCTAAATAACTGCTTATAAGTCACAATTTTCATTCCAGTAAACAAAATAATATGCAGAATCCCAACTTTATGCCCAATATTTCACCCACTCCTGTCAACTCACACAATTTAATGACTTTCTTTCCCTGCTAATAGCCCATTGTCTGAACACACTTCTCTTGCGTGTGAGAATGTGGACTGTAGGTGCTGAGTGAGCTGCTCGGCTCATTTAGGCCCCGAGGATTGGCTTTCCATGGGGGAGGCACCACTAAAAATAAACCTATAGGGAATTATGCTGATGCTCTTGGAGTATATTCTTACTTTTTGACACCATTCACAGATTACTCGTGCCGAAAAAGGTGGCCAAAAACTACAACTAACATGAGCAGATTTGGTGTTGGATAGTTGGCGCTCTTTCCTCATAGCAAGAAGTTCCCGGCTTCGATCTTCAATTTATTCTGTTGTTGTTGTTTGTTTAAAGCCACACCGCATAGCATTTTACCCAATAAATAAAATAGAAATACAATCATTTATTTTATGAAAGATATTTTCATCATTGAAAAATATCTCATAAATGTACAAACAAACATGTGCTTTTGCTGTGAGCGGCTCAACTCTCGTTCAACATGACTGTAACTTTTCCGTGAATGGGTACGTCTCCAGCTCGTCTCCATGGAGATGTTGACTAATAGCATTTTCTGTGTCGAGCTGGTCATTAGGATCATGTTTTGTGTTGATGGCAACAGTATAGCCCAAAATGTTACGCAGTGTGCCTTTAAATATCCTGATTTTGTCTGTGCCCGTGTAAGTGCAGTACTCTGATTTCAACATCTTGTAGAAGGCTGTTTCCAGGTCATGAGAAACCAGGATACTCACACTGGGATAGTCCAACCATATCCAAGATACTGTGCCATGTAAACTGAGTATCCTGGTCTGATCATGTGCCAATTTGAGAGACAGATATGTTAGAAGTTGAAACTTTCCCACAGCAACTGTAGCTTGTACATTGGCTTCTAAAACTGTGTTCATTGATGATAAATAAAACACTGGAGAATACTTTTTCATGTCTTTCACTGAAGCTGTGACAGTGCTGCACGGTCATCAGTGCTTCCTTGGACAGTTCTCGTCCCTGTGTTTAGAGGAATGTGCTAAACAGCTGTGTGTTAGCAACATTGCCAAAGTGTTTAGCTCCTTACCATATTTGTCATTAGCCTCACACCACTCTAACGCCTAAACATCCAGGATTCTTTTATTGCTCATATGTACAGGGCAACAAGTCCTCCAAATCCAATATGTGTCCTGGTTTCTCTGAGCGCATGTTAACATAATATTCAGAACACAGTCATAACGGGATATGGCTAATGTAGTATACTCGAACCAAGAAGGTTTTTTTTCACCATTTTTGATTATTAGCTTATTTGCTGCCAAATCTCAACTTATAAAATCCCATGAGAACTATGCCTTTCAGCCTCGCTTTGCACTTTCCCCTCTCTCATTGATCCCTTCGGCCTGTCCACAGACCAGTGAGCAGAAATCGCATGCGCCACTGCGGCTCATTACAGCCCAGTCAATGCTGTCGTCTAGGTGTGTGTTCCCAGACAGCCATTAATCACACCACAAGCCTGAAGAGGAAAAAAACACCTAAGAGGCGCTTTGTTCCGCGGCCTGCGATTAGCTCCTACAAGAGGCTTAAGCAGAGACATGCTCCGGAGAACAATGTTTGCTAATACGGGGGGAAAAGTATGGGGTGAGGCAGGTTTGGAGAGACTTCAGAGAGTCACTGGGAGATGTTTACCTGGCAACATGGCGGCTGCCTGGAAGAGGTGGTGGCAGGGGAAGACAGGAGGAAATGCCCAAGATGAAGTTTGTTTGCCCAACAGTCAAGGGCTTTTGTTGGGTTATGAGGAATAAAAAAAATATTAATAATAATGGCGGCTGTTGTGAAATTACCAAGCAGTTCATACAAGCTATAAAAGGTGGGCAGTAATCTGTTACATTTACTCAATGTTTTTTTTGTTTTTAATGCTAGGCTGAATATATATATATAACCACTAAGGAGGGGTAACAAGTAACAAGGTAAACCCTTCCCTACTTACCCCTGATGGTTTAACATCACGCGCTGTTTCTTCAGCCTTTATCAGTGAGAGCTATGACTCATGAGATGTTAAGGTATACTTTAAATACAGAGAAATTTGTTCTCAATGCCGCTGGGGCAACCTGTAAGAGCAGTGGGCAGGCAGCGTAGGCCAGCGTCCAAGGACTCATATCCAGATGTGGAACCAGGCTTAACATATAGTACATGTTTTTCGTGGTAGGGGAAATTGGAGTACCGGGAGGAAACCTACGCAGACACCCACACAGAAAGGCCTCGTCCAGGGATCAAACCCGTGACCTTCTAGCTGTGAAGCATGAGCGCTAACCGTTGCAGCATCATGGTTTACTGAGCATCCTAAAATCCTTACGATTAACTGAAGTAATTGTAAAACCAGTTAATTTTGACATCCCTATTGCTAAATCTTAAGTAATAATTTGTACTTGAGTAAAATTATAAGTAAAGGACCACCGTGGAGTATTAGTCTGATCCTGAGCCCAACTTGTCTCCCCCAGAGGTCGAGGAATTGTGGCCCGATGAGACCTTCTCAAAAAACGACTCTTTGTCGTGGGGCTCCTCATACGATACGTGTGGTGTCAGTGCATTTTTGATATGATTATTTGTAACAAACATGTTTGACTTACTTCTGGCAGCGATCCTAATGTCACATCACACGGATTCATGAATTCCAATTATTTGTCTGGCGTTCTTCTAGTCTATTTCCCCACTGACTGGTCCAGGACGATGTATTCCAGCTCATAGCATTCAAATTGGAGCATGCGTTCTTGCTGACGATGCGGTAGTGGAAATGCCCAGACTCATATGAGGACTCTTGGTGTAAAATCCCCTCTGGAGACTGTGTGTGGTTGTGGTTTGAGCAGAAGATGAAGTGTGTAATACAATAAAGAGCGTAGTACACCTCCGTCATGTCCCATTAGAGACAGGGATGTGGGCGGACATGTCCCCCCTCCCGCTGGGGCTCCACGGAGACACGGCTTCTCTGACAGGAAATTTCACTCTTTAGATGAGGGCTACAAGGATTATGAAATGTGAATCCGGAATTAATACAGGCTTGATTGGAAAAACGATGAATGAAAATGTCTACAAAATCAAATGTTTTCCGGAGATGCTCAGCTAAAGTGTAAAGTACAAAATGCTCTTTGTAGGTATTTGGTAAAGATAGCAAACACATCTCTGCCAATAAAATGAACAAAAGATTCTGGAATACAATGGTTGACATGCATTCTGATACAGTGATCTCCAAGGTAAGTTTGAAATTGATATATCTACATTTAAAATGGGGAATAAAAACCCTCTTCACCTGCAGTGTCTCGCCTTCACCAAAACAAACCGGCCCAATTACAGAGCCTGTTGGCACCAGACTTTGAGGTAAAAAACCGTTGGGACAGAATCCTATTGTTCTTCAAGGCAGACGTATCATTGCTTGGGGAATTTCACTACAATTTGACGGCCACAAAAAGTGCGGCTTCGGCAAAACAGTCACTTACAGTGAAGACGATGAAATATCAAAATCTTTGCCGAACCATGAAATGCCTTGAAATAGCTGCAGTAACACACCTCAGATCCTCCAAAATCCGCTCTGGAGATCATGCAAATTGCCATCATTTGTCTTCTAAAGTGAATGTTGAAAGATGCTGAATAATTGATACCCTTTTACCAGTGGCATATTGTAATTTCGTCGCTTAAGCCTTTGCATATTCCGTTTGCGACAAGAAACATCCCAGCTGTTCCACCGTTTCCTCTTCATGATCGATTGTTCGGTACAACATGCGGAACCTGTCACATCAGCAGGTAGCCTAAGTCTTTCAAATGGACTCACGTTCATTAAGTCACCCGACCTTTTCCGCTAACGGCCACACACTGCGCAGACCGGGGCGTAAGACTGTACGACTCCTGATTATATGCGAAGTCCTGATCGCTAAATCAATGGCAACGACTTATTGACTGCAAATCTCTACGATCCGACGGACGATTCCTTTGACGCCGCCATCCAGGGATCTTTCTTTAATTAAATGTCCCTGTCAATGACCAGATCCTGTTCCTGTTACTGCTGAGGGCTTTCGCAAATACAAACAAAGACGTTCTTTATTGTCCAATTAGGGAAATTTCACCATGTTTTTTGTTGGGTTCAAAGCTCAATAAATCAGGCAAGAATTAGATGTTGCGTCTTGATGTTATTCCGGGAAATCTCCGGCTCGCTAGAGACAGAACATCATAAAATAAGCATTGTAAAGGGTAATTTTCGTGTTTTTTCACTCTGACATTACAAACTAAGATGTTATGGGAGAAAACTAGCCAAGAATCTCAACATTTACCACTGTGAGAAAAATCGATGTTTTCACCTACCGTATCTCGCCTGAAGTCATTAAACTACAATTACTAACATAGTCCCTTGGCGTTAGTTAGTTCCTGACCCTAACCCGTATGTATTATCCAGAGAATTTATCTTAAATTTGTAAAACATGAAAAACGTTGGTCAGCAGTGAAGAGAAGACATACATGGATTTATTTAAGGTCTTAAGGTCATTGGCATTCAAGGAAAGAAAGAGTGTTGCCCTGTGCCGTTTATGTAGAGGACCAACCACGGACAAAAGAAGCAAGTAGTGTAGGTCACTTAGTTGGGTTTGTTGCGTCTTGGGCCAGAAGTCTCCAAACTCCAACAAAAAGCCACCAACATCACCAAGCCAAATATAGTGCAGCAACATAAACAAAAACAAAAATCTGTCTTTCCTCTTGGAGATAATGTTTTCTCAAAGCTAAATAGCTCGGATGCACCCACCGTATGGGACCAATACACCACATCTCTCAGCACCTCGGGATAGACAGGATCTGGGATGGTCCTTATCTTTAAATGAAGGATGTTTTGGGAAATTGGCCACACAAGCACACACGTTAGCCAAAATAATGAAACGGTTTGGGAGCACAAAGAGGGTGGAACCCCAACGCAGATCTAGATAAGGAAGTCTTCAACAGAGCTTAATAGACTTGGATGAGCAGCCACAAAGTGGAGGAAGGATAGATCCAAGTATGGTGGCATTCTTCCGCAGAGAGCGCACCTAAATATGAAGCTCTAGGAAATGATAATAAGCTATTGTATTTTTAACTTAGAAAATAAGCTGACATTACTTGCTTATAGGGCTGCACAAGTTTGACAGAAAACGAATTGCCATTTTTCTGACAAATATTGCAATTCGGTGCGCAATTTTATATACTGTATGTTTTATTTTTCATGCAATTGAGCATTGAGCTGCATTTGAACTTCTAAGACTGCTGTTGAACATCACAGTATTCAGTTTTTACATTCCAGCTTCATGCAGCAACAAGATACAAATATGCAAGAGACAGCACATTGGCATTTTATGGAGTTATCAGAAAAAACATCCTTAGTTTTAATCTTCTCTAATAAACGTGGCGCTCTCACACTCCTTCTCCCTCTCTATTCAGCTACACAAATTCATTCTCTGAATCACTAGCTGTAAAACGCTGCTCGTTTTATGAAGATCCACCTCATATGTACATCAAAAACTGTAAAGATGTCAGAAATAGACTCGCCTTAATACAACATACGGCGATCGGCTTTTTCAGACCATCTCAACCCGCTCCGTGATGAAATGAAAATTCCGTGATCCAATCTGTCTCGCAGGTCGCAGAACACTCGTTGTTTGTTACTAGCAGGGAGAACAGTTTTCACCGCTAGTAGCTGCAGGAGCGCATACCAACTTGATTCTTAAGCTTAGTAACGTTCATCGTGTCTACTTGTGTTACTAGTACAACTTTCAAGGTATTTAGTCAGACACCGGGACTGAACTTGATTCTTCTGCAGCATTTCTAATTGGCCAGCAGCCAAAGGAAGAGAGGCTCGATAATTCTGATTGGCGAACATGTCTTTCACTCAAATGGATAGGTTACCGCAGTAGCTAAAACCTCAATTTCGATTCGATAAAGGTTAATGGTTCAGTCCTAGTTGCTTACATGTGATTACAAGCCTACATGACGTATTAAAAGCGTAACGAACACTTTGTAAACTAAAATGTGTGGTAGACTCCATAAAAGCCCCTTCCAATCCAGACATATAACCTCAGATCTCAGAAGTGCAGGACCCCTTTACTTTTTGTAATTGGACGCAGCAAATTATCGGCATCCTTATACCAATTTTGCACCATATTTGAATCCGCTCTACAAAAGCTGGGAGTCGAGTCGTCGCCAGCTGCTCCCTGTTGATCCCTCTTCAATTTGTCACCGCGACCTTACAGCGCGAGCCCTGGATCTCTCAAAGCAATTAATCCTGCCTCTGCCACATGACACTTCACTACTCGCTCTCTCCTGCTACTACTGTACGTCCACAAAGAGCTCGGACGCGGATATCTCACAGCAAGAAAGTTTCGGGTTTAAGAAAAAAGAAAAAAAAAAACTTTCCGTCGTGGGAAATTCCGAACGGGTTAAACGGCTAAACGCAGGGAACCATTTTACGAGGTTAATAGATTGAGTTAATGAAGCTTTTTATTGATGCCTCCCACCAAGGTCGCTCCGTCTGTGGTCACTGGGCTGGAGAGCGCTGATGTGGAGCCTGTGTTTCAAGGTTACATGCGGAGCTGGCCAGAAATATTAGCCAAGGTAATTAGCAAAATGGAAAACACCGTAAACAAACAAGAGTGTGATTACGAGTGAAATGTGCTCCTGAAGGATTAAGCGAGAAAATGCGGGGATAGTTTGGATTCTTGGAGGTGGCGAGCAGCGTTTAAAGGCTTAAGACTTCTTTCCATGGGGTATTGCGTAATGGTAGCTTTCCCTCGTTGTTTTGTGTTGTTTGCTGAAAACTCTGACATGGTTTTGAACAATCGGTATTGCATGTAGATTTTACAACACTGTCACTTGAAATGGGATTGCATGCGAAATCGACTTATTGAGATTTTAGCTACGTTATGTTGTTTCCTTATCCAACAACATTCCTTGAGTAATACGTAAGCTTCATTCACAATCTTGTTTGTTTTCTCTGCTGAAGTGCCCTGATTTACATTTCCTGGATTCTATTGCATCATTAAAGGAGCGCAAAACATTTGTATTTATTTTTTTAAGAGAGTCTTTTTTGAGTCTCTCTCTCTAAAACCAAAAAATCAGGTTCGAAATCTAGGAGTAATCATGGACTCAGACCCGAACTTAAACAGCCACATCAAAGCAATCAGCTTTTTACCATCTGAAGAACATTGCTAAGATCAGAGGAATAGTGTCAAAACCAGACTTAGAGAGACTCATCCATGCATTTGTCTCCAGCAGGTTAGACTACTGTAACGGCCTGCTCACTGTTAGAGCTGCAGTACATCCAGAACGCTGCTGCTCGAGTCCTGACAAGAACCAGGAAATACGACCACATTAGTCCAGTGCTCCGGTCTCTGCACTGGCTTCCTGTCACTCAGAGAATAGAATTTAAAACAGCTCTGCTTGTGTACAAGTCTTTTCATGGTTTAGCACCAAAGTCCATCTCTGACATGTTAGAGCCGTATGAACCATCTCGGGCCCTGAGAACTTCAGGGAGGGGTCTCCTGGTGGTTCCCAGAGTCAATAATAAACACGGTAGGCTGCGTTTCAGTTTCATGCAGCTAAAATCTGGAACAGTCTTCATGAGGATGTGAGACAGGCCTCAACTCTGACAATGTTCAAATCCAGGCTGAAAACAGCTCTTTTTACCCGTGCATATGAAAACTGAAAGTATTTTATCTGCACTCTTGCCTTTTACTGTAATTAATACATTTTTATGTTGATGTTTTATTGATTGATTTGATCTGTTTTCTTGTCATTTTATGCAACTGTGAAGCACTTTGAATTTCCTTGTGTATGAATTGTGCTCTACAAATAAACTTGCCTTGCCTATTTGGTAATAATCTAAAACACATCTTTATCACTTTCTCGCAGTTTGTTGGTTAGAAAACGCAACATTAATCTCAAACAGCTGAAACTAAATATCCAGTGGTTTCACTTCCTGACTTAGAGCGATCTCACTCCTCCCACTCACCTCGTCTTGCTCTCCTTCGCCGTGCAGCTGTTTCAATAAAGAGGCAAAAAATAGCTTGTGTGGTAGTGAAGCTATGGCGAGTGTTTTCACTTCACGCAATAAAAGGAATAAGCTTAGCCAGAGATGGAGAGGTCCTATGTATCCATTTCCTGGATACGTAGGACCGTGGTGCAAAGAACAGCCACTTGAGAAGATTCAAAGATTACTCAAAGTTGCATTAATAATATCCATCTTTTAAAGCCCATATAATCCACCAGCAAACTATTTCAAGGCAGTCGTTTTGCGCTCAAAGTGTGTTCATCCCAATACCATGGATTTGCTAGCATGCCGTTTGCGGAAAATTATCGCTTGTTTCACTGTTTTATAATGTATCATTCCTAGTGCTGTCTGCAGAGGGCGCATCCATCCAATTTCAAATCCTGACCTGTCCAGTCTCTCACTCCTTATTGTCTTTTCATGACACGGACAGTAATTCAAATTTTATAATCTAAAATTTCAATGCCCAAAATGATGTTTTCCATGTCCATTCACAGAATCTCTCTCTATTTTAAACGGTACAAAAAGATCTAGTGAAGTTGAAATTCTTAAACTCAAGGACGCCTTTCAGAGAGCAAAGCATCAAAGTAATGTTTACAACAACTAGCCAGAATCAGTGCCACTAAACTGCATATCTAATCATAAAATGTAACTGCTTTTATCTCCCCCAGGGAACATGGATTTCCGTCCAATATTCCAAATTCGCCACAGCCTCTTTAACCAAGTTTTCTGAAAGTTAAAAAATTCAAAGTATAACTGATTACAAAAGAAAAAACACAATTATGGTGAGTAATATCTCGGACCCCGCAAAGTTCAGCAGCCCCCCATCCAAAAAACATGTCTCGCTCCTGATATCGCATGAAAGCCGGGCTCCTTTTATGGCTTCAAAAACAAATCCTGAGGGAAGTATTTTTCCAAAGCGTCTGGGGCGAGTTCCAGACGATGAAACCATTGATTTCCTCGGTCTGCCATAGCTTCTTAAGAGTGACCTCCAAACGCGTTGGATTAGCCCTTTAGCCATTCACTTCAGAGAGCTAGGTCCCCCCTCTACGGAAGCCTACAAGGATCAAATTATTGCGTTAGGCACCGGCAACTTATCCGATTAGAGTTGTGGAAGGCGTTCGTGCTTCCTGGGTCTTTCATGTACTGTACAAAGATGGTGGACGGCGAGCGGGAGTCTTTGAGGACACTGTCTTTGAGGACACTCTTTGAGGACACTGCTGTCAAATGAGCCAGACGCATTTGAACAGAGCTTTAGCAGATTTGGGTTGTTGTGAAGAAATGATCACATTCTTAAGAACTCATTAAGTCACCTTATTTCTCCTCTGGAAAACTGATCTGCAATGTTACTGCGCTACGTTATTATGAAAGTAACGCAATGAACTACTCAAGCGTCGCTGGCTTTCTAGGCTTCATTTGTCATATTTTTTATGTTGAAGGATTGATATTAGTACATCAACAAATGAATAAATAAATAAAAGTGAGATAAATCTGCCTTATGATTGTTGTGTATGTGTTTATTCCAAAAAATTATAGCAACAGCCTAGAATAAGACCATAACACTGCAAGGAAACAAATTCCCAGACACCATCAGAGTTTGTCTGGTAATATACGTATCTGGGATGTTCCAATACAGAAAAACAAAGCAAGACTAAGCTAAACACAGGACGGAAACGCAGAGCTGCTAGTGTGACTGAACATTTTTTAATGTGCTTTCTCGTTCGAACATAATACCAAGTCATTAAAACGTATCACCAACTAGTTCTAACGTGTTGCCAAAGTCGTTTTAATGTGTTGCCAAAGTCGTTTAAACGACTTCTTGGAGTGAAGACTAAATTACCATTACCTTTTCCCCATAATACCACAGGATACGGGCATGCGCCCAACAATACACATTGCTTATGACAACATACAACAAAAAGGGTCACTGACGTGAAAATAAAGCAAGTAAAACGTATTGGATAATTGATATTGTAGTTATTTATTTATTTTTGAACAATTCTCATCATTCATTCCAACGACTTTAGCAACACGTTAAAACGAATTGTCATTAATCTACGTTCGAACGAGAAAGCGCATTTAAAAATGTTTCAGTCACACTGGCAGTAGTGAGTTGCCGTAGCACAGTGAGTTTACCATAATATTATGCTAAATAAGGCGAATACTTTCACAATGTTAACGAGTTCATAACACTTCCACTGGAGTTCACTCAGCAGAGGAGTTGGGGAAACGGTAAGATTGAAAGGTGAAATCACACAAATGACTTTGCTGGAAAACTAACCATTAGATCAATAGTTCACAACTGTCCATAGGATGACAACCCATGAGCTAAACTCCTTGTTGAATTGGTACACATCTCCAGAGATTATACGTTTTCATGCAAATTAAATATTTCCACACAATTAAAATGTCAAAAACATTTTATTGTGAGAGAGATAGAGCTGGCATGAAGGTTCCAATAAAATACATTTAAACCTCTCTTATTTGCAGCCAGGTGAATGTTTTACTGTGTAGTTTATTTCCCAGGTTGATTTAGGCATTAAATCAGCACAAAGCTGAAATTGTAATAAAACAACTTGGCACTCGTTTATTTTAACAGACCCACTCCATGTTTTCCTACTTTGTCCACAGTAAAATGGTTGGGAACCTCTGTTCTAAAGCACTTAGACATGCCGCCTCCGAATGACTGCAACATCAATGCGCCCACTACCTCCTCTTCAGTCCGCCCCGCTCCTCTCCACCGGGCTGACTTTGAAGAGAGCACACACAAGGCAACGAGTTTGTGAAATAAAACTCCTAATAAAATAATAAATAACTATTGCAGAGCAGGCGACGGAGGCCCTCGGAGCGGAGAGAGAGGATGTGGAACCGTTCGAATAAAACAGAAATTCAGAGAGTTACTAACGTGTTACCCACAGCACTGCAGCCGTCATCGAAAAAAGGCAAAAAACCAACAACAAGAAAACAAAGCAAAATCAGGCCCATCAAAATGTTAGGCGGCATATACCTGTAGTATCATTTCTGCACAATCACACTGCATTTTTCTGTACAAAAAGTATACAAAAATATGGAAGGAATAGGGGACAGAGAAGCAGACTGAATACACAGATAATGTCCGACACTTCTCAGGAAATCTATCAATCCGGCTGCACGTATCACACTATCCATCTCCTCGTGCAATAATAGCGGTCAGTTTTCAATTTGGCCCACAGGCAAATTCGCTTGTACAAAGAGCACCCCATTACCCATAATCCCCCGGACTAAAGCTCGCATTTTCTCTGACCCCTGCCTCTCTCCATTCTTTCCTCGGCGGCACCATCGCGCTCCAACATGACAAATCTGTTATTGATCAGCAGATGGAAGAGGCTAATGTCCTCCCCATGCTCACAGGCCGCAGCTGTACTCAGATCCCCGGCTTTAAGCGCGCGACGTCCCCAGCTGGGTTTGGGAAGTCCGGCCCCTTCCAACCCCCCCTCCTGTCGATGCCTGTTGGTCGGTCGTCACTCCTGGGCTGTGGAGAAGGTGTGGAAGGGGTCAGGAAATCGCCATCTGCCCCTTTTGGCACGCAGTGGCAGGTGACGTGGCGGGAGACGGCGGTACAGTAGTAGCTCGACTTGGGATGGAATAACAGGAGATTCAAGCGAACACCAACATGCCATCTTGGGATTGTCGGATTTGCCCAATTCCAATTGAAAGTCATCAAAAAGTGGGGATTTCATTGGATAAAAGTTAATATTTTGGAGTACTGAGAGCACAGGGAAGTTCGACTGTCTTTGCTTGGACACTATTTTACTGAAATAAGGTGAATATGAATCGCCGCAGCACTGAACTGATCTGAAATGTATGCAGATTCACAGTATCACACCCAACATTCATTTAGTAAAAAAGCAACAGTTTGCCTCTATCTATGTCACTTCCTGTCAGTGTCCAATAAGGAAGTGAGACTATAAACATCACAAAAAAGGTCAAACTAAAGAAACCTGGGTAAATGTTTTAGCAAAATCTTAAATATAATTGTGTTAACTATGTTTTAGCAAAAATGTTTAAAGTCTCCAAATCACTTTTATCTTGTGAAATGTTGGGTCAGATATTTTGACATTAGTGTGGTTGACAATGGACGTTAGATAACGTGAATAAAAGTCATATTAAGAAGGTAAATGAAAAGGCAATCTCAAAACAAGTTGAGTCTCTGATTAGTTTACATGAGTTCGATTAGATTACCACGGCAACGTCCTGTCAGTCCCGCCCACTTACGGACATTTGCCGGGGGCCATTCATATTTTGCATTGATTTTGTTTTTAAATTCTAATATAATAAAAAATTATAAAAGCATTTTGCCGTATTTTCAAGTATAGTTAGCACATAACTGATTAGCCTGCCTCTTAAGATTTGAATTTTCCGAAAAGTCAATGTGAAATATGAATGGAACTTTTACTTTTACTACAGAGCACCAGAAGTGGGCGTCTTTCCGATAAAACAACTTGGCCTTAAACATTTCATTTCATCACTGATTTTCCCTAAACCATTATGGCTCCTCTGAACTCCATTTCCCCGCTCTTCAGCAGACCTCACTCTTGCCCTCGTCATCTGCGCTCCACTATAAAAACAAGGCCAATCCGCTCTCCATTGTTTTAATCCTGGGGAGATTACCTCAGCCTTACCCCAGCCTTATGTCCATTGCGTCCATTGTTTTTCCTTGAGTGTGTGTGTTGTGCTTGTGTGTTGTGTCTCTGGGAAGGTGGGTGGGGAGAGTGTGAATACGACAATGTGTTTGTATTTGTGGGAGGAGGTGGGTGTGAGAGAATGTTTTAAATCTGTAAAGCACTTTATGTTATGTATGAAAAGTGCTATATAAATAAAGATTGATTGATTATTACAGGCCAGTGCTGTCACGGGACTTTGACGTAGCAGATTGTTAGAAGATCTTTATTTATATAGTGCCTTTCACAGACATGGTTACAAAGCGCTTTACATGAGCATTTTACATTCACTCCACACTCAGTGATAGTAAGCTACAGTTTCCCCTGGGGGAGACTGACAGAAGCGCTGTCACGACTACACACATCTGCGCCAACGGTCCCTCTGACCACCACCATACTTTCACTCACACACATCATTTATCCTGGCCTATTGTACATGTTTTTAGTGGTAGGGGAAACCGGAGTACCCGGAGGAAACCTACGCAGACACGGGGAGAACATGCAAACTCCAAACAGAAAGGCCCCGTCCAGGTTGGAATCGAACCCTGGACCTTCTAGCTGTAAAGCCAGAGCGCTAACCACTGCGCTACCGTGCCGAGGTCAGCCCTGTCCCCGCCCCGTCGTCCTGTCATGGTTGTTACCGTGCCCATATGTCCCCCACAAGTGTCTCTCAATGCAGCTCCAACTACTGTATAAGGGTTGGTGTGATGGTGACAGTGCTTTTGTTCAAGGTTTATTTGGTCAGTTTTTATTTTAGATGGAGTCATTGTCAAACGCAGCTTCTATCGATAAATAGAGTTTCTACAGGTCGTAGCAAGTCAAATTTGATGTCACAATTGCAAAAAATCTTGGCATATTTCATTTGTAAACATTCAAGGACAGATTGAAGAACTCTTTTGTCCCTCATGCCATCAGGCTCTATAATAGAACCACGTCAGGGAGGAGCAGAGAAGGAGGAGAGAGGGAAATGTCTTGAACATGGTCTTGCAGTGCCTTAACTTAATTGCTTAACTTAATTTTTTTTAACTTTTTAATTTTGTAGATCCTGCTTTGTTGTGTGAATGTGAGCAAGAGACTAATGCGCAATTTCCTTCGGGATCAATAAAGTATCTATCTATCTATCTATCTATCTATCTATCTATCTATCTATCTATCTATCAAACAGAGGAATGAAGGGAATTTTTGATATCCAAAACCAAATTGGACACAAGGGGGAACTTTTCACTAAAAGAGTGTGTAAAATGAGTCTAGTGGCGGATAATGCGCTATTCGCCTCCGCCACTTCTGAGAGGGCGTCACAAGAGGAGGTGACTGCTCTGATGGGAGCACTGCTGGCATTCTTTTCCGCATTTACATCGCGCTGCGTTGTGTCTCACAGGTCAAACTAAAAACTTGATTTACCCCATCAGCTAAACAATGTTCATGTCTCAAGTGAGAAAGAGCTCCAGCCGACAAATCCACATGTTCACCCCCCACAACCCCTTCCTGACCGCGGAGTTGATCTGGTTGGAGAAAAAAGTGTGTCTCCACCCCAGTACTTCCTACTTAAATGCGCTAAGTCTGGAGTAGCAAGATGACAAAGTGCGCTCCTAAAATGTTACGCTATAGCCTGCGTTTTGACACACTAAGATCTGGCCAAATGAGTTTTTCTTTTTGACAAATGTATGCAATAGAAATAGTAGAGCAATGTCAATGAATAGGTTCTGTCTTGAAGGAATTTTATTTTATTTTTATTTTATTTTTTTAGATTTTATGCCAGTTTGAATCAGATTTAATGCTCTTTAATGACCTTTAAGGCCTTAATTTGTTAATGTTCTCCAATTCGGCTTTACCCAAATCTAAAAGCTTCATGACCCGAGATCTTACAGCCTATGGACCAGAGCGAATTTTTCAAGAAGCTTTTAGATTTGGGTAATGCAGTTCAGGTGCGGGTTAGATTAAGGCTGCTCAGAAAAAAAAAAATCAAACAAATATTAATTGACTGAAACGTGTTGTATGGCCTGTAAAATATTCTAAACTATATTGTAAAACGAAAAACTATAATGCTAATTTTTTTGAGCACGTTTTTTTGCTCAATTTGTTTGGGTAAACTAATGAACTTTTCGTTTGTTAGCTGGTATTAGTCGACAAAATCATACTTTTTTGTCATCATTACCTACGTTTCATTTCGTACTTTGTCTAGTTCTGGCCCCTGAAATGGATGCAGCTTGTTACTATGTCCATCTGTCCCCCCCCCCAGAAGTGTCCCTCATGTCTCTAACAACTGTATTTGTATTCGAAAAGGCTCGGTGCGATGTTGACACTGCTTTTGTCTCCATGTGTCAAGGACGTGCCGGCAGTGAATGGCTGCCGCACAGAATGAAGAGACGTTATTCGTGACGGAGAGGCCGGACAGTTCGAGGGCCTATTGAATTCGATAGTGAAGCACATGGATTTGATATATTAGATAATGCCACGGAAATGTGGTAGTGCTCAACGTTTTTGTGGGGAAAGTAATTGCGAAGGGTTACGGTTGTGATTAGATTTGCGACTTCCTTTGAAAACCTAGGTTCTGCTCACTGGAAATGTTGAAAAATGTCTCAGAGTATCAGCGTGAAGAAAGACAATGTTTTTGTTTTGTGTTTGATGGGCAGGGAGGTGTGGACGAGACAGCGTCTGCGTGGGGGCCTATTGAATCTGACGCTGGAAGCACACGGATTTGACATATTTGACAATAGCGTGGGAAGATGGATGGATGAAGACGTGGAATTCTGTACTGAGGCGTCTGGGAAGGGTAAAAAGAAGAGAAGGCTAAAGCTAGATGTGTAATTGAAAGTTGGCTGGTGACAGGATGCTAGCTACGGCTAACTTCCTGGGCTGGTAACTGTTTCCTGTCCTTGTTTTGATCAGACGGAGGGTGTAGCCGTGTCTCACCAAAATCATCAAACATGGATATACACTTACAACATAATAAAAACTTTACAGGCAATGGAAATACTTAAAGCGCATTTGACACATTTTTTGCTAAAACATAGTTAACACAATTATATTTAAGAAGTTGCTAAACATTTTACCCAGCTGCTTGTTATGTTTATAAATTAGTTTCACTTCCTTATTGGACACTGACAGGAAGTGACATAGGTAGTGGCAAACAATTTCACACTGTTGCCGTGCCGACCATGTTATGTCAATGGGAAAGGAGTGAGTCAAACTGCTATGGAACTTTCCCTCTATCTATCATGTGGGCTGGGGAGCTTGTGTTCCCGAGATGTTGTCTGATGTTGTTAGATTGTTTGTGTTCATGTGGTTTTTATGTGGGAAAGAGGGGATTTTGATGTCATCAAATAAAAACGGTCTTTTTTCACTGAGCTTAGCTAATCCTTTAACCTCTTAACCCCCGCGGGAACCGAGCACATTTTCTCCAGTTTGGATTTACCCAAATCTAAAAGCTTCATGATAGATAAAAAGGTGACAAAAACGCAACAAAAAAGCAACAGAAAAGTGACAAAAGAGCAACAGAAAAATTGTCAAAAAGTGATAAAAAAGCATAGACAAACCAGCCTGGTCCCTTAAATTGTAACTAACTCAGCGTTATCACTGGAGCAATATCTAGCTGTTGAAAGTTTTAAAAAAATTAGAAACCAGGCTTTACAGTTGTTTAGAACGTGTATAAAGTGCAATGGTTTCTAATGGGAAACTAGCTTGTTTTGCCGCCCATGTATGGATACTACAGCAATGGCGGACAATGGTGGCCCCTAGCGCCGCGGCCATAAGGCAGTGCAACCAGCGGCCATTGTGAAAAAGTAACAAGAATGTGTCAAGAAAACCCACAAAAAAAACCCACAAAAGAGCAACAGAAAAGCTACAAAAAACAATGAAAGTGTGGCAAAGATCTGATGAAAACGCAGCAAAAAAGCAAGAAAAAAGATCCCTGTAGATTAGTTTTGTAGGTAGCTTTCAAATGAGGCGTTACTCTGGCCTATAGGCTGTGATCTTTTACATTAAAGCTGATACGAAGATCAGAGAAAAAATGCACTTGGTGAAGGCGGGGGTTAAGAGGTTAAATGCGTTCTTGCCATCTCAAGTGAGTTTTATAAAATATTACGTAAATTTACTTTTTACTAGCACTGATGTCAGGCATTTCACTCACAATTTTGTTACTCCAAGGATGACAACGGCTAATACTAAACTCAAAAAAGTAGTGTTTAACTAAAAAACTCAGTTGATTTCCGTAGTCAGGTGCGGAAGTCTGGAAGCTTGTTTTGACCCGAGTTTCCCAGTCATTTGGCCCAGTTGAGCGAGTGTTCATGTGTATTTCCCCAGTTCCAGAGGACCACATGAATGCGGCATATGCCATTAGCTTAAAAATTCAAATAGTTCAAACTGTTCTTCCCAACATTTCTTCATTAAAATTGCTGCTTCACTGAAATAAAATGATAATTATTACTTCATAATTAATTTTTTAATCTTAGTTCATTTTGTGTATATATTTGTATACTGTATATATTTCATTATTGTTTAACAGGAAGTTAGGTTAACAGGAGGTTATTGCAATATCATACATTCACTTGATTTGACTGTCAACATGTAGTATGACTTAGACAAAATAAATCAAGTTAACCCCATCAACCCCCCTGTAGCCTTATGCATTATTAGCCCATTCAAAATAGTTTCAACACCTTAGCGTTAGTGATAGCGAACCCTGTTTATTTGCACACAAAATTACTGGAATTGTCTTCAGCTCACATTTTTAAATACATCTAATATCAATGATTTCAATCTATGAACCAGACTTCATTTGTAGTAAAGGCAAATCAATGTCGCCGAATCCCAACAAACAGGGAATTGGCCTCATTCTTACAATTCTTTATGCACTCTGAAACACGCAATAAAATGTTTAACGTCCCACAATTTGGTGACCATCGTCCACATTGTCCCGGATTCTTTCAGTCGGAGCCTATAATTGTCCCTGATTGTGTGGTGGTGCGATGGAACAACCCAATAATGCTCCACAAAGAGAGGCATGAAAGTTGTAGGTCAGTGGGTCACGGAGGAGCGGTGGGAGAACCAGAGAAATCTCAACACTCCTGGTGGATTGACGGGCTCCGAGTTCTAGTCCCGAGATGCAGCCTAATATGGAGAGGGAGCTGTTGAAATGTAGTTTTTTTTTTTTTTTTTACTGTCGGTCTAGAGGGGCGTTGTTTTATAAAAATGTGTGTATCAAAGAAGTGGGGCGGGGGACTTTGGAGATGTTTCGGATAAAGTCTGGGTACAAAGCCATGTCCCAAATGAATGGCTTCTGGCTTGAATGATTGTTTTACTGCAAACAAATTAAAGTTACATTTGAACCGAATCATAAATAAGTATAGGTGAAAAGAGAGCAATAAGACTTTGAAACAGTTATAAGATTGACTTTTGTTTACATCAGTGACAGTATCCAAAATGGCAGTGCGTGGCATTATGTCACGTGACTATATACCCAGTAAAAGCGTGACATTACCAGCTAGGTAGCTTTATAATGCCCCATTGCCGAAGTCTAAGTGATATAAGCATATAAACTTGGATGGATGGATGGATGTAGATGGATGGATGGATGGATGTAAATGGATGGATAGATGGATGGATGGATGGATGGATGGATGGATGGATGGATGGATGGATGGATGGATGGATGGATGGATGGATGGATGGTGGACTCTGCTAGAGACTCCAAACCTTGTAACATCAAATTCAACAGTGTAACACATCATCAGTTTATCTATAATAAAGTTCTCATTATAAAAGCTACAGCAGCAGGAACTAAAGAGTTCCTAAGACATTTAGCAGAGCACCTGGGAAGCACAATCCGCTCACTGAAGGAGCTTTTCAGTTCATTACAAATTCTACGTAGAGCACAGATTGAGATTGGATCTATGGACATCCTTTTGTTCATAGAATGTTCTGTAGTTCAATTGAGGAAATTCATAAATTAGAAGCCTCTCACTACAGGAATCCCAAAAGACCAACACATCTATTGTTCTTCAGGCCTTGAACTTTGCACTGGTCAAATCTTCCTGCTGAACATGCTGCACATTTAGTCGATAAGTTACCCCACTGTCACGCCTAGACATCGATAAATTCAACTCTTGCAGCATCTCGTCAGACTAATTGAATTCCCCACAATAGATTGATCCCCGAATTTTGTCCCAAGCCCCAAAAGCGTCGTGGTTGGTCTCCTAATATTTCAAATCTGGACATTGCTATCCAAAAGACGTCATTTAGAAGTCCTCCACTTAGGCTTGACCTATGCACAAGTTCACGGCTTCGCAACTCGCAAGGGACCGCTACGTCGCCTCCGTATGTCCTGATAGGTCACTCAGGGTGTCGCCTTAAATGTCTCCTACGTCCTGAGGGGTTGGCGCAGACGACTTGGGCTCGGGGTGTCATTCCTCTGCAGGCCCCTTTTTGTCAAGTCGTCTGGGCCTATAGGAGAGGTCGGTGGTCACTGGTCATCCATCCTACCACAGCCACCCAGACTTCTGACCTCCCCCGACCTCGCTGTTCACTGAGGGAGAAAATTACCCCGAAATTACCCCATTCAAAGCCTGAAGTTTAAAAATCACCACTCTTTCATTGACGGGGTGCACGGAAGGGGCAGCGTCATTAGCGTCTGCGTTTCTTTTGACTCTTCAAAAGTAAAAAGAGAAAAACTTGAACATTGTTTGGGAGGAAATGGATAGCGGACAGCTGTTGATATCCCGGAACGACAAAGCATCTGCCCGTGAGGCGCTCGCTTACCGTCGGACGCTGCGGCGCTCCTCCTCCAGTTGTTTCAGGAGCTCGTCGATGCATTTGTTGGCGTCCATGTATTCCTACGGGGGAGAATGAAGGAGACGCGGTAGATTAGAATGTGCAAACAACAGGGACAGAGTCGCTCAGCCAATGCAACAAGCAAAATATAGTTTTTTACTATGAGAGCTTGGATGTTAGGACTGTCACGATAATTACTATATCGGCTTATCGTTCAATAAGTGACAGATACTTATCTTCTGTATATTTATCTGCATTTTTGTCCCAATTTCTCTATTGTAATACATCTTTTTTTTACCCAAAGTAAGTTGTGTCTCATTGTATTTCATGTTTATTGTGGGATATTTTAAGAGGAAGTACTTTTCAAACAAAGCTTGTAATTTTTATGCTTTAGAGTTTCTGTGTTTTATATTTATGCAGCATTGACGCTCTATGACTGTAATAAATGTTATCAAATGTTAACCAGAAATAAAGCAGAAAGCAGAAAATGAATTTACAACAAAAATAAAATAAATAAAATAACAAGGTTTCAGATATGATTGTGATAAGGAAGTACAATAATATGTTTCTATAGCAGGAAGAAAAACATCCAAGCATTTCTGGTTTTCCTTGGATTTTTTTTTTTTTATATGGATTTTCAACCGATTTTTTTTCCGGACACCTAGAGAAACATGTCAGGGCTTGAACCTCGAAATCCCTACTTTCCAAATAACAAATCAAAAACCCAAGTCTCCATCGATTTCGGACACAATCTCATGCTCCAGTTGACTCGCAGACGTTTTGGTTCCATAGCCTAACCACTGAGCCTTTGTCGCCCCTGATCAGACGAGATCAGGCGCTGTAAAGTTAGTTTGGCAGTAGTAGTGTGTTTTGGCTTACGTTATTTCCACTACTGAACCGGAGTTTTACAGGCCTTATAAATCCATTTGTTGTACATTTTCATGGGGTAACTCGGGAGCAGCTCTGGACTGGATCTGAGCTTTGGCCCGCAGACAGCAGCTCTGTAATGTCGCGAGGGAATAGCCTACTTTAATCGACCGTGCTACTGTTCCTGAACGACTTGAGAGGAGAGAGAGAGAGATGGGGAAAACAGATGTCCTGGCTCTGCTGTAGTCATCTACCTTAAGGGCTGTTAAGAAGACACACGGGGGCAGCTATGTTCGCTTTGTTTTTATATCGTTTTTCTTGGTTGGACATTTTTCTGTGGTTCTGTTTACCATTGATGCTTGGGCAAAAGGAAGTGACAAACGAAGAGGACGAATTTCTATAACTGCTTCTGTGTAACTCGATTACACTAGTGTGAAATGAGTGAGTTCTATACTCTCGATTATATTTTTGTCAAGAATGTTCTTGAATATGGGTAGGGAACGTCAAGCCCAGATGCAAAATCCAGCCCTCCAGCATGGATCCTCTGGTCCACAAGATAGTTCTGACATGGTTTTGTTCTTTATTTAACCAGGACTATCCCACTGAGATTTCAAAATCTCTTTTCCAGGGGAGTCCTTGCTCCAGAGAGAGGAACCTATTGTACATATCTTTAATGGTAGGGGAAACCGGAGCACCTGGAGGAAGCCTACGCAGACACGGGGAGAACATGCTCCACACTGAAAGGCCCCTTGTGCCGGATCGAACCTGGGACTAGCATGCTGTGAGATAAGTGCGCTAACAGCTGCGTCACTGTACCACCCAAATACTGTACATGTTTAAGTACTTTAAGTGCTGCTTAACCACTGTTGGGAGTTGGGAAATTGGCCCACCACCTGTTCTAGAACATAAAGATGTCAACTTTGTTTTCAACTTTTCTTCAACAAATTATTCCTTTTCTAATGTAAAACTATATTACTTACGGCAGGCATTATCCTGTCAAACTAAGTTATAATGAGAAAATCATTCAAACCTGTCATATGCACTTTAAACTCTCTTTGAGATAGTGGAATAGTGGATTAGTGGACGCTTAGGGCACACCGGAGACTCAGATAATGTCCTCTGGCTCCCCAGGATGATGGGGATAAGAACTACATAATATTTTTTATTATATGTAGTTCTTCATTTGGCATGACCGTAAAATTGAAATTTCATCCCGTGACAACTAAAATAGGTCAAGTGTATATGACCTATTTTAGCACGATCTTCAAAAACTATCCAGGCTTTTGTGACGATGGTAAACTAATTATCAAACCTGGTGAATACCATATTTTAGGCAAAGGCAAAGACATGCCAAAGAATTCCTAATGCACAATTATTTTAAGTGAGAATAATCGACAAACCTCAACCTTTTCATCATCTATGATTTAAGATGTAGCTGTATTCATTTGCTGTCCCACTGACCCATTTTTGACCCATATCTTTCGCGCATCAAAAATTCCTTTCAACTACAACACTTATCTGTTTCCTTCTCATTTTAATTTCCGCTGTATCTAATTATTAAATCGGCTCCCTGGTTCCAATCCGCAGGCTTCACTTAGACTCATCTATTATGCATGATGTACGGGTGAAAGCGTGTTTTCTCTGGTGGTACTAGTCCTGGGGTGACCGTCTCATAGACAGTGATGGGTGGCCTATTGAACTCAGCGTGAGAATCCCTGTTTTTTTTCAATTGCTAGAGGTGCGCAGACAGCAAGATCAATGGAGAGCGCCTGTCCCGCCGAGATAAGCATTTACTCCGGAATGATGTGTCAGGGGCTGTCAGGGATATGTCAAATTAATTAAGGCTTGACTGCGGTAGACCTAGGTCTATGTAGGTCTGCGACTCGGCCACCCATGGGACGGATTTGAGCTTGGATACGGGTCGACAGCACATGGCAGGAGAATTAGCCTAAAGTCCCTTGTCCTGTTATGTTTATTGTATGTGCTAAACATCATTGATGGATGCCCAGAGATTTTAAAATTCTTAATACAACATGTGTAAGACATTTACAAACCACCCATGGGACGGATTTGAGGAATTAAGGAAAAGTTTACAAATGTTTCATAAATGTACCAATGCTTTTCAAATGCTTAATAGTGAGTAGTTATTCACCACTGTCTGTGATGAAGTGGTACGAGCGCTCAACTTACTGAGCAAACTTGACCTTTCTAGACCAGTGAGTCAAAAACAACAATATGACGCAAATTTTGATGTGGTGCACTCGGGTTCCCTTGACGTGTGACCCCACAGGATGAAGGCAGTTAATTGGTATTATGTCTGTACAGTGCGTGGTTTTGCCTGTACTCGAGTGGCTGTCACATGTCGGAGGCAGTTGCGAGGAGGTTTGTAATGGTGCTAATGGTTCCCGCAGCAGTTGGACACTTACAGAGTAGACAGAGTGTCGCGCAGGCAGCCGGTCTGAGTGCACCGCCAAGGACGCAGTGATAGCAGAGCGACTGAAATGGGGACTGGAGGGTGTCTGGGGCTAATGTGCTTAACTTACTGTACAAAAGGCAGGCCAACAGTATGTTATGAGGCCTAGACTAGTCTTTTTGTGGGCCTTGATTGGTCTGCTCGTGTCAAAACAACCATGGCAGCTTAAAGGAATAGGCCACCGTTTTTACCTACTGAGATTATGTTCTTACCTTAGCTTAGACAAGTTGATGCGTATCTGTGTGGTCTTTGTGCCTGCGCTCAGTCACGCAAATAGACGAAAGACGTTATTAGCATTTAGCCTCGCCCAGCATACTCATAGCTCCAAACTGGGGTGAAGTTAGAAGCTACCAAGCTCTTCCACTTTTTTCCCTATGCTGGGAGAGGCTAAATGCTAATAACGTCTTTCGTCTATTTGCGTGACTGAGCGCACGCACAAAGACCAGACAGTTACGCATCAACTCGTCTAAGCTTATGTAAGAACATATCCCAGTATGGATAAACGGTGGCCTGTTCCTTTAAACAACTGAAAAAAGAACAAATAAAAATCATGCAGAAGCGCCAAACTTATGACAAATCAACAAACGAAGCAATAAATGCTGGCTGTTAGGGGTGGGCCATATCGTATCGCATATCGTTATCGCGATATAATTTTTTGATATCGTTGTAATTTTTTATATCGTCGTGGATACGATATAATTCATGTTACGCTCAGCTCCATCAGCAGCATAAACACTGAACATGGGGACAGGTGCTTATGAAGTTAAATGAAATGAAGGATGTAAACCGCTTGAGTAGATCATATTCGCGAGGAAAGTAGTATGCAGTTAAAAAAAAAAAAGAATGAAATATCACTGAATTAATCTTCCCAATAGGCGCAAGGCTGGGATTTTCAAGTAATTTGTCCATTGTCAATAATATCGTCAAATACATCGTTATCGTGATATTTCTTTTTTATATCGTGATATAGATTTTAGGCCATATCGCCCTGCCCTACTGGCTGTTACCACATGTTAGCCATGGATGCCAGGTGGTAAGTTGGTTGCGTATCGATACAACCACTAGCGTAACTAACTTAAATTATGACCTCCTTTTGCATTGACATTAATCCTGCCATTATTTCAACTTCTCTAATAACTTCAGATTGCTGTCAGATGTAAACAGGCAAACAAAAAGCTATTAAAAACAGTACTTCTAACATTTCTAATTTAGTTTTGCAACTATCGCCAGGTTCCTACATTACTCCCTTTCCTTTGTAACAAATCTGGCAAGTGTTCCATGGACATTTGCCAATAATAATAGCCCAAGTGTCCAAAGCAGAGTGGCCCAGCGTGTAGCCACAACACAAAGATGAGAACCACTTTCACTCACTTGGACACAGAGTCAGATTCGGAAAACAGTCAGTAGGGAAAATATGCTGGACAAGATTTGTATTCAAACCAGTTGGGATTGCAGAAATACCTTGTTTTTAAATAATAGATTCCAACCTAAAATGGTCAAAACATACCGTGCATTCTTACTGTCAAAAACACTTTTCCTGACCATTTGACCCACTTTTTGGTTTAGTGTCCTTTCGTTTGAGGTGATAATAACCCTAATTTTGCATGGACATTTTAAAGACCATAACAAACTGCTGAGACTGGCTGGACTTTAAGAAGCAAAAAAAAAAAAAAAAAATCCAATCCACCTCTTGGGAATCCTCTATTCTCCCTGTAAACCTTTCAGACGTCCAGTTTGTCAGAAGCCGTAGCACGCGGGCCCCGGCACTCCGTCCCAGCCAGTCACGCTTTTTAAATGCCTCACATGACAACACGCACGTAGCATTCCCGGGATTCCGAGGATTACTCCCACTCCCTGTTATTAGGAGAGGTCGGAGCGATGACAAGTGGATTTATCCCCGTTTGTTTGATGTGGCCAGTAAATATTCCCGCCAGCGAAGGGCTAAGGCAAAGCAGGCTCCATCTCAGTGGCATAATCATTATAATCATTACAGGATCGGGTTTGGCAGAAAGAAAGAGGATACGTTTTCGGGGAAAATCTGAGGTGGTTAACTACGAGAGGAGGGAAATAGAATCAGAATCTCTTCTTAAACCTGACTTTGAACGTGTGGGTGGCATTGACCTTTACTTTTGTTCACGTTTTGTTGATCATTAAGCGCCTATATTTCTTCGCCTATGTTACTTGCATTACCATAGTCTTTTTTCCAACGTGATGCTGTACTGGCTCTCGTGGGACAAATGGAGATTATTATCTTAAGAGCACATTTGGTTTTGCTGTGTTTGAGTTTTCCGTGCCCTTGCTTTTGTGACAAAGCGACATATCACCTGGAATGTTAAACAATGGTCGCAAATCACACATTTTAAAGACTGCAATAGTCTAGAAATAAAAATGTGAAGCGGCTTTCGAGCCTAACATTATGCGGACAGTTGGCTGGCTAGTCCGGGAAAGTTTTCAGCGACCGTTAGCCTATTCAATGCATTTTTCCTATAACCATTAGCATTAGCCATCAAAAATCACAAATTATGAAAGATCCAGATGTCTTCAGCTGTTGTCAACCCGTCGCCCGGTTAGTAGACCATTAAGGCAAAACGATTTTCTTCAATCCACGGGGCCTGATCTCTCCTCAATTTGAATGCTCCTGGATGTGTTTCAAATGTCCTTATGAGCTGAATATTGACTTATTAAAATTAATAATAAAACTAACTCCTGTGCTTTGATATCTTTCCAAAAATGGAGTTCAGGCCACCTTTGACTAACTGCCAGCGCTTGGCCCAATATCAGGTCATGTTTGTCCATGTGTGCGATTTTGATAAGGACACTTGCTCCCTTGTTCACTCCGGAGGGTACGACTTCCCCCTCCCCTCCACCTGCTGCCTGCCTTCGTCTTTATGAAAATTTCAACCATCGCCGGTCCCCCTCCCCACCCCCCCACCGCTCCGGCTCTGCGCATATGGAACAGAGAGGGGGACGGGGGAAAACTTCTGTCAAAAACATCAAGGGCTATTCAGAGATCGCGGTTGGAGGTAACGGAGTAAACAAGAAAGATGCCAAGACGAACACAAAGACACAAAAAGAAAAGCGGGGCGTTAGGAATTAGGGCAAGTTTGACAAGAGTTGAAAAGTCATTGGTCGTTGTACAAAATAGTTTGATTCAGTATTTAGATGTAGATGGCTTTCGATAGCAATACAATTCTAATTTCAACAAACATCCTACGACAAAATCGACCTAGAAATCCCAATCTGAGCTTTCTGTTTAAAATGTATGGTTCAAAAATCAGCTCTATACATTATTTATCCACGTTCGGCTCCTCTCTTACACACATTCTTCGAGATTAGGAAGCCAAGTCGCGCCTGGCTCCTATCTGCACCTCTGTCGGTTAACTGGAAAGGATAAATAAACGCTAAGCCCCTGACCCAGTTGCTTTGCAAAAGGGTCATCCGTAGGTCCTTGAAGTCTCACCACCTTTCGGCTGTACAGGTCTAGACTGTCATTCCAGATAACACACCTCTTGGAAAGCAGCAGGATTTGGGAATTTGGAGGTATCTTGGGAATTAGACGAGGGTTATGACCTCCAAATCCGACATTCCGACCCTATCTTTTTTTTTTTTGGTAGACGGATGACACGCTAGAATAGCAGAGGGGAGAAGGGCGGCCCCTGGAGGATGGCTCAAAGTCAGAGGTGACGCCAGTGTATGAATCTTATGGATGGAATATCACGGTGCTGTCGTTTTTAAAAGCGTGGAAGATTTACTGCGAGTGATATGGATATTATGCGACGGTTCTTCAAATTGACTCGGTCAAGTGGTAAAATATGAGGTTCGTATTTTCGTATGTTGGTAGAGTGAACAGATGATAAATTAGATGAAAACTGACTTTATATCACAGATTGTTTGTTTTAAAATAGTCATTATTACTAAATTACTTTTGCAATTAAATCTTCTTTAAAATAGAGCTAACCAAAAACTAAAATGTACCGTATGTTTTAATAAGTAAGTGGTATGTTTCATGGAAAAGTATACATTTTAGAACAGCCCATGACCATCAATGTACCAGAAGGCCCAGCTCATTTGGTAATTCAACCCCAGCGTTCTCAAATTGAGGTACATCTGAGCCATTTTCTAATGGGTATATGACTGCTTGCTTGAAATGATAATCAAAGGATGGAAGATTGACAAAGAAAGAAACCAGAGAAATTAAGACCAAGCTTGACTATTTTGGTTAAGGAAATTCTGATACTGGATATGATGTGGCACAAAAGTCATACAGCTAACCAGGCTACTAAATCACCAAAGAAGATAAGTTTGCTTGCTCAACTGGCATTCGCTTTGGTGCTAGTTACTCCCTTACAGACAGCCTTGTCATTCTGCTTCATTACTATACGGCATATTTCATCCCAGAAACATACCCACCTTGAAATGTGACTTCAATACACGCAAATCGCAGATACTGCACCGACGTATTTCATAAAACTATCACTAAAAACCCTTGCCAATATTTGCCTACAGCTGCCCTGTAATAATCGGAGTGAGCGATGGCGCAAGCGACTGGGATCACAGCCTCTCTCCCTATCAGCCTGCCCCGGTTAAATTCATTACCGTTATCAGCATGTTTTAGGCCTGTACTCTTATGATGTCCATCCGTCACCCCCCTAAAACAACCTCCCGTCACGGTATCGCCCCCGCAATCTCTCGCTCATATCCTCCAACCGAGATGTCCGAGTTCTTATCGGCCAAGAAAAGGTTAATGCGTGTCAGTTTGAATGTGGGGCTACTAGGTTCTGGAAGACATCTCTCTCAGGGTGAGCTCAGAGGTCCAAATAATTTCCTTACACTTTATTTTTAAATGTAAACAGCGCCCTGGGTCACTGTTATGAAATGGGTTTATGACGGAAATGGGATGGGAATGGATAGAATGGATGGGAATGGATAGAATGAAAACTAGTGCAATGACCGCGGAAGACAAAATATGAAGGGTTGGATTGATTGATTATAGGTGATTGGCATCTCTGGAATTGCCCATATAAGTCACCTCCCTCTCTCCTTGTGCAGCTGAGTTTTTTGCCTTTTTCTGCGGACTGCATTTGTGGTTTCTGTGTTCCACATTGTTTTTCTGGATACCTTTTGTACGTCTTTGCCGTGTTTTTGTGGAGGTTTGGTGGATTTGTTTACTTTGAGAGTCTAAAATGGTCCTGAAGAAAGCAGCTTTTTAAAGGTAACCAAAATGCTAGCTTATCAGCTAAACCCATTTGAGACCTACACATGTCTTCTTCTGAGACACTGAAGAGGCACCAAGAGCCCCCACAGCTGCAGCACAGTGGAGGCGTCACAAGAGGAGCTACAGGAAACAAGTAAGGGACAAACGAGGAGATGGTGAAAGACTCGAGGAGGGAGCTGCAGGAGGAAGAGGAGGAGCTGACCAGTGCAGGACACCACGCTCTGAAACAGGGACAAACCCAGGAGGCGGTGCACCATTTCAGAGAAACAGAGGAGACAAAGGGCAGCCATCCAGGTTTTTCTGAGTGCTACAGTTTCCCCGACCTCCGAGGTCATGCGGGTCAGGTTGACACACAGTGGCAGCGCGGCTCAGCTGCAGCAGCTCAGGACTAACACCTGAACACTATTTCGTTGTATCCTTGTACAATGACAATAAAGCACTTACTTACTTACTTACTTACTTATATATGGACATGTTTGAAGCAGTTGAGGGGGGAAACAAAGGGGAGAAAATCGAAACTTTCTCCAATTATTCAAAAACTACTTTAACAAATGCTGAATGATGCATATAGTTTTCTACTAAATAAAGATACAAAGACATGGGGAGGAGCAAAGTGGTTCAACAGCCCATAATTACATAAATAACAGAGAATGCATCATGCTACATGCTAGCTATGACTGCCGTTTTGTCGCTTCTACTGAACAATCTACTGTGAAAAAACATCCATCTGGACCCGATTTTGACTTGACTTTATTTGTGTGTGATAAATAAATGTATATTCCGTCAGAAAATGGCTAAAAAGAGTGAAAAATTGTGTTTCCAAAAAATACTTCCTTCCCCTCTTATGACGCGATGCTGTCCGTATCTATTGCAAGAAATGTATATCATCTTACATTTACATTTCATCATCAACTATGGGGTTTTGGTGAATGGTTATTTGAGAGGAAATGTCTTTTTCTGTTTTTGAGTGACACAAAACCAAATGAACGGCTGTGACTGGACCATTCTAACGTTGGACATTAGAAATGACTGGTTATGAGACACTCTTCGATTAAAAAAAAAGGCTAGGAGAGATGCACTTGACTATCCCGGTTATAAACAGGGATTTTAAGTGTCCTGGTTTTGTCTGTGTCCATGGACAAACAGTATCCTGATTTCAACATCCTCTATTAACCAGTATCCTTGTGAGGATCCTCGCTGGGATATCTACATATCTGAGATACTGTGCTGCCATCTCAATAGAATATCCTGGTTTCTCGCCGCTGCTGATGTAATGAGAATGTTTGATTTTGAGTTGACAGGTACCACAGGAGTATACACTTTTACTTAGCAACTGTAGCTTTTCTGGCTTTTAAAACTTTGTGTCTTGTAATAATAAACAAAACTGTTTAACAAAACAACTGCGCAGTAGTTTCAGTGGTTGTTTGCTCTGTTCTCGGACTAAACTGTCACTTTGGGACTCACAAACCAGTTCTGCTTTTTGTTTTGTTTTTTACTTTTAACATCGCAGAAGCTTTGACAGAACTCTACAGAAGTGTTTCCCAACCAGAGGTACCCTGGGGGTACTTGGAATTATTTCTGATTAAAAAAGAAAGTGAAATTGAGAAGATTTTCAGTTTTTCAGTAAAAAGTTTCAGTTTGAGAGTAATTTAGCTTCATTTTGAACACAACACACTAATAAATTCTGAATAACCTTAGTTTAGTTGGTCACTTTGTAATATTGGCAAGATCCTCGAGGTAGGGGTACTTGGAGTATAAATTAACAACTCAAGGGGTACGCGAGACACAAAAGGTTGGGAACCACTGCTCTACAGTAAGAAGTCTCGATAGTTCTTGTCCCTGTGTTTAGAGAAATGTACTAAAATGCCATGTGGAGCAACCTTGTTAACTTATCTCCCCACCTTGCTATTAACCCTGCAGCGCTCTGGACCCTAAATGTCCAGGATACTTTTATTAGTCATGCATAAAGGGATATGATTGTCCTGGTTTGCTTGAGCACATGTACACATCATATGCAGACTAACGTCATGTAGACATCCATCCATCCATCCATTTTCTTCCACTTGTCCGTAGCCGGGTCATGGGGGCAGCTGTTGGAGCTGCCCAAATCACATTGCACCAGCCCCTATGGCTCCTCCTGCAGGTGGTGGGTCCACAGAAGGACGGCCTCATGGTTCTAACCGGGCCTGTTGGTCTCTCATAAGGGGCTTCTGAACCGCTCTTTGTCTGACCCGTCACCTAGGACCAGTTTGCCATGGGAGACCTTACTAGGGGCACGAAGCCCCCAACAACAGAGCTCCAGGATCATTCAGGCGCTCAAACCCCTCCACCACGTTAAGGTGTCGGTTCCAGGAGGGAGTCATGTAGACACACAAATTGAAATGTCAGTGTCCAGGCTCACTCTGAAAATGGACACCCCAAGAGATAGCTGACCACGGCTTTTGATTGAAGTGTTGCTGCCAAAGCCCCCTCCAACCTCCATCAGCGACACACATAACTGCACATCCCAAATGGTCAAGGAGGGTGATCTGTCTTGCACCAAGGGCACAAGGACACAAACACTGCTGACAAACCTTGCGGTGAGACAATACAAAAGGGGAAAAAAAGTATACGCTGATATGCTATAACTTCTAACTTCATGAATGTTAGGGAAGGCTTTTGGTAACCCAGGTTTCCCACTGCTGCTGCTACTCTACTAAGATCTGAAAGTAAATGAGCATTTTGTTGCCTAGTTCTCACAGTGAACTTTTTGAAATCTAGACATCCATCAAACGCCTCACGTTCGCTGGACATTCTTCATCTCCCTGTCACACGACCTGACGAATATGGATTACAGAAAGACACAAAAGTTCTCCTATCTCGCTGCTCCTCCTGAAACATCAACACCTCAGCACCGTCAGGCATCCCCGAAATCCCTCCGGATTATCTTTCCAAACACTGGGCCGTGTGCGACGCTGAAATAAGTCCCCGTCTGTCCCGCGCCCGTTGGTTTCCTGACAGAGCGGCCCATTCATGCCTGTGGGGAGACAGTGGCAGGGCTGTTCCCCGTGGAAGTCTCCTGGGGGGGTAAAGCCCAACATTTTCACGCAGAGTGAAGTGCATGGGATGTGATGGGGATATTTGATCGCTTCCATAGAGGGACCAGTGTGGAAGAGGACATAGTGGGGCAGAAGGTGGATGGGTGGTTCTGTCAAGTTTGGAGAAATCTTTTTAGGCTGAAGAGAGTACGGTAGTGTGTGGGACTGAATTGGCTGGTCACGATACTTGAGTCATATTATTTAGTATCAATATGCTTTGACTAGTGGAAGGGCATTTCTTTGTCTTTCAGCTAAATGTAAAAGCAGACGTTTTGAAAAAACAATCTTTGTGCATTTAAAGTTGCACTAAGCTACTTTTGTATGTAAAAAAATTATAATTGTGTAATATTGTGTAATTGACCTTTCAATGACCCAGCAGCTTTATGGGTGGTTTTTGGAATGAAATCTATTTGTAATCATGGAGACGATTCAATCAGCAGTGACAACCTACCAGGAACCCTAAAAACAACGGATCATGGAGCGTCTTAGGGGCCACCGGAATGGTAAGTAACGGCACTAAGCTAACCAGCCATACAGCCACTAGGTCACTGAAAGGTAAAACACGCACTAATATCAACTTTTCTTTTACATAAAAAGTTGCATAGTGCACCTTCAATTATAAAGCCTTTTATCAATCGTGAGCTAGCTAGCTCGGTAGGTGCAAATTCATTTGACAATAAGAACACAATAATAAAAATAATCAATTTTGCTAAAACAATAATAATAAAAAAGATGAACACAACTAATAAAACCTTGATACTTATTTTGGCCTGTCTTACATTTTCTGAAAGTATGTTCCAGACTCTACCAGCATAGCACTGAAACACAGCCTTACCATGTTTAGTCCAGACTCTAGGAATCAACAGGAGACCAGTGCCTGAGGTTGTTAGAGTATGGGATGGTTCATATGTCTCTCGCATATTAGAAATGTATATTTTGGTGCTATTAACATTGAAGACCTATTGACAAGCAAAGGTATTTTGTATATATTCTTTGGGCAAAAGGAAGCTAGTGCAGAGACCTGAGCACTGGACTAATGTGGTCATATTTGCTGGTCCTGGTCAGGACTGGAGCAGCAGTGTTCTGGATATATTGCAGCTTTAACAGCTTGTTTAGAGAGGTTTTGATACTATACCAGATACACTATATGGTAAGGCTTCAGATTGCTCCCTGAAACTTATCCCTGTGAAGAATTGGGAGGTTAGTAATGTGTTAGGCAAGTTTGGAATGAGTTTGGACCAAAACTAACACTTTAACTAAATACACTTTCTCATAGTTTGGAAACCAACAAACATCCAGTACAGGGCCTTTAAATATTATTGATTTGATCTATTTGTAGTGTATTCCTGGGAAAGTATTAAGGTTTTGTGTTTTATTTATTTGATTACGTTACTACTTAAACATAAATCAGTCTTTTGTGCCAAGTGACACACAACACTTCAGTAGTATTTTCACCCCATACTTCTCTCAGTTGAGTAATTTTGCTACTTTTTATCTCCTATATTTGCGTGATATTATTATAATGTTGCTCTAAATCTTCAAAACTTTGCATGATGCACAACCTAATTTTGTACCCTTGGAGAAAAGAAGTGCAAAAATCCATGGCCTTCCAGTCACTGTTAGTCTTAGTGTAAAGCCCAAGGTCAAAACAGTTGCATCAATGAGAACATTCTGAAATAACATACACATTCACTTGCACTTATTCCAATGTTCAGTCATACTCCAAGCTGCATATAAAAGATATTCCTAGAAGTGTCCACAGTTTGCGCAACTCACTGTGTGTAATCCTTGGAAGACACAGGCGCAGGATCATTCTCCTGCCAAAAAGTGATATTTGATGGAAGGAAACAGTGCGGTGTAATTTCATGCCGCGCTGCCTCTTGGATCCTGCTGCTAATCTGCCAAACCGAGCCACGACATACGCAGGTAGCAAGAACATGTAACCTGCAGCGCTTGCTCAATATGAGAATGAGCTAAAGGGAGAACAGGCCAACTCCACACGTTAAGAGCCGGTCTGGTCCCAGATTTGAATCCAGAGTCCCCAACAACACTGCCGCCGCAAGAAGCTGATCATGCATCTGCAACCTGCATCGTTTTAGAGCTCCCACCCTGAATAGTGGTCTGGAAAAGTTCTAGAATCAATCCTGTTCAAAAAAGGACTCACACAGCAAGAAGCAATATAAAAATAAGTTACATTTTCTTAGAATTAAAAATATTCCATGATTTTCGTAGCAATAATGACGCAATGGCACAATGAGTTGGTGGAATGTATGTTTGTATCCAAGATCTTTTTCCACTTGAAATTTAGATGAATCATTCTCAATAATCTCCATGTTTCTGGTTTCCCCTTTTAGCAATAAACGATGGGCATTTTTCAGAGCTCGGCACTCCCGATCAGGCACAGCACTCAAGTTGCACTGAAATGCCATTTTTAAAACAAAATGCATGTGCAGTCTAGACCTCGACAAACATGCTCTGATTCTGAAATGCAGTATAATTGTATAATTGGAGCAGTAATTAATTTGCTTCATTCAGGCAATAATGAGTCATTCACTTTGCTTCTTCTACTGCTGAAGCGCTCTGATTGGTACTTCCTGGAACCCATACAGTCTCATAGTACTGAGCTGTTCTGCACTCAGTGTTCATTGCGGCGCCATTGATTTGTTAGCCTGCTGTTAGCTAAAAATGCGAGCTTAGATTGTGCATTTACAATGGCTAATACCTACGAGACTTGTTAAAAATGCGTAGACTGAATTAGGAATTTCAAAAAGAAATCTCAAATGGAATCTGAAAACTAGCAATTTGAGGTTTATTCCAGATCTGTTCACTCCTACAGGACGAGATGATCTTGCCTATTTGCCAAAACCAAGCCATGGAGCAAAACGGCTCCCCCCCCCCCCCTCGGCCAAAAAACAAATGAAACCCAAGCATCGAACCAACATCTGCTGAACATCAGCCGCGCGTCTCTCCGTGTCTCCTCTGTCAGAGCTGACGCTGCCGGTTCAAAGTGCTCTGTTCCCCGCATGTTCAACTGTCGTCATTAATATCACACAAGGAGGAGACAAAGTACAAAATTAACTACACAGATTAATTAGGCCGAGGGGACACATGTTGGTGGGACATTTGCATAAATATGGCGAGAGTCCATATGGCAAATACTCCATGGCATTAATGACACGTTGGAAGAATTGTTTATGATATGGACCATCAGAAAAAGAGTGGGATTATCTGTGTACATTTTTATACGGGGTTTTATATGGGCAGTACAAAATCTCTTGCCAACAAATAAATATATTGTCTCCATTGTGTTTAAAATGAGCGCAGAGAACTTTAAACTTTAAAACATACGTGGTGAATCTAATGGAGATCAACACAGCCCATGTCTTTGTTCAAAGACATGGGCTACACAGAATCACATGAATGTCTGTTACGAGAAGGACACAGAAAAAAACACTACGTGGGAATCAAAGCGCTAAGAGGTGGGAAGTAATCATTTACAATTGCTCAAGTGACTTTTTGAATACTTCTACATGTACTTTTATCACACAGTATCTTTTGTTTACTTCTGTTTGAGTGGTATTACTCCAAAGTATCAGTATGTATTTGGTTACTCTTCCCAGTCTGAGTGTCTATTTAAGGCCCTGTCCAAATGAGGTCAGGCTTAGAACTAAACGCCAACATATTTTATCAATCCAGCATATCATCCATACAAAAGCGGGGTTTTGGGGGTCCGTAAACTAATATTTTCCAAACCAGGTCCCAGAGTGGAAAAATCTCAAAATACCGTTTGGCTCCATTGTTACGGCACCTCCGCAACTCTTACTAAAACGATGACATCACAGCGCCAGAGTTGTGTCTGTTATCCATAATCTACTGACCTTATAATGAGTTTTACTCCACTCCTCTACACTCCACCGCAGTCCGCGAGCAGGTGACAAGTAGAAAAACACAGCAGAGTCAAATTCAGTCTGTGTTTTTGGACTGACAGCAAAAGTCCGGTCACTGACAGTTTTTTCTGCTTTAATCCTGTTACGTCTGAAGATTAACCTAGCCTCTTCATCTCTTCTGTACAACGTAAATCCATGAATCCGTTTCTTATCTACATCTTGTTCTATTATCTGTAGTAGCGTCACAGCGCCACACACATGGTTTTGCAGACATGACTGGCTTCATGTGGACGCACACATTTACTGAGCTGGCTCCGTGTTTACAGAGAAACATGAAATTAGAAGTGTTTTGTATTCGTGTGGATATAGCCTAAGTCTGTAGTTTCCAACCGTTTAGCTTAGCCAATTAGCTTTAGTGTTTTCTGCACATGCTGTCCTTTCTTAGTCATATAATGTTGGGTTTAGTTTTACCAAATTTGCTCAAATAATATCCTGACCTTCTGACCAGACAAAGCTCTGGTCCCGCTGCAATTCAAGGCGCCCTCCAGATGGGATAAAAGCTTCACGTTGAGATGTAAAGTACAATAGAAGACTTCTGAATAATGATTTGTCTTATCTTAGTTTTGTGTGTATGGTGTTATTTTGATATAAATCGGATCTTTCTCTCACGACTGGTGCTTAGGAGTGGTTGCCAGTAATATAGCTAAGCCTCTCCTCTAACGAATTCCTACTTGTCGAAACGCTGCTTATTCTCACTTTTTGCCAGTTTAACAGAGTGAGCGACAACAACCTAAATCTGTAATGTTGGAGCCCATAATATTGTTAGGCTCCTTGAGAATATTTACCTAATTTTCTGCACCATATCATGCGGATTCCCCCAATCCTTATCGTTTGATTACCCTCCCCATCTCCTTAATCTTCCTGACTCGCTCCGCAGGGCTAGACATATTTGTTCTTCTTCTACCCCGCTGCCACAGTCCCTCTGTGAGTATGTTTGTCTATTGCCCTGAGCTAGCTTGTGCCAAAACTCACAGCATGGGAGGGGGGCCAGCTTGTGGAATGCATTTTTTTTTCTTCCCCCACCTCCAAATCAAAACAAATAAGAGTGTCCAGGCTGGCAGACCGGATGGGACTATCCAGGAAATGGTCACTGGCTGCGGCTGTCTGGGGTTGTTTTATGGGCATCTAGGGGCCGATATCCATCCAGGTGTTGTAGTAGTAAGTCGGGACAGGGAGGAGGTGATGACAGGAGTGGGAGAGGAGCGCGGCCCGGTGGGAAACAAAGTGGCTGCCGGCGCGTCAACACCTGGGGAAAGATAATTGTACTGTAACGGCAGAGCTGGCCTTTTATGCCAGTGCTGCCTGGGCGACAAGAGTAAAAGTTTCATGCCTCATTGTTGGACATAGCTTTGTTAGAACCATAGATTGTTCAGGAAACCGTAGGGAAGTATGGGAACATACTGGGAGTTCCTTTGCGCTAATGGACTTTAAATGAAATGTTTTTTTTTCCTCTCTTTAAATTGACCAGGAGCTTGAACCACGTGTTTTCCACATTTTTCTGTTTGCGCGTTCCAAAAACTCCACCAGATTGCTAGCATGAACAAGCTTCGTTAGCCCGCACTGGGGGAGCCATGGGCCCTCAGTCCATCGCTATTGACGGTCTACGGTTAGACCAGACTTTGAGTTTTCAAACTGTGAAAGTAAAAGAGTCTGAACTGTTGCAGGTACCTAACTCATTTCCAGCTCTTACAAGCCCTCCTGCACATCCTAATTTGTCATGCCAGGTAACTGTATCTTTTGGGCACTTGTAAAAAGCTTTATCAGATTTGCGATACGAAGCAAGACCACAGAAATAAATTGCACCACACATTTCTGCATGTATACTCTGTGGTAGCGAAAAGAAATGTACCTTACTACAACTAAATAGAGTGGATTTCAGACATCAGTTAATTTGTATCAATTGTTCGGCATTTGCATCCACAGCCTTGCTCTGATTTATACACCAGTGCACAGAAACACTGGCCGAAAGAGCACAATGACAGTGCGCTTGGGATAGCTGTAGAACACTGTAGTGTCCGGATGCTTAAATGTAAGCGAAATCTCTAGTATTATACCTTTTAAAGTGTCCATTACTTTATTATGTTTATTAGTAGTGCTTTAGCAGCTAAGAAAGTTGGCTCTTTGGTCTTCCTCTCGTCCTCCTGTCAGCGCTCACTCTTATACCGCGCATATTTAAATGCCTCTTCTGTTGTCTACTTCAGGTTGACCTCTACCCTGCGGCCTCCCCTGTCTTCTGCAGCAGCTGTCTTGTTTTCAGTGCCATGACTTACATCCCTAACTGTACATTACGTCAAGTGGGCTTTCTCTCCGCTGCTTTCCCACAAATAAATTACGCTAACGTCCAAATGGACTGCCCAGAACATTCCGGCATACCTCGGATAAACTAAACGCCATGTCGGTATATCTATTTCGAACAAAGCCCAGGATAACAAATCATACTGTAAAATTATGACCATCAAATATCTATTTTTCCACATTACGTTAGCATACCAGCTGATATAGCTCCGGGCACTAGCTTTATCGCTAACCCGTGACTTGATTTATTGACGCTAGCCTAGCCCGATGGTGTGACCCAGGTGTGAGGCAGATGTGGGAAAGGAAGGCACTAGCGTAAATGGTTTTAGCCTCCAGGCAGGAATGCATTAAGCCATAACTGGGAATATGCTAATGCCTCACGAAAACGTTAGCTTGTTGCCGTCAAAGCCACCTGTGCCACTCAACCTTATCCGTAACCCACACCAATTCATTCTAAATCAAAATGTGCCGGTCTAGAAAAGGGGGAGTGGAATGTGCGGTCAAGGAAATATCAGAAGAGATGGCTCGTTGTGAACTTTGGCATTTGTTTTAAGATTTGATGCAATGCTAATCTTCTTGGTCATGAATTATTTCTGTAAAATGGGAATGGTCTATTGTATGATTTATATTTGAACTTGGGGGTATGGGGCGTTTGCCTCTGAGTTAGCAAAGCATGCTAAAACCCTAAACATGTTTTATTCAAACAGAAATGCGCAAATTGTACACTACTTTGGGACATTAGCTACAAAGCTGACCGTTAAGATTTGGAGTTAGCCAGTTAGCATTCAGGGTTAGGGGTAGGAATTTAATATTATAAGTTGTATTTGACTAAGGCAAATGGATGAACTTTACAAATATGCTTTGATTTATTATACTTCTTTGGCTTAATAACCCCCAAAATAATGAACAAAAGCTCATCTAGAGAGGGTAGAAAGTTACGCATTCATGTTTTTGTGCTGGGATGGGACCAAAATACAACACATGAGTAAATTAATTAAGCAAAGGGAAGCTTTTAGCATTTAGCCTTAGTAGACATTAGCATGACCAAGAGTCTGACCCTACATTGAAGGAGGAGAGGAGAGTTCCCCGATGCAGACAGGAGGCTGAGGAGCGCGAGGCGTGGGAGGGATAAATGTAGGTAACCCCCAGCCTCCAGGCCTGGCTGTAAATAAAAATGTCCTTGGTGAACTTAAATAATGCATGCGTGTTTGGATGAATGCTTGAATTGAACAGAAGAGAGCATTATGGTGAGGTTGAATGGTTTTGAAGAAATATTCAAATGTGATTTATATGATGATTGCGGTTTACGGTCAACATTTATAGCTCCATAAAACTCATTACCATTTGGTCATTTTTTTCAATATGTTAAGTAACAATTAGTGCCGCACTAAATATCTGAGTCATTTTGAGTGCAATGCATCCGGAACATGTGGGCTTGGTCACACAAAAATAACCACATTTTGTCGCCATCTAATGTTTTCAGGCCTGTTAAGCAGAACTAATGCGCAATGTTGTGTGTTTGGTTATGCAACAATGGGGTTGAGAGAGACCAGAAAGATCCACATTTCACATTCAAATTTAGGGGCATAAATAATGAAACCTTTATCTACAAACGTGCAAGCTTTGTTCTGTAGGTTACATGCTTGGTAAAATGTGTTTTCCTGTCAGTATTGGTATTAAAATCTAAGTGCATTATGCTTTTTTTTTGTCTTTAAAAAATCTGTAATTTTTGTTGACGTATTGTTTGTTGTTTTATAGTGTATGCCATGCAAAACCAAGGAGCTTAAACCAGTTAAGTAACAAAATTGTTTATTATGTTTTATTCAGTTAAATGTTATTATTCTGTATTATTTTCATACGGTAAATGGTCTCAATTTATGGAGCACTTTTCCACTTACAGGCACTCAAAGCGCTTTTCCATCAAGGAACCACTCACCCATTTGTATTCCCTTTCAAACGCACATCGGTATAGTGTGCACCTGTGGGACCTTCTGGTTAAAATACGACCCACTCTACCATCTGAGCCACGGTTGATTACAATGAATCAATACGTCGCCTATATCAAAGATGAAAATGGTGATTGCTTGTGCCATCCGCTTGCTGCGCTGACCCAGCCGCTGTCCCTAAACCGCTGTTATCATCGGGCTGGTCTTATTTTTAGTAAAGCCATATTGGCCTGATGTGTTCCAGATGTGGCTGGGAAAGAATCTGACAGGAGCTGGTTCACATTAGCTGCAGACGCCATGACATCAGCGCACTTAAATACACTCACCACCACAATATGAGAGCGCATTCCACACGCGCTTTATATGCAAACCACTGCAGGACCGCAGAAACAGATACAGACACATTTTAGTGAAACAGACTATGATAGGGATAAAGCCAAGATATAAAAGCATTCAAGTTGACTGCAGTGAGCAATGTTAAAGCTTATACCGCAATGTTTATAAGTGGACATATCATGCATAATTGTGGCTTCTTCATCATGTTTTTGGGAACCTCAACTTTGATTTGTTTTGAGGAAAAAACACTGAAGTTATTGGCTTGCACATTTATATGAAGATGGCGTGAAATCAGGAAGGTTTAAGAGTCAAAATGTAAAAGAAAATAAATTCTATATATTATCTACTAAAATCTAGGAGATTTTCACAGGAAAAAAAAATTACCACAAACCTAAGTGAATGAAGCTAAATACAACTCAAAACATGTTTTGGACAAGTAAATGTTCAAACGCTCAAAAAAGCGGTATTTTGAAGGATAAGTCTCTTTTAAAATAGCTTTACAACTGTAGCATCAATCTGTCGCATCAATCAGAGCCATTTAACTATCACAGATTTACAGTAATGTCCATCTCGAAAGGCTCTGGTTTAAATCGTTCAGGACAAGGATGGACTTTCATTGGGATATATAGTCACAATTTGATTGCAACAAAAGTTGCAAAACGTAGTTAAGCAACAAAGCACTGGAACAACTAAATATTTAGTTTCCAAAATGCTGTGTGTTTGTAAGTCTGTAGCAATATATCTTGTTTTTCCCGACGTTGTTAAGTACTTCTTGTCAGCATTCAATTGGACCAAATTACGACCCACCAGTGGATTTAAGCCTGAACGTCTTTCAAGATGGATTATTTCGTGAGACTGAAAGTCCAGACTTCGCGCCAATCCAGCTTGCAACACGAGGTTTGTCTGGTTTGGTGGTAGAATTCACTAGTTGGCAATCAATTCCTGGACCACACAAATCTAACTCCAACTGAAAACTCATGGCGGCAACCTTAAAACCAAAGGTTGGGAAGGGAACCCTAGCTCCAAACAGTGTACATTATTGTGTTTCCCATTGAGGGGAGACTTTTTTGGACCCCTCTAGAAATCGTTAAACTGGGAAGAGAAATTAAACTTTTTCCTTCAGGTATTATCATGAAAATTTGTAACATTCCCAAAAAGTTGAGAAATGGAAACATCTTTCCAACAATATCATCCAACATCTTTCGCGTCGTAACCCTAAGTGTTAACTGAACAAACATGGTAATCAATCCCCAAACAGTTTATTTAAAAAGGTCTGAGATAAGATAATGCTAACTTCGCTACTGTGGGAAAATATGTCAGTTCAAGGCCTTAAATTTCCTCTCCCAAAGCCAGCCCTTCTAAAAAAACAAAACCCTCTCTTTCTAGTTGTTTACTCAGCTCTTTATCGGGGCCAGCCTTCCCTCCTCGAACCCTCTGGAAGCCATTCTGGACGTGATTGAAGTATGCGGCAGTATGGATTCATTAGTTAGAAAGGGGCTCGTACACAAAGGTCCCGAACGAGCCCCCCAAAAGCCATTATGAGCCGCTGGTATTGAACGGGACACGGCTAGCGGCTCCCCCATTGTGCGCGCTTGTAGGTCAGGAGAGGCACGCTAACGTCATTGGATTATTTATGGGGGTTGACGGTAAACAACAATATGCATGAACTCGCTGACTTTGAGGACAGCAGAGACATTGTATACGGCTTGAAGGAGAGCATAAATAGACATTGTAAGCACAATGAAAAGTGCATGTACCAATGGTTTTGAATGAAAAGACATGACCTCTGAAATATGCATGGTCATTTTCCTTTTCCACCAGAAGAGTCCCAATTGAGATTAAGAACTGGCCCCAAGATCTGGAGAAGAATCCAGAACTTTGGCCCTTGTCTTTCAAATTATTCATTTTCTCAGTGAGATGACTGCCATAAAATAATCATGTGCTGCTTGTTTATGCTTCATGTCAGATGTATATTTGATGTTCTCCAAGGGTCACTCACTGCAACAACACCTCAGTGACTTCCATAATCATCGATGACACATCATGGTGAGGTATTTTCAGCCAACGTTTAGCGCCTTGATTGATCATCGACTAGCACAGTGGTTCTCTACTGGTGGGTCGGGACCCAAAAGTGGGTTGCAGAACCATTTTCTGCGGGTCGCGACTCAAGCATTTTCCAGGGAACATTTCTTTCAATATCTGCATAAAAAAATATTGAAACAACTGTTGTATCAGTTGACATTAAGCAAGTTTTGATCATAATTTTAGCTTCATAAATTCATATATTTTTATAACATGCTAACTTGTGAGGAAACTAATATTTTACAATAACAAATTGTATTCCTTTTTGGGTCTCAGCTTGTCATTCTAGGATTATGGTGGGTCCTGACATCACACTGGACTAGCATACTAGTAATGTGAAGTTTGATTAAATTTACTTACTCGAGTTCAAATCAATCACTCACTAAAGTGAAATTGGGTGTTTTGAGTTGTTTGATTCAGTGAGGCAGTTTGATGTAATCTACAGCTAAAAAAAACATTACCGTTTATTAATAGAAAATGAAAACAGTAGTCTCAACACACAAATACATCCCACCATTGTTATTAATGATTGTAATGTGGTGCTATTTTAGAATGTCAAACTGTAATGTAGCATTTTATATAATCCACGATCTTGGGATTACATTTTTCTCTACTCTGATCTCCCTGATATATTAAGACTTTAGCGTGAGGCTAGTTTAGCCGGGAGTTAGCAGTTCGTTCATTCGATTCAAATCAGTGAACCAGATTCAAATTTGTTCTCCCAGTTCATACTAGTAGTTCCCTCATACTGAGCCGCATACACAGAGTGCACTAACTCTCGTTTTGTGCATTCAACATCTTTTACCGCCTTTGCTCTTCCCAATCCCGTCAGATCCCAGAAGCCAACCGTGGTTGGGCCTGGTTAGTGTCAGTATGGGGGATCATGAGGAACTTCACGGAAGCTTAAGTGAATGTCATGTTGAGTGCGAGGTTGGTGGTAGTCAGAGGGCCAATGGTGCAGATTGGCAGCATCGCTTCTATCAACTTCTCACCACAAGTATGGAGTGAAGGAATAATGCGAAACGACTTTTCACAATATACATAAGACTAATGCATTGAAACTATTAAATAGGAGCACAGGATTTTACACTGAATGACCCTTATTAGTAAATCATAATTGGTTATGAATCATATAATAGCAAGTCACTGACACATGGCGTAATGAAACTCACTCATAAGAACAAACAATGGATTAATAAAACTGGCAAACAACCATCATCCAGCTCAAGTGTCATTCCTTTCATTATCACCACATAATCACACGGCGTGCAGCTCCATCACAGGTCACCGCACTAACCTTTTGTGATCTCAGTGACCGCTCACAAAGGCAGTCTTTGACCGCTGACACCGCCGACAATCAAAACCTTACAGGGGTCGTACATTTGCCATAAAAATCCAATCGCTGCTCGCTTGTTTGGCTCCCAAAGAAATTATTGACCGGCGCAAGCGCATCTCCATAAAGTAGAGTTATGGCCCCGTGAAAGGCGTCCAGTGCATAATGTCTGGGGTAATGTGCCTGGCTCCTGTTAGCCGGGGGAGTCGCAGGCTAGAATTAGCATAGCATGCAGATGATATTGATTGCGCTTTGGAGAGGAGCAGCTTGGCTTTTAATGATAGAGGGGTGGAGGCAGAACAAAGTTATGCGGTCAGAGCGGCTGGTTATTGGTAGATAGTGAGCTTGGAGATGGGGATTGCTTTGTAACAATAAACATCACATCTATTACGGGAATATATTTGTAAAAACGTATGGATACTACAGTAAGTGTATAATGTAAATTTTATATTAGATTGAATTAATAACGAGAAAGTATATTGCATTTAAAAGCTAGATCTTTTTTCCTGATTGTTTAGTAAATAATTCACACAAAAATAGCATTAATGATCCAGAATGTTTACAAAAATGTAAAGACTTAATTTACACTGAAATCCATTAGGTCCTTGACCTACTATATGACAATTACTAAAGGAAGTGGCTTGGGTGAAGGATACATCTTTGGATCCATTGTTGGTTAGATCCTGTTATACGGATATAAAACAATTCCCATCTTCCTGGTCAACAAGTGCACTCTCCCTAAGCTCCTCGTCCCCTCACTCCTCTTCTCAACAAACTTCCTTAGCTTTCTGTCATGACATGTCTGGACTAAAGAGATATGTTTTTGATGAGGAAACAACATTGTAACATGGTAAAAAAAAAAGCTCTAATACATAGATTTTTGCATAATATTGCCCTTTAAACAGAAATTTTGGGCTGACTTATTTTGTAATAACTCTAAATGTTCTCCGAATTGCCCCAGGAAGAATAGCTCCTGCAATTAGTCAGGAGCTAATGGGGCTCTCGGTAAAATAAAACAATAATAAATGGATACATTTGAATCCCATTTCTTGAAATTATTTCAAAGCAACTGGTGACAAAACTTATTTTCATTCATCGAACACGAAAGCAAAGACTCCTACTAACCAAATTATTATTCCATTATTATGAGATTGTAATTATCCATATTCAGTTGCAAACAGGCACAATGGCCCCATTATATCCTTGTCAATGATATTACACAACCAGCTTCATATTTATAACAATGACCAATGTTATATTTTCATCATGCTAATTATATTTGCAATAGAGACACAATTACACCTCGTCGGCTTCCACGGCATCGGATATCAGCAGGACGAGAATTTCCAATCATGTGGTGACTGGCATTTTCAAATTAACCCATGTGGCATTTATTTCACTCCAATAAATAAAATGATACCGCCTAATTGGTACTTGGCATTTAGCATCATTCACTAGTCGCTTCTATTTTGAGCTAGCAGCCAAAACATTCAAATACCATATGCTAAAGCGCTATGGCGGCTTGGTTTGTATGAAAAACGCTGTCTATATCAAGCCTGACAGAGTTCTAAATATAGCCACGTGGCCATGAAGGTCAGTGGTTCAGAATGGTGTAGCCAGCAGGCGGCTAGCTGTGAGCGTGGATAAGGCTAGCGTCATGTCCAAGCACTTCTGACAGAGCGAGTTAGCCACGTCATGCCAAATGTGTAGCACTCCGAAGACCTTGTTATATTGAGAGACGCTGAAGAAAGGCAGAGCTCGGTTATGGACAACGTCTGCTCCATACGTTCAGGATGTAGTGGAGAAGGTACTCGGAGAACTGGGTTATGGAAAGTAACTAATGTATCGTTTATATTTAAATTTACATCTTGCGGGATAATTCTAGCGCACTGTTTTATGATGTTAACTGAAGAACAGAGCATCAGGAGAGATAAATATTACATCACCGTCACCATACTGTACATAAGGGTCATGAGCAAGTCCAAGTTCTATTGTTGGAACAAAGGATTTTCCCTCATGTTTTAAAAAATAAGTATATTTTTGTTTAGACCTAATTTTGATCTCAATAAGTCATGGTTTAGAATAAGATCATTACATACTAATTATCATTACATACATAATTACTCAAAAAATAACTGGTTGTGGCTCTATAAAGATAATAATTTAGTATTTTCCGGAAGAGAAAAAAGCAGCCGGTTTTAGAAGATAAATAACTTTTCTCCACAAAACTGCGATTTACCACTGACAGACAATACAGCAGGGATCTCCAAGTAAAGTTTCCCCGGAGGCCAAAATATATCAGGAGTGTATTGCTGGGCTCCATAAAAAAAAAGCTCTGGTAAAATATGTCTTGATTGTGAATAATCTTTTGAAGAAACTTTTTTCAATAAATGAATAATAATGATCTGGACTGTAGCTTCATAAAAAATGGCTTACACTTGTGACACAGGCATCTTAAGTGCAATACAAGTCTCTGCTACACTGTAGTCATTATTTATTTACTCCACACTCAGTGGTGGTAAGCTACTATTGTAGCCACTGCCACCCAGGGGCAGACTGTCCATTACAGACTGTCTATAATGTGTTGTTTATATCCAGATTGTTTATCAGTGCCGTCTGCTGGACACGTGTGGAATTCTTTACTTTCTTTATTTAAGATGGCTGGAGTGAGAATTCTGGTTATTTCTTTAAAAATGCATAAATGTGCACAGGAATGGGCTAGAGACTTTTTTTTGGACATAATACTGAATCATCTCGCGGGCCAGATTTGGCCTGGGACTTCACAAGACTTTAAACATTATTTTGGGTGCCTCAGTGTCAATATTGTGTCTCTGTAAGAATTGAACAGTACCAATGAAATACGGGCGTTAAAGCTGGTGAAGACTTTGCCTTTGGGAACGACATATTAAAAAACAAACTTTCTGTTTCGATTTACAGCATGGTTTACAGCTTCAGCACGGCCTCATAAACAACACTCTGAGCAGAACGGTTGAGAACACATACAATGTTGGATTATGGGCTTTAAAAATGTTTCCCGTTCTTTATTTATTAATGTTTTTCCCTGTTTCTAGATTTGAAGTAGAAGTGTCTTGCATCCAGGAACAACACTAATTTATGTGCAACATCGCTACGACTTATTCCATATTGACAATATCTGAATTGCAAATTGACCTTGACCTGGAAACGTCTGGTCATTTCTTGAGACTCCATTCGGAAACTCGACATAGAAAGACTTTCTCTGCCAAACGCCAGACAGAATTTTCCCCAATTCCCACCGATCCACCCCATCCCGCTCCCCACTTTTCGAATCAGGAGCCAGACATAAACAACTCAATCGGCAACACTCACAAAAATACATGTTCAGAACTTCCGCAGCAGGCTGGAGGCTTCCCTGGAGGGCCCCCAAGCGCCTGACACACACACTCACACACCCAGGCAGGTGATCCTTTGTCGGGGGAAGAGACAAGACGATGAAACGTGCAGCGTGGAGGTTCAAACAGACCGGGGGATGGCAAACAGATGAGTGTAAAACAAAGACGGGAATAAAAGCGGGGAAAGACGGTGGCTAGGATGGTCCCGGGAGGATGTGGCAGGCAGCAGCACAGGAGACTATTGTGCCATGTCGGCTTGGTGAGCGGATGACAGGTCCTTTTAGAGCGTCAGGCATGTCTGTCCGCAGTGGGAGAGCACAGGGGAGGGCACAGAGAGGGGGGGTACGCTATGGGACACCTGGTGCACGGACAGCTCTAAGTCAATATGCTTTATAACAATATCAGTAAGGTCAGACCAAGCCCATACAATGTCTTGCAAACAAACAAAGCCTACAAACATCCAGCAAACAGTGTACATCTGCTAAACGTGCAGCACTGTACATTCCGCCTAGCATGAGAAGTAATGTTATGCCTGATTGTTGCGCTGTATCGCATTATAAAATGTTTCCAGGCCACAAGCAGCACATTTCCATTTAGCATTCATTTTGGGGCTTGTTTGATGGCGTTCCTTCAAAGAGACATGTTGGGCTAGCTCCGCGAGGGGTTACCTGCACTAACCAAAAGCAACTACAGGTTTAGGTTTATTTTAGACCCGGTTCGGTTTGTGGACGGAGCTTGACCTAGGTCTGGAGGTACTTGGTGTGAAAACAGTTGAGGACTTCTGATTTCGAGAACATTTTAATTGATTTTATCCACCTTTTGAGTTCTTGTTCAGAGCTGCTTTGGTGATAATTAAGTCCTATATTATTTTCAACCTGTTTACACTTAATTTAGTTGTAATGCTACACAGAAAGCCTTTTATTCTCGGTAGTACTGAAAAATGTCTATTTCTAGGTTTCTAGTTTTCTTAAATTATGGCTATTTCATTAAATCAAGTCATCTTTCTTTAGCTTTCTACACGAATGCAAATTAGAAACACTTGCATATGGAACTACATAATTGCATTCTTCTTCCCATTGTCTTATTGTTTATTTGTTTGTTTGAGCAGTTAACCTGCTCAAAGGGAGTGGGCTGAAGCCAAAGGCTTATAAGCGCCCACCCCAAAATAAAAATAATAACATTACATTTAATATTTACAAGGTAGCAAATCATAAACAAAGGAACATAGGGCAAAGTAACAATAAATGATGAACAAGAATAAAACAAAAACAGCAGCAAAATAAAGAACAAAAGAATGTGCTACTTTTATGTTATAAAGGTTCATTAATACATATTATATTCTGAGATCTTGCTACTTCTCAGTTGTCATTACCATCCTCAATATAATTTAATTTGGGTTTAATTATCATTATTATTATATTTGTTTAATTGAGTTATATGTGAAGTATGATGTAAGCCCTGCATAGTGAGGTGCATTAAAAAGCCAGGGTGTAGAGCGGGCCAGTTGAAGAGGGCAGTAACTCCCCCTCAACAAACCCCCACCCAGCTGCCCTAACAGCTGATTTTGTAGATGATGTTCCTATGCTGAGTGGTGCATTAAAAGACAAGGTTTTGAGCCCGTTGGGAGGGTCCCTCTCAACAGACTCATAACTTGCCTACCCCTAATTCTTAATTTGTAAATTTGAGCAATAGAATGACAACGGTTCCAAGCAGCAACACTCTTCCTTGATTATAGAGGAAACACACATAATTGATCCTACTGCGCCTCCTAGTGGCAACACATTTCTTGTTCTCTGTATGTTTCAAAAGTCTTTTGTTTGTATTTATATTTGAACAGGTTGATATTTGGACTTCGTTTCAACTCCATTTCCAGTTTATTCCACAATTGTACACCATTAACTGTTGGGCTAAAACTTTTCAAAGTTGAGCTATGTTTCTGAGTCCTAAAGTTTAATTCGTCACGTAATTCATAACAACCAGTACGTTCTTGGAACCTTCTTTGTATTTGGCCCGGTAACAGTTTGTATCTTGCTTTGTATAACATCTGTACAGTTTGGAACTCAACAATGTCACAAAACTTCATGATCTTTGATTTTAAAAATAATGAGTTTGTGTGGTCCAAAAACCCAACTTTATGAATTACTCGGATAGCTCTTTTTGCAACATTACTATTGGTTTTACTGTGTTTTTATAAGTACTACCCCAAACCACAGTACAATAATATAAATATGGCAAAATCAGAGAACAGTATAAGATATGTAGAGCTTTGATGTTTAAAATGTGCTTTGCTTTTGCTATTACTGAAATGCTTCTAGAAATTTTCGTAGATATATATTTAATATGAGCTTTCCAAGTAATTCTGTCATCTATAATAACACCAAGGAATTTGATTTCATGCACTCGCTCTATGACAACACCCTCTATCTGAATTGCTTCCTGAGCATTGGAATTACAGTTGCCAAATATCATCATTTTGCTTTTACTCAGATTTAGAGATAGTTTATTTTGTTTGAACCACTTATTGACACTTTTGAGTTCCAAGTTAACAATCCGACACAGTTGCTGTAAGTCGTCACCTGATGCAAAAATATTTGTATCATCAGCAAACAAGATAAATTTAAGTACTTGAGACGTTTTACAAATGTCGTTAATGTACATGTTAAACAATTTTGGGCCCAGAATGGAACCTTGAGGTAAACCACACACAATTTCTTGACAACTCGACTGATAATCACCTATTTTCACACATTGTTTTCTATTTTTTAAATAACTGGTAACCCACTGTAGAGCTACCCCCCTAATCCCATAATGTTCTAGTTTATTAATTAGTATATCATAGTTTATTGTATCAAACGCTTTACTCAGGTCAATAAATAACCCTATTGCATATTTCTTGTTATCTACAGCATTAGTTATTTCTTCAGTTATATCAAATAGCGCGTGTGAGGTTGAGTGATTATTCCTAAAACCAAACTGATTGTCCGAGAGTAAATTACACCTTTCAATAAAGCTGTCAAGTCTAGAGTTATAAACCTTCTCTAAGATTTTTGAGAATTGCGGTAAAAGGGAAACAGGCCTGTAGTTTGTGAAGAGATGTTTATCTCCTGCCTTGAACAGAGGAATCACTTTTGCTACTTTCATACTTTCAGGAAATTGTCCAGTTTGCAGCGATAGGTTACAGATGTATGTTAACGGCTTAGAGATACTTTCAATAACACTTTTTAAAGTTTTCATATCCATGTCATAATAATCTGTCGAGGTTTTATTTTTACACCCTTTAACAATGTCCAGTATCTCCTTTTCCTCCACAGGTTTGAGGAACATGGACAGAGGATTTGTGTCTATCAGTTCACAATTATAGTTCTCAACATTTGTAATTTTTGCAGCAAGATTCGGTCCAACATCTACAAAGAATTTATTAAATGTATCGACTACTTCATTCATATTATTTAAAGTGTTATCCTCATCTTTGAAATATTTTGGATAATTAATCGTTCTTGGTTTATTTCTAATTATACTATTTAAGATATTCCATAAACCTTTAATATTATTCTTATTGCTATCTAACAACTTATTATAATAATCCTGTTTACATTTTCTAATGATACCTGTCAGTTTATTTTTATATTTCTTATATTTATCCTCAGCTTCTTTTGTTCTATCATTTATAAATTTTTTGTAGAGTGAATTTTTTTTCTTGCATGCATTTAGTAATCCCTTAGACATCCATGGGTTTTCTTTAACCTTTCTGTTTTACAATATTTTTTCATTGGGCAATTTTTGTCATATACTTTATGAAATATTCGCGTAAACTCATCATATGCCTTATTAGTATCATTCTCTCTGTATACAATACTCCAGTCTTGAGCTAATAGTTCCTTTTTAAATGCATCAATAGTTTTTTCTGTTTTTACCCTTCTAAACCAATAAATGTTTTCATCATTAATATTTAAATATCCATTTTTGTACAATACAAAAACTGGCAGGTGATCACTAATATCATTTATCATTAAACCACTGACTGTATCACTATCCATTTCATTTGAGAAAATGTTATCAATCAAAGTCGCACTGTGGGTTGTGATTCTACTCGGTTTGGTTATTAGAGGAAACAGACCTATACTAAATAAAGTATTTATAAATTCGTCTGTCTTTTTATGTTTATATGGGTTTAACAGATCGATGTTAAGGTCTCCCCCCACAAACATGACTTTATGATTTAAACCCGAGAAGTGCTCCTCCATCCAATTAGAAAAAACATCTATATCAGAGCCAGGTGTTCTATAAATACAACTTACAATAATATTTTTCTTTTTTGCCTTGTAATTTCTACAGTAAGGCATTCAAGTGCATCATCCACTGCCATAGTCTTATTTTCCATTACTTTATAGCTGTAGTTTGAGTCTACAAACATAGCTACGCCCCCCCATGCTTGTTTCTTCTGTTCATACTTATAAATTCATAACCCTCAATAGAAAACTCAATGTCTCTGTCATTATTAATCCATGTTTCTGTGATTAAAATTACACTAAATGGTTTAGAAAACTGTTTTAAGAAGCTTTTGATGTGGTTAAAGTTTGCATAGAGGCTTCGACTATTGAAGTGGATTACAGTGAATGCCTTAATGTTCTTAAGTTTACTATTGTAAAGATCCTCTGTATAATATTGACAGTCATTAGTAGCTCTAGTAAAGAAGTTATTTTCAGGGTCGATGTCGATCTCAGTGTTCTGTAAGTCATATTGTGATAATGTAAAGTCCTGGTTATTTGCTTCAGCAATTCTCCTTAATGAAAGGTCCAAGTCGATGCTTCCTATAGAACTATATGTATTACAGGACATGTGAAATTATGTGCTTTTACATACCAAATCCATATGTTTTTTCCCGGTGTTTAAGCTTTCTTTGGTGTACTGGTGCGTGGACGTACAATGAGTTTGTCATAGCGCAAAAAGGCTATGTCCCCTCGTTCTCTGGCAGCTCTCAGCTCCGGCATCAGCTCTTTTCGTTTCCTTTTGATGGTGTCCGTGTAATCCTGGTTTATATAGATTTTGGTCCCTTTGAGATGTTTGGCTCGTTGCAGTATTTCTTCCCGATCCTTCCAACGCAGTAGTCTGGCGATTATGGGTCTCGGCCAGTCTCTCCCTCCGTCTGGTTTGCCTACGCGGTGAGCTCTTTCGACCTCCACCGGATGTTGTAGATGTAGCTTTTCCTTCAGTAGATGTTTGATTTTTTCCTCTGTGTCAACCCAGGTCTCCCCAGGCGTCTCCAACACTCCCTCAAAGACCAGGTTATTTCTGCGGCTCTGTCCCTCCAGATACTCCAGTTTGTCCGTGATGATGTGCAGATTTTCGCATACTTTGTAGAAATCGTTATGAATTGTGTCCGTTCGCTCAGTGAGTTTTCTTTTCTCTTCTTTTAGAGTGTCCACCTCACCTTGCGTGAACTGCAGGCTTGTTTTTAGTTCTTGTATGTCCTTTAACTGTAAATCCAACCGGGTGTTTGTTGATTCCATGATAATTTTAATGAATCCTTTAAAGTTCTCCTGTTGTTGATGTATTATTTCCTTGAACATATCCCTCTGCTGCTCCATTAGTTCTGTGACTCGACTGAGGCCCACATAGTCCTCCTCAGTTGCGGACCCTGCCTGCCGGGGTTTCGGCATTTGCTTTGCAAACTTTGTGCTGTCTTCAGCTGGTTCTTGTTTCAGGTGATTTCTGGAGCCTCTTTCGCTGAACTTCCGGTCCTCTGCCCCCCGAAAAAAAACCTTGTGTGTCCGTCAGCAAATCCGGCTTCGATCTTGTTGTTTTGGTGAATCTATAGAATAGCCACTCAGCACTGGTGCTCCTCCGACTTCATTTCATCTCAGCAGGAGGCAACTCTCACACTCTCACAGGGTTCTGGGCGTGGCTGCTGGCACACCTGTCTTATGCCAGGTGTACACAGCACAATTTTGACCATCTGCGGCGAACGATCACTCATCGTGGGGAAAATCTTAGATCATAGGTAGTACAGTGAGAAAGGGACAAAGATTTAAAATAGAACCGTCGTACAACCAAAGACAAGCTACGACTCGCTGCAAATAGGATCTCTATCAGTGTTCCGTCAACAGTGCATCGCCGCCAGAGTCACAAGCAACACAGGCGTGAGCGGGTCCGACTCCACATTTTACAGGACTTTCCCTGCACTTTTCCGTGGAAATAAACAAAGCTAGCATGCGGCCCTTGCCTCAGCTAAAAACACACGCCCTCTGTAGCCTGATATTCGCTACGATAAACTTTGGTCGTAGCTATGATTCTCTCTTTGAACCATCACACAGTGGAGACGGGTGCTGGCTCACGATGTTACAATCCCCACGTCGTGCAATGTAACATCTAAAAATCGTATAAGAAAAAAAAGCGCGTGTACACCAGCCATTAAACATGAACTAAGTGACGTACATTTATTTTGACAGCGTGGACTGCCTTCATCAGGTGTCACCCCTCTGCTAATCACATTGTCCAAACATGCCATACACATGCTAATTATTTCCTTATGCATACTCTTTCACCTCACAATAAATAAATTACCATTCTTTCCTCGCGGTTTCTGACTAGACAAGCTATTTTCCCTCCTAATTAGCTGAACAGCCAACTTCGCTGATGCCTTCGCGAAGCTGCACTTCACAGAATACAAAACAACGCTCCTAACAAAAACACAGGACATAAAGAACTTGAGTATTTTGTATCCATCCCATGCTGGTCTGTCCCAGTTGTCGCTGCGTAATGAATGCAAAGCTTTGTTGACAAAAGCGTTACACATTTCGAAAGCCATGAAGACGGTATCAAAACCAGGGCGCAGTTAATTAATCATCTTCCTCTTTGGCAGCCCTCCCTCTGTGACTGTCCCGGGGCTGGTGGTGGTGGGTATAGGCTGTGAGCTGGGGGTCGGTGCGTGCGTAGAGCGTAGCAGGGGAGGAAGCCGGGTGGCGGTGCAGGTTGCAGCCGGAGGATATTTGCATAGATCCGCGTGAGCCAGCAGTCTGCTCAGCCCTGACTGCGAGAAAAGCGGGGGAAAGGAGTTGCGTGCTTGTTTTTTGCTGACCTACATCTGAAAGTGCACGCTAAAGATGCTCAAGAAACGAGAGAGATAGTGTCAACAAGAAGGGCTGAGTAAAGGACAAGACAAGTTTGTACTGTAGGTGTTGATTACTGGGCAATACCTGCACCAATAATTGATCAAAACTAGTAAATGGTGATAGATAAAGTCATTGATGGATATTGAGCTTATAAAAAGATTAAATGCCTTTGACTGCAGCACACATTTGCTATGCTTGTCTCAATAAGCTTCTCCAATGAAAAAGGTCCAGTGTTGCATTCGTTTCTCACCATGATCTTGTATTGATGCTAGGAGAGTGAGACCACTGCGCAAAGCCTTCTCCAGCACATCTGAAGGATTCTCAATGGGGTTAAGACCTGGACTCTGTGGTGGCCAAACAATCTCACCACTCTTTTACATTGGGAGTGTGAGCCTGATCCTGACATTGTCATTCATTGTCATTCAGGTCATGAGATGATTTTAATCTTTGGACACAAACCCCAGATCAGAACAGTTTGGCCGTGTATATTTTTTGCTACACATCGACCATTGTCCTTTTCCTTACTTGATTGGTTTTCCTACCTTGTCTTATTGTTAAAAAAAGTATTGTTCAGTTACCAGTAGGGATGTCTATAATTGTGACGAAATATATTGCGATTGTACGATTATTCACAATTATCGGAATTAAGGAAGAGAATACAAAGAATTTCTCCAAACATCCAAACTAAATGTTTGCAAAATAAGAAACAATACTTCTTTTAAAAATAAATAACAAGAGTTCCTATCAAATGAACAAACCTAACCAAACCTATGAATTCCACGCGCTCGCAGTTTCACATTCATTTTTACGTGACATAACAAATACAGCGCTGCAGACGGTTCTTTTGGGACTCTTCCTTTGGTAACGTTATGCGGTTATCATGCGAAAATTGATCAAATGTACTCTCAGCACATTCAATTATTTAGACTTAATGTGTTTTGGGCTGGATTTAACACTGGCCGCTGTGTCTTCAGCCTTTACCAGTGAGAGTGCACCGTTTGGCACATAGATACGCATGCGCAGCGGCTCATGAGACGGGACAGTGGTTTACTGTGGGTCCTCAAATTCTTACAATGAACCTACCGTGAGCTTTTAGAACCATGGTAATTGTAAAACCGGTTCATCTTGACATCCCTAGTTTACCAGTAACATAAATCAGGTTTAAGTCCAATAAGTTCTCAGAAGGTAATTTGAACTAGTTTAACATAGTACTCTACATTACCTTCCAATTGCCTCGTTTTGCGGTTCATTAGCAAACATTAAAAAACAGTGAACAAAAGTCGAGAAAAGAGCTGCGGAACAACTTAACCGCACAGTTGCTACTGTTTAAAACACCTTGTCCAAAATCTTTTATGTGAACAATAACTAACAGTAATGAGTGGTAACTTGTAAGCCAAGTCAACAATTCACATTCTGTAGTTTTAAACAGACGCTCGAAAATGTAACCACAACAATTTTTCCCAACATGATTAAGTGACTGTCATGCTTATTTGTACACTACATTACTGGAAATCAATGAAGACGCGACTGCAATTCAATCCACAAAGCTGCGGTATGATTTATGCCGTTTGGAGCGACGCAGCCGAATGTTATGGCACTTAGGTTTATTACAAGTCGAACTGCTGACCAAGATTCGCCGGGACGCTTTTCAACTGCTCCCCTGGGCAAAATCGGAATAGAAATGGATTTACAGGAAAGAAGCGGCGGGCCAGTTCATCTAACATACAAAAGGGAAAGCACTCTGCTATTTAGGAGGGCATGCGTGTGCCAAAGCGGACATAATAGCTCCAAAAAGTGCAATCCTTTAGAGAAGAGTAACAGCCTATTAAAATACTGACAAAGAGGCAAGCTTCTGGGTGTAAGCATTTTAAGGACATTCTGAGCATGTTCTGTAGCGACAATAAAGCGAACGGAAGCCGAAAATAGGAACAGGCACTCACATTATAAAGTTTACAACTATTTAGTGCTCAAAATAAAATAATGATCTTACTACTGTTACTGTGACGACTACTGCTTGTGTTAATGCTGCTACTTACTATTAATGTGATGTTCATAACCGAAACAAAAAACATTTCTTTTTGATGTAAACGGTGTGATCTGATGTCATTTGCGACCAGAGGACTGTAAAAAGTGTCTAAGCCCAAGATCTCAAGGCTCACTGTGCAAAATAAACAAAAGTCTAAGTCTTATTACGCTACTCGATTATCCTATAGGTTGTGCTCACATGATGTCACAACATTGTAAACAGCCTAGAATTTAAAATAGAGAATTCTATTGTGGTAAAGGGCTTATCTCACCAGCCTGGAGACTAGTTGGAGACTAGCTGGAGGCTCGAGTTGCTGCTGGTCACAAAGATGTCTCAGAAACGTCTTCTGGAGATAAAGCGAGTCTCCAGGTAGTCTCGCTGAAAACAAACAGGTTTGATTTCAGCGGAGACTGCATGGAGACTTTAAGTATCTGACAGGTCTCGGACACATTGCTGGGACGTCACAGAAATGTCTCACAGGTTGAGGACAACAAATAGTGTTCGCGACATTGCCACAGCTGCTTGAGACCGCGTAGACCTCTCGGAGACAATGCGGAGACTCTGCTGAAGTTGAACATGTTAGTTTTCACCGAGACTACCTTATCTCCAGGGGACATGTTGGAGACATCTCCATGACCAACAAGCGGCAACTCGATTCTCCAACTAGTCTCCAGGCCGGTGACAAAGGCCCATTCTATGCGCGCCATCAATGCGAGTTGCGGATAGGCCCTTAAGCGTCAAAATGCTTACCAGTTTTGCACTTGGTCTATGGTTAATATTAACATTTAAAAAAAAAAAATGTTGGTCAGATGAAAGGACTTTCAGCCATCAGATGAACGTGGCAGGTTTGTGAATCAAATCATTTCCAAATAATGATCAGGGGAAACTTTTGGACATTTCTTTCCAAAACTGTCGTTCCATTTAGTTGTATCAGCCCCTACTCCAACTTAAATTATGACATTCTCAGCATGAAAAATGACTAAATGAAGGCATCAACGAGGTTACATGAATCTCTTTTCTGTAATTATGACAGTTTTTAGTGTCTGCAAAGCCAGAATCAATAACTCAACAGAGAAAAACATGCCTTTTTCCCAACCTTTTTTGTCTCACATACCCCTTGAGTCACCATTAATACCCCGAATACCCCTGTCCTCGAGGATCATGGCAATATTTTTACAAAGAGATCAAGATTATTCAGTACTGTGTTGAGTCCAAAATGAAGCTAGAAAAATCTCAAATTCAGACCTTTTCTGAAAAATGTCATTAAAATTGACCTCCTTTTTCAAAATCTGAAATTCCAAGTGCCACCAGCTAAGTGGCCAAGTACCCCAGACACTGGCATATATCACCAAATTAAATGTCATAACTTCTCTCCTCTGATAACAATCCGCTCATGAGGAAGAGATTGAAATAAGGATGGAAAAACTGCACTCACACAACCCCAGGCACTTGCTTGTCATGTGCCCCCACCAACCGCCATACACACACATACACAAACACGCACACACACACACACACACACACACACACACACACACACACACACACACACACACACACACACACACACACACACACACACACACACACACACACAGGCACGCCCCCCTTCCTCCTCGCCACGAACCATTAGTCACTATCCGGCTCCTGTTAATGTAATTACACTGAGGATATATGGAGTCTGGGAGGAGACATTTGTCCACATACAGTAATCATCAGCGGGACCAAGATCGACCCCTGGGGTACACCAAACACCTCAGCACCAATAACTCAACAGAGAAAAACATGCCTTTTTCCCAAGTTTTCCAGGCTAGCACAAGTAAACTCTTCGTCGATCCCCTATTTATTCCCATACAAACTAACAGCTAAACAAATCTAGTAGTAAAGTAAAAAGGGATAAAAACTGCATGCACTATTCATGTACTTTTCGTATTGCGTCTATATCTGTAATTAATCTTTATATATCTGTAGTACTGATACTTACAACTACTACTTAGGTAACTATTGCTGTTACAATAACCATCCTAGACCTAGAGAAACCTATGGCAGTACTGCCTTAAAATTACTACTGCTTGTACTTTGTCTACTATCACCACAAATACTTTCACCACAGCTAGAACTACTACTCCTACTGTTAACTACAACAACAACTAACCCTACAAACATTCCCATTGTACATTTAGCACTTCTATCAATATAAGCAGCTAGTAAATAGTTTTTCACACCATCCTTGAGCAAGTGTTAGGATGCTAGCTTGCGTAGGCGGTGTGTGTAATTAGCGGTCGTGGCAGCTCGCAGCAGAGTGACCTACATATGGAACGTGGTGCGACCACACGCGCTCAGCAGACAGATGTGATAACCACGCTGGGGTGGATGCAGCGATCAGGCAAGAGATTTACGATTAACTGTGCAAGAACAGGAAGGAACGAGAGGGATCAACTGTGTGTCAAGTCATGGCTGTGGCGATGGTAGCTGCCAGAAAGTTTCATTTTATCCAAATATCAAATAGAATGTTTACTGAAACATGAAAATTAGCCACGAGTCTGAAGGCTGTGGAACCCAGACTTAGAGGGAAAAAACTTTAGCATACTATAGCAACTAGACATTAAAATCAAGCTTCAGTTGGACAAAAAATGAGTGAGTGTACGGATGTCAAGATTAACCAGTTTTAGCTCAGTCGGTTAATCGCAAGAATTGTAGCAGCCATCCACCACAAAGCACAAAAAGTCAGCAGTGGGTTATAATCCAATGTGCATCACATTGTATCTATGTTCATGATAATTGCATAACGCTGCCAAAGGAAGAGTCCCAAAAGAACCATGCGCATCGCAGCATGTGTTATGCCACGGTAAAAACTAAAGTGAACCTGTGCGCGCGAATGGAAATCAACTGAAGGGTTCATTTGTTTAGGAACTCTTTTGCAATTACAGTGAATTCAACAACTCAGAGGGACTATCGTATTATATAATATCTTCTGAAAACATTCACATTTGCTTCCTTTAGATATGGCAAATGATAATATGCCATTGCCTATTTATATTATTAATTTATAAATGTTTGACGCAAGGGTGAAAGCTAAAAGATAACATAGGATGAATGTTCAAAAAAACAACATTTAGACAGTACTGTAAACTATTTTGAGAAATTCTCTGTATTTTCTTCCTTAATTTCGATCATTGTAAATAATCATAAAATCGCAATACTTTCCTCACAATAATCGTGACTCAAAAATATAGATTCCTAGTTAAGTTAGAAACCATCTTAATCATACATTGCAATACAGTTGACGTAAAAGTCCAAATCAGCGCATTTCTTCGGTCTGGACTTTGCTCTGCTGCCTGACAAAACTGCGTGTTTTCATTTTTTAACTCCAACAATAACTGATATTTTATTACCAAATTTAAATTTCTCACTGTGTCTGTTTCAGAGCGCTTTGACTACAGCTTTGGAATGAGTCCAAGTAACAACAGCGGTTTAAATATGTGTCCATGTCCTACATGACTCACCGGTTTAAAAATGGGTCATGAAAATGTAGCTATTTCCACGCTAACACAGGGAAATTGGTAAGGCCAGAAAACAACATTTGGTAGTAAACTGTCTAAATATTGAAACATAAAGTTAAGCTCCGTCAACACACTTTTCCTGTTAACAGAAACACACCTTACGTAAGAGAATCTACATGACCTAATCTTTTGTTTTAATCATCAGCTTAAAACTATTATTTAAATAGAACTACATCAGAATTTTGTCATGTTATGCACTTTAAATATAAAAAAAAACACACACACAACTATTTCAACAACACAAGAAAATGTAAACGCTACTTCTCTAAACTATATTCAAATTTTACTCAACAGTCCACTTAAAATCAGCCATGCAACTCCGTGTACAACTCGCTACTCCCCCTCAGCTTGGCCCCCTAACCTTAGGCAATTCCTGTCTCCTGTCTGGTGCAACTCTCATTTCTAGTTCACGATTATTTTGGGCAGGATGCGAAAGCTCGATTTCCGACCCACCACCCCTGCGAGACCTACTTTTTCGCCCCCTATGCCCTAGATACGCATGCCCTGCCAGACTTCACCCAACCACTCACCGCCACTAGCTCCAGAATCGTCCCGTTACGGATCCTCCCGCCGACCGGAACGGCGTCCGCGATCTGGCTCATCTTTCCCAGTGCGGCGTCTCTTCCATTCGGAGGTCTTCCGCTTGGTTCCACACTCCTGCCCCAGTGCGTGCCCCAGCTGCCTGCCTGCTGCCTGGGTGCGTGGAGCGTGAGAGGGGAGTGATGATGATGATGATGATGATGATGCAGCAGCAGTTAGCCAGACGAGCATCCTTGGCAAAACGCAAAGTGCTACGCTGGTCTGACTTCTCCTGAGCAAATAGGCTCCGTCGGTCAATATTTAAACAGCGGAGTCGGCGAGGATTAAATCAAGGTTGGCTGCATAGGCTTGTTTTGTAGCAATTACATTATCAGCCTATTGATGATCTTGAGCAGTGGGTTGCAAGCACATAATGAAGAAACAAAATGGTTTCATAGTTTGAGAGACGGGTCAACGAAGTGAATCGCAGATACAACAATAACATTAGAGAAAAGTTGTTTTTTTACAACTGGACTAACTCTGTTATATATTCAGTAGGGATGCACCAATACCACTTTCTAAAAGCCAATACATGTACTTTCATTTGAGGACTTGCATATACCGATACTAGTATGCCGTCTTCAAACATACTTACATATTATGGTTACTGATTCTTTCTGCTAGATTGGCCTCTTTTTGCTGTAGCCTCACTACAATTCCGTGTGAATTTTGCCACATTTTTATGAGCTTCCTCCAACTTGTTAACCTAGCATTTTCGTTAAAAGTGGCTTGATATGGTCATGCAGTATCTCCTTTGAAAGCCCTTTCTGAGTACAGAATTAAGTCGCTGGTTTTGTTTTAGAGATGCACTTAATGCCAAAGCATAAAAGCTGAGGATTGCCAGACCTGTTAGCAACTAGTTAGCAACATTAGCCATCTCGTCTTGTAAACAGCAGTACAATGGAAATGTTGCACAAACTCTGATTTAAGAAATGGAGTTCACTTTTGTAATTGCTCAGTATCGGCGCATTCCTAATGCAACCAATTTGTTTTTTGTAGTAGAGTGAAATGCAGGCGTTTGTAAAAGAAAACAAAACGCTGCGTGCAATGTGTGCCGTATTTATAGCTAAAGTATTGGGATTTTACAAGTGCGTTTTTTATCCAAACCTTAAAGTGCGTATGACAGGTTTTAATGCTTTTGAATATATGACTTATTTAGATGGATAATACCTGTTGTAAGTCATAATTATCATTTGATTTCAGTGAGGCAGCAGTTTTAATGAAGAAATTGCTGGGCAGAATTTTTAAGCTACTGACAGAAAGTGACATAGATAGAGGTAAAGTTCCATAGCAGTTTGGCTCACTTATTTCCCTTTGACATAACATGGTTGGCACTGCAACAGTTTAAAATTGTTTGCCTCTCTCTATGTCACTTCCTGTCAGTGTCCACAGTAAGGAAGTGAAACTATAAACATCACAAAAAATTGTCAAACTAAAGAAAGCTGGATAAAATGTTTAGCAAAATCTTATATTTATGCTAACTATGTTTTAGCAAAAATTGTGTCTAATGTGTCATATGTATTATAAAATTCAATCAAGAAAATCATGTCTAAAACAGAACCTTTGCACATTTCTAAATTACCACTTTGTTTGTGTTTTAGGTTGCAAAAATATGTATAAATGTCAGTCAGATTGAAGACCTCAGTGACTTTGCAATACTGTGTTTTCTCGCAAATTATTTGGCAATAGATTGTGCATAATAGTTTGCTCCTTTCCCCGGTTTGAAAGCAGGAAAAATCGGGTACATGGTGTGCATGAATAGTCCACAGGCAGAAGACAACAATTATTCCAAAAAAAGTATGTGAAAAGACTCCTTGTGTTTGCCTGTATAGAGTTGCTTATGTATGTATGCCTGTCCAGTCATAAAACATTACTATGACAGCGCTACGGTCTAACTCCTGGCACGCATGACTTTTTCCCTGTGTCGCCGCAGTCCAATTCTCACACTCACTCACCGTGTCGCTTTTGAAAACTGCAAACACCCCATCGCTGCTGCCGTCTATACCGCCGCTCGGGAGGCTCCGAAGACCTAAAAATCTTGGCAGAGTGTAATGCAGTGCGCGCGTTTGGCCGAGAGTCCGCGCAGTCCATAAAGCAGTCCTTGATGTTAGCCTGCAGTAGTTTTTTTTCTGGCCTCGATGGGAGTTTCGAAATGACTTTTACATCAAAAAAGGATCCAGGGGTTGTAGGTTTTGGCGACGCGAGAAAGGGGATTTTAATTTGCTATGATTTGGAAGGTAGCAAGGGAAGAGGAGTGCTTGACAGATGGATTCAAATACCAGCTAGTGGTACATTCCAGCACTTTAAATGAGGCATTTGTAGCGATGGCAGTTTTAGAGCTGGAATAATGAGGTGTATGTACTTTAAAAGTGGGGCTTTGAGTAGATAATGCTATATTGATTTGAAAAAGCTTATTCAAAGTGTCACTTGACCTTCCTTGTGGTCCGACGTGTGCTGCAAACTGTGGGTATTACGCTTTTTGCGCGGTTTTGGTCTCATATTTTGTTGGTTAAAAAAAATGCAATATTGGTCTAAAACAGCCGAAACAAAATATCCAGTAGTTTCACTTCCTGATTATTTCCAGGAAGCTCTAAAAAGTCGATTTTGCTAAAATAACTTCCATAGGAACTTCCTCCCTTTGCTCCTCATACAAAAACCTCCAGCTCCGTGGATGTAGCCACTGTCAGACAACAGTGCTATGATCGAAACGCAATGGAGGGTGTTGTTTAGTAATAATCAAGGTTTAGTCATAATTTGCTTCACGGAGCAGGTATTCTGACTTGCTTAGGCCTTTATCATCAGGCCACATAATGCGTCACTAGATATCTTAACCTTTTAGTACCATCCCAAAGTTTGGTGGTGTCTCAACAATACACAGCAAGAGATGACGTACAAGGGATCTTTATGACCATTTCACAACTGTACTTTCTCTGGAGTCTGATGCTTATCTGGCGCACCTGACTCATTATTAATAATGAGTCAGGTGTTTTATTAAGTAAAACCAAAACATTTGCGAATGTTTTCCTCCAGAACCCGACCACATGTGCTGGGTGTGTTTGCAAGTAAAGGCACGAAAAGAATGTGAAAGATTCCATTGCCTTATCATTGGATTTGGGGTTTGGAAAATGTCACAACTTGGTCATAAATTCACTTGCTCGTGAACTGTGAGAAGCAGCTATTATCATTGCCAGAAGTCATATCCATGTGATAGGATCTATGAGGCCATTTCATAAACTGTTCCAAGTATGAGTACTTTTTATGTGCTTTTGGATTGAAGAAAACATTATGCTTCTTTGTTTTCTGTTTTTTGGCGATACATCTGCTACGCCTTATTAGCCCACTACAAAGAATTCTCTACCAGTCCTGAAAAATGGATTCTTGTCAGCTTCAAAGTATGTGGGACCCCTTTTTGCCTCATAATGGCTATTTGGGCTGACCACAAGACATCAACAGATAATACAATGCAAACTTCAAGAATCAGGCTTATTTCTTTTCACAAATTATTACTTTTACTACATACCTGGAGCAAAAAGAATTTTACCCTATTATAAAGAAACGTTGGTCGCATGGTGCCTTTAACATTAGGGTTAAGGACATTTAGTCAAATCCTGTTATATGGGGTTAACCCTATATGGAGACCAAAAAAGGTATGTTTTTTGACAGGCTTATCTATGAAAATGATAAAGTCTAAAAGTAGTATCGCCAGTGGCACATAGATTGTCAACTATTTGTTTTAGTTTCATTGCAATGTTTAGCCCACAACATAACTGTATCTATGAGAACAGCTAATTAATATTGTGCCTCTCACCAGTGTACTCTCACTGACGCTACACACTTCTGACAAAACAATTTTTTCATCACTCTCCTAACTATTATTCTGAAAAAGTATTAGTGTTTTCTCAAATTCTAACAACAAATGTCACAGTCACAATTATCCACAGTCAGCAAGCCTTCACAAGTCTATAAATTTCCCATCTAAGGAGCTTCACTTACCGTCGCTGGCACGCAATTCCAAACCGGCATTTAAATTTCAACAGACTCCTCTTGACATACAGGCCCCTGTGCTTACCTCTGTCAGTTTGAGTGATGGCGGCTAACTGCTAGTGCTAGCCTTAGCTCACTGCAGATAACATAGTCATCACTCTGGGCAAGCCTCGCCGTGGAATTTATGACATCAAACCTCCAGCGTGCCAAGAAGCTGCAGGTGTCAAAGCGACGCGTATGAGTAATTGTTTTTTCTATCAAAGCAGGTTCAACCGAGTCATTGAATTTTATTAGCTTCGTAACGCTACCTAAAGATGATGCTGGAATGGCCGCATTACGCAATTCGAATCACGCTAAAAACAATATGTCACTAGAATAAGCACCAAGGACAATATATAAGAAACTTTGGAGAGTTTAATAATGTAATTTAGCAATGATTTATCCGAGATACTGTGACACTAATAGCATTATGATTGTGGTCAGGCATTTTGAATCTAGATAGGAATGACTAAGTAGTTTGGGTTAGCGTGCCTAGGCAAGGAGTATGATTCATTTGACAGGCTATTGAGAAATCATTTGCATAACTGCGCAGTAGGAGGGAGTAAATAAAGAAATTAGTGGATGATTTCTCAAAGTGGACACGCCATGCATAATTTAGACGCATAAACAATCTTTTGGGTACCTTAGAATTGATTTTGTTTTAAAATTTGAAATAACGTCCTAAACCTTTTATCACATGGACACATTATAAAAGAGTGAATACAAGCTTCTACTTTTACAGTGTGTTAGATGGATTTACCAGAAGTAACTCGGCAGCTAACGGAGCTGTTCCATGGCATTTTTCTCCACTTGTTATACTGTTTTTAGCTAATGCTAGCTTATGGGAAACGTTTGCTAGTACCCACAAACATGGCAGATTTCCATGGTAATTTATAGCATTCCACCCCGAACTCTATAGGTTGCGTTCACGTTCCACCCTATGGATGAGAACGTTTTTGAAAGACATCTCCAAAGAGAAAATTGACAAATGTTGAACCTGCCGAAATTTTTGGTATTGATTGAATCCACAAGCCGGTCATTTTAATAGTATGGCTGAAAGACCTTTCTACCGTTTTGTCACCACTTTTAGAGACCATTATGAGAAAAATAATTGGGCGTTCGTCAATATTTTCTGACAGAGAAGACATTGAAGTTGGTGACCAAAATAGCAGGTACACGAATCATAAACTGACAACAAAAATATGAGCAATTTGACAGTTACCATACACTAGAATGCTTAGCTGCGCACCACGTCGGATTTTAAACTATAAGCTCTTGAGAATGTTGTGATGTCACGTGAACGCAACCAATTGCACAGTGAAAGATCCTGTAATGGTTTGGACTTAGAACAATTTGAAAGAGTTGTTTGCTTCATTGATGATGCAATAAACATCCAGGAATACAGGTCACATTTCAGCAGTCAAAAGAGTTGGACCAAGCAAAGTTGTTCTTCGGGTACGTTTATGATGATGGAACAATGTTATAACATGACAAAAAGCCCTAAAAGCATGATATGTGTCCTGTCTTTCTACTAAACCTTTTGAAGATTTTCTCGTAAACAGACATTCTGAATGATGCATATGCTTGTGTAACATGACACTAACCAGCTTTTCAAAATAAAGACTTCTCCACTGTGAACACCTGAAATATCATTCTAAATCCCTGTCGTAAATTCTGGAATGCACTTGCTGTTCACCAGTAAACGCTATTGGCTTTACCCTCTCCCCTTATGGCTGTCACCTCTGACCTCACAAAACAAATAGCCTCCCAGGTGCCAGGAAGCAATCTGGACACCTGCGCGTTCAACTTGCCTTACCGCCCCCCAACTGCTCCCGGCATGTGCGCATTTAGAAACCTATTAACATGCTGAAATGTTGGCTGGCTTTGTCAACACGTGTGACCAAATATTTGCCTTGATTTAGCACTGTCAAAACTACAGAGGTTGTAAACTTAAAGAGATGAACTGCTGCAATATTATTACTACTACGACTACTACTGCTATTGTAACTTCACTACTACCATAGCAACAAAAGCACTCCCAGTATTTACACAGTTGAGCCATAAAGTTATACCACTGTGACTGCAATGTTAAAAATATATATATATTTGAGTAGTATTTTTCTTGAGACCCTATTACTTTCTACTCCACTACATTTCTATAACTCCAAAGTAAAAAATCAATTTCTCCATGTGTTTGGTTCATTTTAATGGCCTAATAATGCACACTCCAGAACAGTAGGTGGCGCTGTGCAGCTGTACTGTCAAATATTAATGACCCACAACAAGGGGTGGAGGGAGCTGCGCAGGAGGAAGAAGAAGGAGGAGGTGGAGGAGCTGACCAGTGCAGGACACCACGCTCTGAAACAGGGACAAACCCAGGAGGTCGTGCACCGTTTCAGAGGATCAGAGGAGACTGAAGGCTCCGGCTTCCCCGACCTCCGCAAACATCCTGGTTGGCCCACAATGGCGGCACGGCTCAGTCACAGCGGCTCAGGACTAACCTTACACCTGAACACAATTCCGTAACGCACATACTTACTTACTTATATTAATGAATTTGTACACATCCACTTAATTAATAATATGACAGAGTGACTTTTACTTGTACCTCTGACTACTAGCATGACAACTGCTACCACTACTTTCAATGCTGCTACTACAACTACTGTACTAATACCACCTATTCTTGTTCTTCTTCTTCTTCTCCTGTTAACTTCTACCACAGCCAGAAAACCAAAAGCACTCCCAAGTATTTGCACATTGGCAAACCTATTAGCATGCGCGAGCGTCAGCGGGCTTGTCAACACGTGTAACCAAATATTCGCTTCAATCAGTCCGCCATCACAACAAACAGAAGAGGCCCGCGGTGGCTGTAAACGCGAAGAGCCCAGTTCCTGCGTGGTTTTGTTTACACAGCGGTGGCGGCAATGCCTAAAGATGTAAATATTTTCCTGGAAGTAACTCTAGGATCTTTGCGGCAGCTTTGGCAGACCACCAACAAGCGCTGAAACAACTTTGAAGCGAGAGACAGGCCGACAGTTGCTCCGAAGTAAAGTATACAAGTAAAAAGAAAAAAAGAAAAAGAGTGTTGCATTAAAGACTGTAATGATTATTTTTCAAAAGCAGAAGGGGACATCTTTAATCTAGAAGTGTTAGCTTGAGGGAATAGTCTGACCTCGCAGCTGCTTTGGGTGTGATGCAAAAATATAAAGGAGCGCTGTGTACAACCATCCACACCCTTTAACAAAGCAACATTAGAGAAATCCATGCTATGCACTTCCATATGCACTCCTTCAGCTCAGTTTACAATAATAAAACTGTTTCAACGCCTGTCTCGTGATAAATTAGTTGTTGAGCAAAATAATGTATCTGTCTCTTATGTCACAAGTACAGTTTTAGTGTTACCAACCCATAAAATCAACTGGACGTGAGAATTTAGTCTGAAATAGAGGAGCTGCTCCACAGAGGAAAATTACAGGCCGCTGTAAAGCTGCGATATGAACTGCCCCCTCAGGGCAACGTTTCCTTTGCATTTGACCCATTTCAACTAATGAGGAGCAGCGGGCCTGGGGACTTATCTCCAGGCCTTGAGCAAAGAGACCTCAGGGGTGAGACAAGTTTACTTGATTGTCAAAAGATGAGTGGAAGAGCAAGTGATAGTCTACTGCAGTGGTTCCCAACCTTTTACTGAAAAACACCATCAAAACTAACTTTCCCTTGAAATGAGTATTGAAATGCCACTCAGTTTCACAGTTTTCTTTTTGAATCTGAAGTACCCCCTGCTAAGTGCGCACGTCCCTAAGATCCCCGTACCCCTGGTTGTCTAATTTAGTGGTTAAGGCTGCTGTATATGGCTATGGCAGAACATTATTCTATTCTCAGTGTTTCGGGTTCAAGTCCCAGCTCCAATAATCTACTGAATGCCTTTCCCCGCTCTTCAACCCCTTTTACCTTGTACTGGAATAGTGACTTGAGATAAGATTTCTCTAAATTATCTGGAGGGCCGCTGACGGGACAGATTTGGCCATGATGCCTGGCCTTGCCTACAGTATCACTGACGTGTTATTGGTACATAATTAACAGGGTTATGTGAAAAAAGTTTACATAGTCATCGTCAGTAGCTTATGCATATTTCAAGTGATGACCTTTGTAATGAACTTTCATTCCATCTTTTGCAGAATGAAGTTCCTCCTGAAAGTCCATTGAGCTCTGGGCTAACTGTCCCTCAAGGTGAACAGCTAATACAGTGGCTCTATAGACTGCATTAAACAGATTGGGCATGAGGCTGAGCGCCATTTCCCTGATCGATGTGTCGTATGTCCTTCTTACCCCAGCCCAGCGCACCATCTCGCTTATTCACACTTTTGGCCGGGTGCCCGTCGTGGGGGGTGCCGACAGAATGTCCTCTGTGCGCCTGGATACATGGGACAGAGATGGCACAGTGCGCCCTCGCCCAGCTGTGAGGTGGACACCATAATCGCCACGTCCAATCCTGTTAGAGCCGCTCAAAATCTGAAACAAAAGCGGCGAACGGTGGGGGGACGCATCTGCATACGTCCCCAGAGAAAGTGTCCCGTCCTGGGCATGTGGGTTTAGATACGCTCCACCGAGCACCAGCAGGGAGAGCGTTCAAATGGGTCAACCATACATGTTTAATTACAGAATAATTAAAGACAATGTGAAATAGATGTGTCTATATTAGCTAATTCTGCTTATATAACTGATACTATTACACGTTGAGGAAACCCTAACCCTAACAACATTAAACTATTTATCTGAGTAAATTCATCACTGTTTACATCTTGCATTAGAAAGTGTCCTGACTACTACAACCATGACTACTACTACTAATAATAATAATGATGCCTTACACTTGTATCGCGCTTTGCAATTACTCCTGCTACTACCATGACTACGAGCTCCATTCTACGTAATGCTGGTATTACTATCACTACTTCTATGAATATGTGTCCAGATATTCTGTTTTGTTGCGTGTTTCCTTATGGCTATACTTCCTGTTTAACTATTTTGGAAGGTTTTGGATGGACTCGGAACAATGGAGTAAGTTTGTCTGGTCTGTGTGTCTGTCTTGACAACACCTCATGAAGACAGTTAGTGAAAAAAAGCAAATTCATTACAAATAAAACTCACACCTTTTACTATGACACTTAAAACTGAACTCAGGTGCATCCTTTTTCCACTGAACGTCCTTGAGATGTTTCTTGACTGGAGTCCACCTATGCTAAAAGAAAGGGATTGGATTTGATGTGGAAAGACACACACCTGTCTTTATACTGTATACTGTATTGTATCCTGTTCAATCTGTATTATGTGTTAATGGACCCCCCCCCCCCCCCTCAAAAACGAGATGGCACATCCATTAATAACCTAAACTAAATCATAAACTAAACACCTGTACTGCCATGACTAGTACTATTACGTACAACTACAGAACATGAATATTACTGTCATGACTTTTTATTAGTGCAATTACATTTCCACAATTACTATTGCTTATCTTTTTCGTCGTCGACTGGCTTGGCTGGAGGCTATTGTAGGCGAGCTCGCATGTGAGCAACAAAAGCAACAAACAAAGCAATATCGCAGGGACTTTTCTTGGTTTTCCCCCAATTGAATACTGTGGCGGTATGAACGCAGAAAACATGTTGATGAATGAACGTGCAGACGGCGCTGTTAATAAACAACGTCGAAGCAATGATTAGAGGATGGCGAGGGAGGCCGCTGTTGGGAAAAGCCCTCTCTTCACAATGAGGACATTTCAGCCTCTTGTGTCTGTCAAAAGCTTGATACAAACTGTCAACCTTCATCCCAATTTCCAATAGGTCTACTTATTGACCTAAATTCATTTGTTGAATACTAAAACTTTATTTTTTTTACTGAAACTGACTTAACGCTTTTGTCGACTAACACTGGACTAAAACTATATAAAGAAATGACTAAAATGTGAACTAAGAGGGCCGGCCTATTGTGCATGTTTCGGGGTTAATGGGGAAATCCAGACACCAAGAGACCAATTTACAGTGCCTTGCGAAAGTACTAATACACCTTGAACTTTTGCACATTTTGTCATGTTTACAACCATAAACATAAAGATTTTATTTTGAATCGTTTACTGAAAGTTCACACACAAGTAACAGACAACTGTGAAGTGAAAGCAAAATGATACATGATTCTGTTATTTTTCAAAAAATAGAAAAGTGAAAAGTGGGGCGTGCATAAGTATTCATACAGCATGAATTAATACTTTGTGGAACCCCCTTTTCCTGCAATAACAGCAGCAAGTCTTCTGGGGTATGACTCTACAAGGTTTGCACATGTAGAGACTGACATTTTAGCCCATTCCTCTTTACAAAACAACTCAAGCTCTGTCAAATTAGAAGGAGAGTGTTTGTGAACAGCAGTTTTCAGGTCTTTCCACAGATTTTCAATAGGATTTAGGTCAGGACTTTGACTGGGCCATTCTAACACATTAATATGTTTGTTTTTAAACCTTTCCATTGTAGATTTAGCTTTGTGTTTAGGGTCATTGTCCTGCTGGAAGGTGAATCTCCGCCCCAGCCTCAATTCTCTTGCTGACTCCAGCAGGTTTTCCTCCAAATGTCTCTGTATTTGGCTCCATCCATCTTCCCAACTATTCTTACAATCTTCCCAGTCCCCGCTGAGGAAAAGCAGCCCCATAGCATGATGCTCCCCCCACCATATTTGACACTGGGGATGGTGCACTCAGGACCATGAGCAGTGTTAGGTTTGCTCCATACATAACGTTTTGCATTTGGGCCAAAAAGTTCAATTTTTGTCTCATCTGACCAAAGCACCTTCTTCCACATGGTAGCTGTGTCCTCCATATGACTTCTAGCAAACTTCAAACGGGATTTCTTATGGCCTCCTTTCAATAATGGCTTTCTTTTTGCCACTCGTCCATGAAGGCCAGATTTGTGTAGAGTATGACTTATAGTTGTCCCATGTACAGATTCCCCAGCTCAGCGGCAGTACGTCGCAGCTCCTCCAGAGTTATCTTGGGGCACTTGGTTACATTTCTGACCAGTGCTCTCCTTGTTCGGTCTGTTAGTTTAAGTGGACGGCCGTGTCTTGGTAAGTTCGCAGTGGTGCTATACTCTTTCCATTTCCGAATGATGGATTGAACAGTGCTCCGTGAGATGTTCAAATCTTGGGAAATAATTGTATAACTTAATGCTGCTTTAAACGTCTCCACAGCTTTATCCCTGACCTCTCTGGTGTGCTCCTTGGCCTTCATGATGTTGTTTAGTGGCGACCATACTCCAATCATAGCTCTGAGGCCCTCACAGAACAGCTGGAATTATTTATTCATTTATTTGATAGGGACACGTGTGAACAATAAACATGTACCACACTACAACATTTATAGCCAAGGCTAATTTGCAATGTCCGTCCCTAGAAGGGCTTTTCAAATGCACACAGAAAGTACAGAAAATACATTTACATTTACAGTAGCATTACTTAATTCTACTTAATTCTGACATTACACAAAGGATGTGCATTTGAGCGCAAACTAAAAATGATTGTACAGTTCATTTTTAAAAGCTCTCAGATCTAAGTCCTGTTTCAGCTCAGGAGACAAGGAGTTCCAGAGTTTAGCACCCTGGACCGTAAAGGCCAACTGTCCGAAGGTCTTTTTTCTAACGGGCACTTTCACATTTCCATTAGCAGCTTCTTGTGTGATGGAGCCCACTGATCGAAGTGGGACTATGAGCCATCTGAGAACATCAGGGACTTGGTTGTGCAGACATTTATACATTCATTTCAAGTTACAAAATTTAATAAAATGTTCAAAGTTAAAAAAGTTTAACCTCTGCAATACTCCACAGTGGTGCATTCTGACATGTTTTATCTAATATTTTTAGTGCTCTGTTGTAAATCAGTCTTAAAGTCCTGATTGTTGTGGCTGTTGTCTGTGACCAGGAGGTTATACAGTAACTGAGATGAGAAAAAAACATTGCATGCATAAATACATTTGCCGCATGAAATGGTAAACAGTCCCGTATGATTCTGAAACTGTACAAGTTTCCCTTGGCTGTTCTAGTGATCTTTTTGACATGACTTTCAAATGATAAATGGGAGTCCAGGATTAGGCCCAGAGAGTAGATTACGCACAGGTGGCCTCTATTTAATGGGTAGGGCAAGGTGTGAACATTCTGCAGTCATTAGGAATGTTATAAAGGCAATTTAATGCACTCAGAAAATGCTGTATGAACACTTTTTACTTTTCTATTTGTAAAATAACAGAATCATGTATCATTTTGCTTTCACTTCACAGTTGTGTTACTTGTGCGTGAACTTTCAGTAAAAAATTCAAAATAAAATCTTTATGTTTGGTTGTAAACATGACAACATGGGCAAAAGTTCAAGGTGTATTAGTACTTTCGCAAGGCACTGTATTTAGTGTGATTTCTCATCAAACGTGGCTCAAGTTACATTTTTGGACTTTTGTAAACATACTTCAGTACAAACATATAGTCTGGTCAGTGCATATTTTCTGTGTTAATCGATTGGACATGATTGATAACCTATCGACCTACATATATTTCCACCAGATGTCCATGTTGCTACTCTTCATGCCCACTTTCACGGTGCGTTTGAACAGTTCAAATCTCCAAAGGCACGCGCTGTGCTGATGCCCCGATGACGAGTTGACCAGACACCGACGTATGGAATTTCCTATCGGCTTACGAGCGCAAAATTGACCAATCAGACGCAGCGATCGCCACAGAAGATACAAAAACATTTCCAGTATGCGCTGTAGCGTCATATTGCGGTTAAGACATAGTTGTTCATTTGGATATAATATAGTTTTATTCGTGTCTGTTCCCTACATTATAGTTTGAAGTTCTGTCTTGAAAATGTTTATAGTCATGGTAAAATGTAAAGTGTTTTTTTTTTATATAAAGAAAGTCTCTTAAAAGTTTTTTTTTTAGGTGAGGGAGGACTGTGTTATGACAGCTTTGAACATTGGCAAGTTGTTTTTTCTGTTCTATTGAGAATTGGGTATGTCACAGAAAAAGTTGTCGCACTATTTCTGTGCATATTTCTGTCTTGCTTACAGAAATGCTTTGATACTGAAATTTCCCACTCACAAATGTAAACAATTAAGTGATCTTTATGTTTTCTTTTTGGCAGCTATAAAAGTCACGAGTTTTATGCAATGTGCAAACAACATAGTATGTTAACCGCTTTCCCAATTAAGTTTGAATGCTTTCTGGAATGTTTCGGCTCCGACATCGCCTCATTCTTTTTTTATTTCCTCCAACGCAGATCTGCCATGAGTCAGCTTCGTGAGTTCTTATTGGGCAACACTCCTAGCAGGGATTTTACAATAAAGTCTATAATATTCAGTACGGTATTTGTTTAAAGTATGGGGTTAGAGACAGGGATTAGGATTAGGAAAAGGGGTGTGTTTAGTTTAGGGTCAGAGCAAAATCAAAAAGTGAGCTATTTTGTATATTGCCGTCTGTATTCTGGGAAAGGGGAAACAAACTTGTGCTCATGGATTCAACCACATTCAACAACAAAACAAACGTTCGCAAGTCGACACCAACCTAAAACATGTACAATATCCTAATCCTCCAGCAAAGTACTCCAGATGAAGAGTAATTTCTTCTGTGTTTGTAACTGCAGCTGTTTTAGCATTGAAGCTAAAGGCTAATATTAAAGCTAAAGGCTAACAACACATACATTTGACGCTAACAAATGTTAAAAAATAACCAATCTTTGATACAATTTTTATGAAACACACTCGAATTGATGTTTCTTTTTTTTATATTGTTATATGTATAATTTATGTTAAAATGTGGACAGGAAGTGGTCTTCACCCTATACTGGCAAACAGGAAGTTAGCCATAAAATATCAAATAACTGTAATGAATATTGCAATGACATTGTTGCAATATTTTTGCTAAAACATTCCAATCCAATGCATTCCATTAAATGTAAAAAACAAATTGTAATATATATTTTTTTCTTTCATCAATTTTGTCTTGATACTAATTAAATCAGGAGTGAAAACGTGAAAACATGAGGCAACCTCCCTCTCTCTTGATACAGCTGCATTTGTTGCCTTTTCTGCGAACTGTATTTGTGGTTTCTGTGTTCCACATTGTTTTACTGGATACTTTAGTACGTCTTTGCTGTTACTGCAGAGAGTCCATAATGTTCCTGAAGAAAGCAGCTTTTTAAAAGTAAACAAACTGCAGCTTATCAACTAAACCCATTTGAGACCTACACATTTCTTCTTCTGAAGAGGCACCAAGACCACACCTGCAGCACAGTGGAGGCATCACAAGAGGAGCTACAGGAAGAAAAAAAAGGGACAAACGTGGAGGTATCCGGGTGAGACTCACAGCTAAGCCACACATGCCTTCTATTGTTCTGGCTAATGGACGTTCACTGGAGAATAAAACAGATTAACTGCTACGCTCTTCCCAGAAGATGGTGAAAGACTGTTGTGGGGCGGAGGGAGCTGCGCAGGAGGAAGAGGAAGGAGGAGGTGAAACTGACCAGTGCAGGACACCACGCTCTGAAACAGGGAGAAACCCAGGAGGTGCTGCACCATTTCAGAGGATCAGAGGAGACTGAAGGCAGCCAGCCAGGTTTCCTCCAGGTGCCACGGTTTCCCCAACCTCCAAAAACATACTGGTCAGGTTGACCCACAATGGCAGCGCCGCTCAGTGCAGTGGCGCAGGACTAACACCTGAACACTATTTCGTTGTACGGTTGTACAATGACAAGTAAAGCACTTGCTTACATGCTTCCAAAAAAAAAAAACTGAACTAAATAAGGAAAATACTGACAATAACTGAAATTACACATTTTAAGTTACCATGCAAAAATGTCAATATGTGTCAATTATTTGGTGTCAAAATTAATTTAAGAGTGAATAAAAATAGCGGTTTCTTTCGGTCTGCTGGTTTAGCTGTGGTTGACATGAGGACACTGACAGCTTGGAGGTGGAGATGTTTGAGAAGATTTGAACACAGAAGGCTCTTATGTGATTTGAATGGCCACTTTGTTTGCAGTGCCACGGGGAAAACAGAATGGTGTGAAGAGCTAATGTTTGAGCATGTGAGTTTTACTGCTGAGGGTACCCTTATACTGTAAAAACAACATCCATCCATCCATCCATCTTCCACTTTTCCATTGCCGGGTCGTGGGGGCAGCTGTTGGAGCTGCCCAAATCACATTGCACCAGCCCCTATGTCTCCTCCTGCAGGTGGTGGGTCCACAGAAAGACAGCCTCATAATTCTAACCATGAGTAGTTTACAAACTACAGGCCTATTTCCCTTTTACCACAATTCTCTAAAATCTTAGAGAAGGTTTTTAACTCTAGACTTCACAGCTTTATTGAAAGAAAAAGGTTACTCTCTGATAATCAGTTTGGTTTTAGGAATAAACACTCAACCTCACACGCGCTCTTTGATATAATTGAAGAAATAACTAATGCTGTAGATAATAACAAATATGCAATTGGGTTATTTATTGACCTGAGTAAAGCATTTGATACAATAAACTACGATATATTAATAGATAAACAGACAAACTGTTCAAATATAAATACAAACAAAAGACTTTTGAAAAGTACAGAGAAGAAGAAATTAGTTGCCACTAATCAGTTTATCAATTTACATTTGATTATCTAAAGCTGAGTGTTTGGAACTGCTTGGAATGGTTGTCATTTCTATTGCTCAAAACAAAATAAAGAAAAGAGAATTAGGCTAGGCGAACTATGAATCTGTTGAGAGGGACCCTCTTAATGGGCTCATAAACCTCATCTTTTAATGCCCCACACAGCATAGGAATATCATCTACAAAATCAGCTGTCAGGGCAACTGGGTGTGGGTTTGTTGATAGGGAGCTACTGCCCTCTTCAACTGGCCCGTTCTACACCCGGCTTTTTAACGCACCACTCGATGTAGGACTTACATCATACACTGTACATAATAAAAAAATGAAATAAAATAAAATACAAAATAAAATAAAATGTACACAGATTAATATTGTGTTGAGCATGGTAATGACAATTGCGGAGTATAATATATATGTACACTCACCTAAAGGATTATTAGGAACGCCTGTTCAATTTCACATTAATGCAATTATCTAAACAAACAATCACATGGCAGTTGCTTCAATGCATTTAGGGGTGTGGTCCTGGTCAAGACAATCTCCTGAACTCCAAACTGAATGTCAGAATGGGAAAGAAAGGTGATTTAAGCAATTTTGAGCGTGGCATGGTTGTTGGTGCCAGACGGGCCGGTCTGAGTATTTCACAATCTGCTCAGTTACTGGGATTTTCACGCACAACCATTTCTAGGGTTTACAAAGAATGGTGTGAAAAGGGAAAAACATCCAGTATGCGGCAGTCCTGTGGGCCAAAATGCCTTGTTGATGCTAGAGGTCAGAGGAGAATGGGCCGACTGATTCAAGCTGATAGAAGAGCAACTTTGACTGAAATAACCACTCGTTACAACCGAGGTATGGAGCAAAGCATTTGTGAAGCCACAACACGCACAACCTTGAGGCGGATGGGCTACAACAGCAGAAGACCCCACCGGGTACCACTCATGGCCACTACAAATAGGAAAAAGAGGCTACAATTTGCATGAGCTCATCAAAATTGGACAGTTAAAGACTGGAAAAATGTTGCCTGGTCTGATGAGTCTCGATTTCTGTTGAGACATTCAGATGGTGGAGTCAGAATTTGGCGTAAACAGAATGAGAACATGGATCCATCATGCCTTGTTACCACTGTGCAGGCTGGTGGTGGTGGTGTAATGGTGTGGGGGATGTTTTCTTGGCACACTTTAGGCCCCTTAGTAACAATTGGGCATCGTTTAAATGCCACGGACTACCTGAGCATTGTTTCTGACCATGTCCATCCCTTTATGACCACCATGTACCCATCCTCTGATGGCTACTTCCAGCAGGATAATGCACCATGTCACAAAGCTCAAATCATTTCAAATTGGTTTCTTGAACATGACAATGAGTTCACTGTACTACAATGGCCCCACAGTCACCAGATCTCAACCCAATAGAGCATCTTTGGGATGTGGTGGAACGGGAGCTTCGTGCCCTGGATGTGCATCCCACAAATCTCCATCAACTGCAAGATGCTATCCTATCAATATGGGCCAACATTTCTAAAGAATGCTTTCAGCACCTTGTTGAATCAATGCCACGTAGAATTAAAGCAGTTCTGAAGGCGAAAGGGGTCAAACACAGTATTAGTATGGTGTTCCTAATAATCCTTTAGGTGAGTGTATATTAATGTACCCTTATGTCATAAAACAAGTGATTTGGGGTGATGTTTGGCATTGGTAACAATCTGAAAGAAATATATTAATGGTCGCCTGTTGTTACTCGCTTTGTAGGGATATTACATGAAACAAGACCATTCTTGTAATAGTGTTTCGTTCTGTTAATTATATGAACAGTTCAAACAGTGGTCTGTGTTAATGAGCTGTTCTGAAAGGTAACAAGTTCTTCTTTTCAGTCAATGAGACTAATCACAAAATGATGCAGCTACATGTATGACTGAACATGTAAACTTATTTTCTTATTATTGCTGTGGAAACTGAAGCTTCAGGGGTCGAGAGTGATTACGATTTCATTACATAGAATTATCATTGTTATTGTTGTAATTAGTATTACTTGTTTGGGGAAGGTGTAGCCTATAGTGCATGATAGACATGTAATTTAAAACATGTAATCTTCCTTAACGTAAATGCCATCTTGCCAACCATGACTAGACTGTGCACCTCATTCTTTTTTTGCTATTGTTCCTTGTTGTTGTTTTCTTCCCTTTACACTGATTGTACTATTGTGAAATGAAATGTTTTATCATATTGAGTTGGGGGTAGGCGCTCCATAAGCTTTTTGCTTCGGCCCACTCCTTTTGAGCAAAATGTATGCTCAAATAAATAAATAAATAACCGGGCCTGTTGGTCTCTCATAAGGGGCTGTAAAAACAAGTTCACTCAAATAAACTGGATTTGTTCTTTTCATGATTTAATTTCATACAATGTGGAAAGCAAATATATTGTACGGCATCACACAAACTAGACAAATTAGAGGCATGATTATGCAAATTGTCTTATAGAACTCAACAGTCACGGCAACCTCCATTTCTGTGCTGGTTCAGGAAGTAAAACCCCATTCAAAATTAGCATAGACATTTTTTTAAATCTAATATTAAGAGTTTAAAAGCATGACAGAGGATAATCAGCTATGTGCTAACTGCAGATCATAGCACAGATTTTTTACAAGAGAGAAAAGACTCACGATGAAATGCATTTTATAACTTATAACTTTTAACAGATTTTAAATTAGCGGTTTAAGTTTTACACCCAGAAACCTTGCGTGGCAACAGTGGCAACAACTAAATCGATAAAAGATGTGTGTATTTAAAACAAGTCACTGCTTTGTTTTGAGTTAACTTTAAACAATTGCACTTCAAAGCCATTTAAGAAAGTACTTACAACTTACTTTCCTGAGTACAATCAACTAATTGCTATAACAGTGTAGTTGCTTTGATGGAGACAGCTCATAATTGCTCCACAATGGGATCTTTTCATTATACAAAGCAGAGACAAGAAAATCCCAATTACAAGAGCTGGCATGGGGCCCTCGGACGAGAACACACACATTGTAGAAACTCAACCAAAAAAAGAAAAAAAGAATTTGGAAGTGGCCCAAGACTTTCTTTTCGCCGCCCGATAATGGCCGTCTCTGAGATAGAAATGCGATTGACCCGTGCGCAGAAAGCATCGGTTCCCATGAAGCGCAGGCTCCTGACACACAGCATGAGCAGATATGGGTCAGGGAGAGAGTGCGCGCATGTTTGAAACGCCACGCTGAGAAAGAACAGGCTGAAAGGGGCTGGATACAGGCAAGTCAGTCATTGTGTACAAGAGTCAAAGTATGCTCTTTCTCCAATACACTGTGTAGTCAAGTTTAATGCTTTTCAGTCATTTTCACACATTTTGTTGGCTAGAAAATGCTATGTTGATTAAAAACGGCTTGATAGTTCAATACAATACGCGATACATGGCTCTCAACAATAAATAGTCTCACGATATGCTATTACTGCGATATTCAATATATGGCACATGATGGCCTACAATATCACTATTTTTAAAGAAACATAGGCAGTTTTTTCAACTACAGTACATGCTCCTTATAGCTTATGTCATTCATTAGTATGTATGACGCCACCAAAAAACATTGATATCGGCATAAAATGTATCGCTATTGTATCAAGACGCAAAATATATCACAAATTTATCACAAAGTTGTATCCTAAAATAACAGCAGTAGTATTTCACTTCATTTACCCAGTTTTGAGTGATGCTGCTCACTTTGGTTGTTTCTTCTTCTTCTGCCAAAGCACTCCAATATGTAACCTGATTTTTGTTCTGTTATTGAAGGAATGTGAAACTGTTTGTCATTTTTAAAGTCCTTTATCCAGCTCGTTCTGAGTAACTCTGCGTGCTAAGGGTGTGCATCGTAGGCATGTCGTTAGCTGAGGTGAGAGCTTGTATTTACTGCGTCATTCTCATTACGGCCTGCAGAGGGCGCTCCAGTTCAATTAAAACTGCTGACTAGAATTTCCTGGTTATTAATGGCCGCGGACATGACCATGAGTAAAATGCTTTGTAAAAATCAAGGAAGTCGTGCAAAACTTGGAATACATGGTCTTTTCAAATCAAAGATGGCGGCTTACATGCAGCTGATATTTTCGCGGAAATCTTGACAGTCCTAAAACTAGACAATTGAAATGACTCGCTATGCGCGTTTGCTTTTGGGAGAAAAAGTAGCAGACACTGGCAACTCTTTCTCTTTTGTATTAAAAATGTCTCACAAAGAGTTGTACACTCAGAAAACGTGTACATGAATGGTGAAGAGGATCCCCTAAAACGAGAGTATATAAATAAATAAATCAAAGTAATTTCCTGGGAACCTCTCCATCTCCATGTGAGGTGAAGATATGGGCCAGGCCCACCAGCTTTGGACCCATGCCCATTCAATTTCACTCAAATATTTCAGCGCAGCAGCCCACTGAACTCCTGCCAGCTTTTCCCCCTAATGTTTTTCATCATGCACCGTGCGTATGGACGGATTTATGCACACACCAGGGCGACCAGGGCAGGGCTTTTCCGCAGTATGCCCTGGTGTTGATTGGGACCTCCTGCAATGCTTCACACTCTGTTAAATGTTGCAAGAATGGACACACGCTGCTGTCGGTTTACAAGGTTGGATTTATGCAGGTGAAAAAAAAATGTATATACATTTTCAGCGGTTTTACAATCATGTTAAACAATGAAACAGGGTGAGAGTGAAGTCTAAACGGTTAATTGCGGTCCTAATTCATTTCTAACTTTCTGAACACATTTCTAATATTCCAATTCTACACAGGAATGCACAAACACAGGAGAGAAACCGGAAGGTGGACCAAAACTTGAAGTATTTCCCAGCATTTCAAGCCCCTTTAAATGCCACAGCAGCGTCAGCAGATGCTGTAAGCCTATTAAAACTCTCACTGTGACAGACACATGCTATTTTAGTCCTATTGGTGGCTACAGGCCTTCCCAATTCTATTGTGTTACTTTGAAGGGCTGAGTCACACCAGAGCACATGGCTACTTAATGTGCGTAAACAAAAGGACACTTTAGCTCCCAATTACAGCGAGTTCTGACTCTACTCCAAAGGCATCATGAAGGCTTTCTTTCCTTACAATAATTATGTTTCTAACCGCGTTAGTATTAGCACATGCATTGTGATTAGCCTATTTATATATTATGGTGCCAAGGTCATGACTGTACTGCAGAGATAAATGACTGGCCATTGACTTACCTGCTAACCAACAAACAGGCCATTAGCTTTTTCTTCCCCGCTTTGTGAGAGTGTTCCTCAGTCAGGCTCGAGCTCAACATTTCTCTTTTCCGCTGCTTCCACTAAGTTTTCAGTTCTACTTACGACACGTATCGACTCGTCTTCTTCTGACCCGCAAATATTTCTGCAGTTCTGGCACATTTATGTCTCAACTTCGGGACCCTCTTCCATGTTTGTGCGTGTACATCTCAACTCCGCATTGACCTATAGCACGTATCTCAGAAGTGAGGAATTAAATGCACAGCGGTATTTGTTCACAAATGTCGTAGCAAAGGAGGACAAAACAAATGTCAATCGACAGCTAGGAAAAATTGGATACAAAGTAAAATATAGTAATTGGGCATTGGGCATTAACTTGCCTTCTCTATAAATACAATTCCCAAATATAGACGTTACTTAAAGTCCAAATGGGTCTATGGGTCGAAAACTATTTTTGAAAGTCAGCTTGTTGGACCTTGTCAAAATAGAGGCCGTGTCTTCCCGTTGCCCCGGACCTCGACTCTCTCTTCTTGTAAAACCCTTTCATAATTGCGCTGGCTGTTTGGATACGCTTTTCCGTCATTCGGGAACAAGGCTTGGCGCCGCGACAGATTGCTAACTCGCCTGCACTTTTATGAGCTTATTATTTCATATTTTTATAGCTCTGGGCTCTGTAAATGGGAGGCAGTTTCATTTTCATAATGCAGTAATAAGAGGCGGACAGAGAGACAGAGGTTTATCATGTGAGCTAAACTGCTTGGTAGTTTAATATATTTAGGTAAAGTGAAAGCATTTCCTGAATAAAATAAAGGATTTACATTGGTGTAAAACTGTCAGTAATATTCCACCACTCGAGAGGCTAATAAATCAACATCCTTAAGTTCAATAAGTCGAATGTGGCTGAGGGCATGTGGATGAAATACAATAATTTACATGAAGGATGGAACTGAAAAACTAATGTTGATCTAAGTGTTTAGTTCAAATGAAAAGCTATTGAATTCCTTGATTCCTTGAATAAGAAGGGGCATTAAACAGTCACCAGGGAAGATTCAAAGATTACTCAAACATGCATGAATACACAAGTGTCTCAAGAAAACAACATGTGTTTGTGATGAGGAAACAACATGTTAACATGCGTTATACCTCTTACCTTAACCAAGCGCATTTTCCCCAGTTCGGCTTTACCCAAATCCAAAAGCCTCTCGACTGCAGCGCAACAGTGTAATGCCTCATTTGAAAGCTAAGGCCTTCAAAACTGATTGTACCTTTTCTGTCACGTCGTGTTTTCTTCTCTTATTATGTCGCTTTTGTTTACGTGTTTTCAATGGTTTTAGTTGTGTTTTCATCACTTTTTTGTCGCTCTTTTGAGGCTTTTTTGTTGCTTTGTCATCACTTTTTTTCAGTGCTCTTTTGTCGTGTTTTTGTTGCGTTTTAAAAAATTTTTCTTTTAGATTTGGGTTGAGCCAAACTGGCGAAAATGTGCTCGGTTCACGTCAACCTCTAAAAAGTCGTTTTTGCTATAATAACAGATCGATATGTCCCTTAGCTTACATAAAAAGTTGGATTTCTTTGTATAATATTTCATAAACCCGTCTACGTCTCCAGATATGAGGTAAAACGTGTCTAATAATCTATTCGAAATGCTAGCGTGACCATTTTGTGAGTTTGTAAAATGAGGAAAAGTTTAGATGATTGAGCTCCTTCCTGATTGGATCTGAACTATCAACTGAATGAACTGAAGAGTTGAGCACTTGATTCTGAGCATTCTGCTAAACATGCAATTGTAGATTTGGGTTTATTTATGGCGATTTTGTTGTATTTTGACACCCAGGTCCTGGAGTGCAACACGTATGTGTGTATTTAAAACGTTTATACTCCTGGGAGGTACGCGGTTGGAGAAACTGTTTCGTTTAATTCGATCTAATTAAAGCAAATTAAGTCAAAGTGTGACGATTTCTGAAAATGAAGACCGCCTCATCCGGATTAAAGAAGTCAAATTAGTACTTTCACTTTCTCTAAAATTGTTTTGAAATAACTTGATTACAGAGTGTGTTCGTGTGGCGTGAGAAGTGGGACCTCCCAAAACCCTGAACCATTGTGCCTGTATCTCCACTCTGTATTTAACACCAAACCAGCCTGAACCACACGAGATAAAGGATTCTGTCCAGCGACAACTTTTTAAAGTTTTGAATAAATAAGGAAGAGGACCTAAGGTGGTTAAAGCCAGTGTTGCTAAAGCTAAAACTAGAGTTCTGGTGAATGTGTTTGAAGTCTATGTTCGTGCACTCATTCTCTCCTCGGGTCTGATTGCGCGACTGCACCTTGTGGGCGCGGGAGGGGGGAAAGTGGAGACGGTTTAGGCGGCGTTTGATTGAGGAAACGCGGCAGATAAAAGCTCTCAAACGGTCTTTAGCGTGATGAGAACGAGACAGCGGCATTAGCGGAGGGCAGGCGGAGATGGCCGATAACGAGGCTATTTTTAACCGCGGGGAAATCACTCGGCATGAAGCGCAACTAAGTGTGAGACATTGTGCCGAATTCTGAACAGCTGTAAGGTGTTTAGTCTCTCTCTGTGTGTCGTTTGCATTTGATATCATAGTAGTTCCCAGGCAAATTGGAATGTGTTTTCACCCATGTTGCACAACTAGCATAAATTTCCCACTGGTTTGGCTTTAGTAATGCTGTTTGGATTCATTGCAGACCTGTTTCGATTCATCTTAGGCCTTGGTTAGACCCGGTTTAGTCCTAATTTGATCTTGAGCTAGGCCTTTTGGGATTTGGAAGCTCAAATATTGACTTTTTCCTCAACAGAAACATTCCTTGAGTGGTGTTTTGTTTCATTCTTGCATTTTTTCAGTCATATTATTCTTACTCTTCTGCACTCAAAACGCCTCCCCACACTCTGGTAAACATCATACGGAAGAATTCAGGAAGAGTTTTAGAGACCAGGCACATTCTCAAAACTTCTGGGACAGGTTTACGCCCTCTACGTCCGCTTGCGTGCTTTGTAGTCAGTACTTGATATAACATCGTAACATTATCTTATCTACAACACAAAAATACTATGGGTAAGGTGTCCAAAGACAATTAAAAACACAATAGGACCTGTAAGTTTGTAGATACCTAACTGCCCCTTGTCCATTTGGTTAACTGATAATTCAAAATACTGAACAACCTCTTCCTGATTAAAGGTTCAACGGTCACTGTCGGTCATTATCTTGCTGTGGCTGAGAGGAGACTGTGTGCGTGTAATTATGAAAGCCATCGGAGCAGAAGGGGTTCACCCATGGGGCTGTCTCCTGGCTTATTCTCAAGCACCATTAACCACTAAGTCACTTGGATATCCATTTATATCATTGTGTTTTCATGTTTCCATTCAGCAGTTTCCAATCACTTGGGGAGTTGGTAGAATGGTCATTTTCTTCAGTGGAAGTCATGACTGGGCAATGGGGAACCGATAGTACTGTAGTAAGTGCTCTGGATGGATTGAACTAAAGTTGCCAAAAGTTCCCAAAGTTGATAACATGGAATATTTAGGGCTATTTCCAGACAAAGGCAACTACATAGGTTAACAGCTACATCTCTGTGGAACACCGCGAGGTTTCGCTTTGCATACTAACCAGCCTTTTACTGCCACGATGGTTCCAACCATTGCTTCTTTGTTGCTTTTTTCGTCACTTTTTTGTTATGCTTTTGTCACTTTTTAATTTTGTTAGCGTTGCTTTTCTGGCATGTTTTTGTGACTCTTGTGTGGCTTTTTGTTACTTTTTTTCCACATTATTGTCGCTCTTTTTTGGTCACAATTCTGTTGTGTTTCATCCTTGTTTTGTCGCTGTTTTGATGCTTTAGATTTGGGTAATGCCAAACTGGAGAAAAATGTGCTCAGTTCAGGTGGGGTTAAGAGGTTTAAACATTATTGAGGAAAAATTGAGGAAATGCAAATAATAAGCTCCAATTTGCATTGTTATCAGTGAAATATGAGCCTTAATATTGACGGGCAGATAAATTGTGCTCCTTTGAGACTTTATGCTCCGGTTTGAACACATTTCTGTTGGAAAATTTGTGTCCCATGATTCTGTTCAGATCATGTTTACTTTAGCTCCATTTATCCTGCAATATCAGATTATTTCCTAACATAAATAAAAGGTATATATCTCTTTAAATACCTAAAAAATACATACATAATAAGAGATCGATTAATGACGGACAAAAACAGCTCATGACAATTTTTTTATGACTCTGTCCAAATGACTAAGAGAAATTATACAAAGTGAAACCACTGATTCGTACAGTCTATTGAACACCATCGTCTTCCCCTCACAATAATATGATTTGTGCACTATATAGATCCTGCTGTGAGCACTCCATACATTGGGCAATGGCGTTGACCCACTTGGATTCATGTTTCCTGGCCATCTCTCTCATCCTTCTCCCATTCTGCCCCCTTTCCCATCCTCCTCTCCGCTCCCTCTCTCTCTCCTCTGGCACTAAGCCCCGATGATAAAAATAAATATGGCTTCAGATTGTCCCAGCAACACGCCGCAGTTATGTAACCGCCGCCGCCGCCCCACTTTCGCCGCGGCTCTACGGCTCTATAACCTGATTTAGTCCTAACCCATTTATATGGCACTCCAGATACTCTCCGTGCTGACTCATACGCATTCATTTCACAGAGAAAAGGGTTTGAGACACTCGCAGAGGCTATGGATTACACGGCGATATTCAATAAATGTCTTGCATACTCCATCAATGATATCATTGCTATATTTACTTGGTACATTCCGTTGAATAAAAACAAAAATCTTCAGCTATTTGTTTTGTTTTTCCAGCAAGTTGTGTCTAAAATAAAACTTAAAATGATATTGGGTAAAATGTCTTTTTCTTTGCGTTATTAAGTCAAAACTGTAATTTAAGAGACTTTTTTCAACCCCAAATCTACATCTAATCTATCACCTACATTCTATAACCAATTTTATTAAACTGATGAGGTTTTAGACAAATTTATCAAAATGTACATACATATTTGGACATTAACCTGCAAAATGTCCTGCAGTGCGACATTTTCATAAAAACCTTTTGTATAAAAACAAAATCCTATTAAACAAATTCCAATTGTCTTTCGGCATCATTTTACATGAATTTTGTTTGCTATAACTACACTTTTATTTACATTTAAGACTCATATTCTATTTTATAACAAGTTTAACGGCTTCGTCCTGTGGTGCGACAAAAAGGGTCCAATTCAAATCTGTCCAACATTAAGAAACCTATCAACAGTCCATCCATCAAACCAAGCAAACACTTTCTCTTTACTCTGCTAACACAATAATTCTCTAATGTCATGCGGTACGACAGGTCATTTTTCATTTATAAAGAAGTTTAAATGGTTTCGTTGCATTAAAAACTTACATATAATTGTAATAGAAACATACCCTGTTAAACGTCAAGTACCCTAAATAAGGACCAAAACTATAGGCTAAAGTTGAACTGAATTAGGGTAATGAGGACTGAAACTGGACTTAGTTAGAACGCATTTTTGTTTAAAGCTGTGTTCGCAAAAATGTGCAAATCTCCGTCAGATGCAAGATCTCAGGGATTACATTGTGGCTTCTTCTTCTTATTGATATTGTGTCACCTAATACTGCGATAAGTTATCATTATAAGTGGATAAAACCGTTTCTAATTTTGTTCTAATTTTTCTTTTTTACATTTTGGTCCAAAACCATGTGCTTATTTTCTCTGAATTTTGAATACATTTTACCGGCGGGTTTTAAAGTCTGAATGGCGGAGTGGGCGCAGGATTTGAAAAGAAATGACTTTACGTGTTTAAATTTGAAACCTCCATGACGCCTTCTCGAAATTCTAAAGCCCTCTTACGTAAAGCATTCTCTGCCCCACTTCCGCAGAATGCCTTCATGATTTGATTTAGACTCAACCCGTTTCACTGCTGAATCATACGCATTCATTTAACTCGAGGGGCGTTTAATGACAGTAGGAAAATTCCCTCGGCCTTAGTGCACTGCTCACACGTTTGCCCTATAACGCATTTAACACATATGCGCATCCAGGCTCTATATGTTGAGTAAATGAGACATAGACGGTGACAAAAGCGCCTGACAGCTGTATATTACCTGTCTGTCGGATACTGAATGGGATTCTACTGTTTGGGTGGAGATCACAAAAAGTCCTAAATCTCAAGGCCTTTCAAAATACTTAGGACAAGTTGATATTTTTTTAGCGAAAATATGAGATGAGAGACTGAGCTGGAAAAAAGGTATAGGAACAACATTACCAGAGACTTTAGTTCGGACCCTAGAAGATTTTTTATTCTCTAAATATACTTAATATTGGGCTGACTCATTAGCCTAAAGGTATTGTCAGTTGACTTCTGCATACAACAAGACATTAAATTCAAGCTATGCGTTGTATGAGTCTTTTAGCCTTATTTGAACAGAGAACATTGTCTTTTTTATTACAAATCTGAGCTTTAGTTGATCATTCTCCAAAACTATAGGCAGCAAAGAAACGTCCAAGGGGTAAGCAAGACAAAAAAGGTTGCAAACCACTGGTCTAGATAACGCCTGAAGAACTATGTTTAGGACCTTTAAAAGCCCAGGGCAAAGTGAAACCATTTGGGAGCAGCGGATAACAATGTGGTTAAGCTTACGTTGTACATTATTGTCCCTGTACAGGGAAATTTGCCCTCTGCACTTGAAAAACTGGAGACCGATCTCCACATCTTGATGCAAGGGTCATCTCGCAGAAGGATGAATTTATTGTGCATTTTTGGGTTGATGCGTGGAATCGGAGCAGCCAAAGGAAACCCAGACTCGAACCCAGGACATTCTTGCAGCTAAACAAGACAACACAATGTACTGTATAGATAAAACGTGAAAAATGGAAAACTCTCTCAGATGGATTTGGCACCAAAGCACATGATGAGTGTCTTGGTTAAGTGCAGAACAATGCAGCATTTGTCCGAAACCGAGATAAGACCTGCCAAAAGCGTGTGTGACAATACTCTGAACTTCCACTCTTAGAAAAGTGCAGCCAGCGGCCCATATGCCCTTCCTGCGCCCACCGATAGTGTGAATACCCCAAGGGGACGTCATGTATTTGTTCAGATGCCTGCAATAACAGCCCTATCTGCGGTTTGTATCCTACAGGAAGACTACTGGGATGGGTTTATCTGTGGGACTGCTCACATGAGAGGACTTATGGGGCACAATCAAGGCCCGCATGACACCAGACGGGACAGACTGGAAAAGTGTGTTTACGAATTCCTTACACTATATCTGCATTGGAATGCGTAGACACGATTGTCCATAAATTCGTCCACTACTTTTGACCGAACTATGCAAACTGTCAGGAGCAATAGACGACCGAAGTGAACCTTCTTGGTCAGGACTAACCGAGCTAGAGGATTAGCCTATTGTACATGTTTTTGGTTGATGGGGAAACCAGAGAAAACCCCACCCAGACGCAATGGGCCTCATTCATGGCATGTTCTTACACAAATTTGCTCTTAAGACCTTCTTACACACCTTTTTGGCATTGACAAAATTACTGAGTACTTCTGGCCTTTGATGATGCTTTTCTCATGCCCATATGGATGTGTAGAAGACATGCCTTTGTACTTCCATTGTCAATATGACATGTAAGTGCATGACAATGAGGGGTATGGGCATCTTAAGAAGAGATTTGGCTTCTTAAGATCACTTCATGAGTGTGACCTACTATTCTCCAGAAACTTCTTAAAGTGATACTTAAAGACTTTCTTCTTATGAAAACATTCATGAATGAGGCCCAAGGAGAATGTGTGTGAGCTCCGGAAAGAAAGGCTCCACATCATCTTGGAAATGAACCCCGGGTTTCTTCGGGAGCACCACAAGAAGATATACTGACCACTGCAGGCCAACGCCCAACGAAAACTGCACTCAGCCACGGCAATACCAGATCCAACAAGGTCTAAAACAAATTTTCCCAAGGCCACATCAAAGCTATGGAAGATTTACTTTATATCGCTTTGTGTACATTTAAATAAAGGAACGAATATGAATGACTTTGAACAATTGTAAAGGGTGTGACCAAGTACATTTGAACTCAATGGCTATACTCATAAGGTCTCATGGACTTGACAGTGGAACATTATGCAGGGGATTTTGAAATCTTACAGTATGTATGACGCATTGGCCATCTTGCACAACTTAAGGAAACCGATAAGACCCAACGTACTCAGCAATAATACAATATACATCAGAAGAAAGAGGTCACATGACTTCCAGAAGATGAATTGAATTGAACCATCAATTGACTAAATTGAGTTTTCCTGACGACTTGGGTCTGAATCTGATATCTCTTACTCCTTTCTCAATGTTAGCCCGATGAATCTTGACATTGTCATTTTGGATGACCAAGACCATCTATGCCTGCACCATCAGGGAAGAACAACTCCAAGCACGGGAATAAGGTATAAGAGTATCTTAGGGTTTATCCGGTGTGTTCTAATGAAGCCTAGAAAGTTGTGCTTTGTCCTGTTTGTCTTTCACATCTTGTAAACACCCCATCTCATGCTCTTCCTGCCGTAATGAGGTTATTAAAATGCACATGAACTTAGTCATGCTCCACGGACACCCGCTGATTTAGTAAAAGTACTTCAAATATGTGCATACTTTCATATCCAGCTGAGATTGATTCTGATATGCCCTTTTGACCGATAATAATTTCAACGTGAATAATTATGAGTGGTGACAAATCCTGCAAAATTAAACAGACATTGTTTTGATCTTTCTTGGTTAGGTCATGCATACAAAAGGCCAGTAGAGGGCACAGGGGGAAAAAACTCTTAGAAAATGGTTAAAAGCGCAAGTTGATTTTACATTTGTGGACAGTGACAGTTAAATGCCGCCACTTCTCAGTGTGATTCACCTTTCCTTGACCCCACACATACACACTGACAGCAGCACAAGTTTCCAGAGCGGCGGTGCAGCAGACACAGTGAAGATAAGGCTGTCAATCATCACATACCCCCCTCACCCCTCCCTGGTGAGTCCTGGGGCGTTTCACACACACACACACACACGCAAACACAGAGTTGGAAGGAGCATGGCGCGGTCATCCCTGCTGACCAACAGTTGCATGTGCGAGGAGTTTATGTACGCTTCAAGAGACACGCTGCTATCTTTTCATGGACACATTCATAGCAAGCAGACAGTGACATGCCCTGCACTGTTGTTTGAGTTCTGCTGCTGGATAGAGAAGCCATATGAGCAATACTGAAGCTCATGACTTTTAGAAATCACAACAAATGAATTCATATGAGAAAAAAGAATGGCAGGGAATAAAAATTGTGCTATTCGAATTGTTGAAACAAGCCTTGGAATTGAATCAAAGGGGAACAGCTTGTGTCACATCCCTAGCAGTCTAAAAATGTGGAAAAGGTTCAGTTGTAGACATGATTTTCCTAATTTCCTAATTTTCCAAATGTTTTCGTTAAATTGGGACATACTGTGATGAAATGGCTTGCTAAACATAATATAATATCGTAAGTCAGAACATTGTGAGGCCCTAACAGAAAGGTCTTGCAATGCACTCTCTCTCCGCTCCATTTTCCTTCCATTTCAGCTACAAACGCCTTCTGTCAACCGCAGCAGCAGAGCCACCTCTATATCTCCCATCTACATCACCACCAGTGTGGAGGCAGACGATTCGCTATGAAAATAACGTTATTTGACTGGGCAGGGCTAAGAGGTTATGCCATTGCAGTTTGCATTGCTTTCTTCACTCACTGCAGCCTCTTAAACACTATACTGTCTTCATAGATATATAAACAAAAATAAAGCATGTGGGCCATGAAGATTAGACGTTGTCCTTGTCTTGCACAAGGACATTGGAAAAGTACCAGAGCTGGAATCAAATCCCTAACTCTTCATTTTGTAGTAATCGCTCCAACCAAAACCTCTCGTGTATGTTGTCAATTATCCCAACAACAAAGCATCTATGAAAGTGCATATGGCTGTGCATATTTTATCTAATTACTACTTATTTGATAGGTTAAAGCTTGCAGCAATGCAACCTCGCGATAACTGCCACTCAGGCTTCTGCAGGCGGCAGTTTTTGCGAGACTATTGACAGAGTTCAGTTCGGAGGGCCGTATAATATGGGAATAAACTAACACGGGAAGACAACGGGAAAGAGGGGCAAAATACTACAAAAGCTTGTAGTAAGAATCATGTAAGAATGTTTTTCAAGATACATTTTTTGTCAAGAAAATTGGAAAAAGCTTCTATTTTTCTGTTTTAAAACATTCAGTGACATAGGAAAAGGAGAACTGCAAAAATAATTTTATGGCGCCAGTTGGTACAGCTCCAAATCAGTGAAAACTCTGTGAATTTCAAATTAGTGTTGTCCTTTCGTATACACTTAAGTTTTTATTTCTAATATTTTATGTGGAAGTTGTTGTTTTGTTGTTATAAGAGTAGTTTTATTAAATTTGCACAATAAGCAAATAAGCACAGTGAATTCTGCCTAAAAATCTGCAATATAAACACAAACAGTCTCTGTAAATGGCACATGTGTCTTTGGTCAAACCTAAAAGGCATCACCGCTTCCTCCCTGCAGTAATGTTTACATCAGCTCCGTAACATAAACGGACATTTCCTGTGGACTGTGGCTCATGCAGGAAGTGTAGCATTAGCGCAGTTAGCGACGCTAGCCAGAATGCGCAGGGAAAAACCTGCAAAACGTCACGGCACAAAACACTGTGTCACCAAAATGCACTGGTCAGGAAGTTCCACGCAAACAAAAACCTCACACTCTCCAGCCTATAAGTAATATTACGACAGGGGGACCCAGCATCAAGACATGAATCCAGCTTTGAAATGACCGCCATATTTTGTTTGTAAATGCACATTATAGTTTCTCTTAAAGTCACACTACGGAACAATCAAGTACAGCATATGTTGCTACATCACAAGAGCAACAGATGCAAAATTCTTACATTTTGTTGATAGTTTTTGGCTGAATATAGTTCAAATTTTGTTCCCCAATGCAGCATCATCACAGTCATAATGGTTTTCAGCCTTCCAGATGCATAAAGAAACATTTCGCTTAATTCTGTATGACGTACACAATTTAATCTGACCTGTGTACACAATAACTTGGACTTGTGGACTTGCTTGTCTGGTTTGTATATTAATTATTGAATAAAGCAACAACCCAACCGGCTTATGCCACACAAGAAGTAACCCAACATTTCAACAAAAGAGTGAGCAAAAATGAATCTATTAGTATAAACAGAAAGTAGATTTGGAATTAAAGTTGATTTCCAATTCAAAAAGAATCAAACAAATATGATTATGCAAGTTTTATGAAGATATAACATGGGCGCTTCAGCTTGGGAATGAAAGCAGTTACTTTGAACTTGGTAATAAAAATGTGTCTTAGGTCTGCAAAAGAAAGATCCAAAAGGAAATTCCGCAAATGTTTTCCCTGTCCATTAAATATTAGTGACAGCCAGGGTCTAATATCTCACTATATTTATCCAACCACACCACAAAATCTGCAGGTCGTGACTTGTGAAGAAAGTTGATACATTATATAAATTTAGCAATCTACTGAGTCAACATTTGTGAATTTAATATATATTTATTTCATTCACACGCAATAAAAGCTGGGACATATAAATGTTAAACTCAGTTGTGGTCAAAACTCATTACTCGCTTTCCCAACGCATATCAAACACCTGAATTCTTCACAGGGATGAGTTTGTAAGTTTGTTTCACAGCAAAATTAAAGCTTTAGTCATGTAAACAACATCAATTAGCCTGCTTTATAATTCTCTTTATAACTTTATAATTAGCATAATCCACAAAAGTATTCTTTTATCACAAGTGATGGCTTTTTCAAAACAGTAAAGGACAAGATATTTCCTTTAAGATCTAGGAAAAAATTGTATCTGGCCAGCAATTTTGCCATATATCAAGCATAAATCCCCCGAAACAACATTAGCGTGACAGCTAACTGATGCAAACAATGCTTCACATGTACTTACCGGCAGTGCGTTATCCAGTGCAAGCCTCTTAAAGACCTCCCTCCTCTTCCAACGCTTGTTCATTCTCCCTCTTATCCCCCGCGGCGACGCACATGGTTTGGGATCCCTAAAATGTAACATAAAAGTTAGCCAACGAACATCTTGCTAGCTTACGTTGTTAATCTTCACCCACAATCATTAGCAACAGAGTGGAGCATATACAACTGTTAGCCATCCCGTGCGCGCTAGCCCAACCCTATACTAGCCGGTGTTGTCTTAGACATCATGGGAACCAGTCCGACCTGGGATAGGCCAAAAGCAAACATTTCACTTCACGCATGTTAACTCCTTTGCAAAAGAAAGGCAAGAGTGGAGTGATTAGGGAGAGTGGTTATGGAGTAGAGACAGCGCTACTTCCTCATTCGGGACATGGGGTCAATGATCCTTGTAGGTCAAAAGGGATGGTTCAGGAATGGTTATTTATTAATCGATGTAGTGGCTTGTATTGACTGGTTTGTGAAGGTCTATACTGGAAATAAATTGTGCTGTTATTAGCATTCTGTTAGTGCATTTCACAGTATCAATAGTCACTTTACAATTTCCCAAATCAGAAAGTTTTGCATGAATGAACGTACAAAATGATACTGTATTCATTATCCAAGATACGCCTGTTAAGAGTTGAGGCCTTAATTAAAACCATGTTACACAAAATTCAATGTCTGCCCAAAAAGGTCAGTCAGTTATTGACTTGACTCACAGACCTACTTTTGCCTGCGCCCTCCCCCAGCATGACTGCGTCTATCATGTTTACATTTTACACAACTTCTCCTCTACATCTCAGCTTAAGATTTCACAGGTTCACACTCTGTTTCCCTGCGCCTTACTCCGTCCCCTCTGGCAGTTTTGCAGGCGGACGTTGCCTAATCAGAGCCTGCTTGTTCCGTAATGGCGTGTCTTAATTGTGGAGCTACGTTGCATCAGATTATCCAGTGTTTAGACTGCGCCGGCTCGGGTTAGCTTGCCTTCCGGTTACAGGGAAATGGGAATAGGAAATTGCAAGTGCATAAATCAAAAGGATTAGGGGAGTTGATGGTGATTGCATTGGCAAAATTCCCTGCAGGTAGAAAGCTTTGGAGGTGAGGAATAGTGGAGGTATTTACAAAGATAAACCGAGGTATACACTGGATTATGCTAAATGTGTAATGGTGAATGACCTTGACACAAAGCAACAAACAGTGTTTTGCGAGTCAGTAAATCTTGCATCACTGTTGTGGTGGGGGTCATTAAAGGAAATGGAGGACCAAAGTCACATCCCTGGGGTATCCATTTGGGCATGCTTGTTTGAATAGAATAACATCTTAATTCGACTAAAACACAAGGCTTTTTGACAGTTTTCTTTAAATCATTTTGGCTGACACTTTATATAGCACTTTACAAGTCACAGTTGACAAGTTTCTGAAAGCGCTACACTGTTGTCATGACATGATTCATTCAATCCATACTACTGGTAAGCTACAACTGTTGCTGACAGCCGCCCTGGTGGGAGAGAGGTGTACATTTAAATGTGTCTTGCTCAAGAACACTGCAGGAGCCGGGATTAGAACCATCATCAGTGCTTAATTTGATCCCCCGTTTGGGGGAACGCATTCCCCCAATTCTCACTTTTTCAGGGTAAAGATTCCGGGAAATATTTAGGAGGATCCGGCAAAGATTTGATCTGATATTATGGAGTTTAATGAGAGTATTCCGGCAAATGTTTTGGCCTGTTCCCCGAATCCATAACATCAGACCAAAAGTGTTCCTGAAAATACAAATTTACAAATTAAGCACTGACCATCATCTTTGGATAAGGAAGACTGTCTTTGTTCTTTATATTTTGACTTAAAACATGAACAACAAAACAAGAAAAACTCAATTTGAGTATTGTAGCATACAAAAACAATTCAATTAAATGTTATACAGTACAGATAGAAGAATATTATGTTACTCTTGTGTATAAGTTTCTTATATTGGGTTAATAGATTTTCCATTTACTTGCATTAACTCTTTTCAATTACAATCACATGTAAAATGTAAATACTGTGGGGAATCTCCATAATCTTTCGCCACAGACTCTGACTGACAACCCCTATGGGATGTCCCGGGCCCGCGTACTTCCTGTTCCTATTCATACCCCTCTCATTCTACACAGCTTAATACACTTCAATATATCCGGAGCAGACGAAGACAGTCTATATTTACCTGCACATAAACACCTATTGTATATTCATTACAATGGGACAATATAACAAGATCTGAATCCACATTGTGTTCTGCATCTGCTGCCTTTGTTAGAGCCGCAACATCCCAAAAAGCACCTGTGTATGTATTGTCTCACATACTTAATATTAGCAAGACTGTTAAAAGTACTAATGCTGCACCATGATCTGTTACTTTAAGACCGTGGGAGGACTGTACTTGAACCACAAAGTTGGCATTCTAAGGTTGAAGTGCTACGTACTTACTTCAACAGTACTGTTCCCTTTGGTTCAAATCACATTAGCTCAATAGTATCATCGTTAACCAGTCCATTGCTTTAAGGTGAAACTCGACCCCATGACTCCATACAGGTCACAGTGTATTGAACTCTGCTATGGATTGTGAGCTCAGAATTCTTCTCACTGCCGTTTAAAAATGGCCGACAATTAGCAAATGACTATGAGGTCGACAAGAATAAAAATGTCACGTCAGAAAAAATTAATTGTTACTAATTTGTGATGATTGTTGGATGAGCACTTTGACAGCTTGAACATGTATTATATTGGCATTTAACCTTCTTTTTTTTTTAATAATGTCTATGTAAAAGACAGCAACAAGTGAGAAATTGGTTTGGTCAGGATTACAAATTGGCTGAACGTGTCCAGTGATGATTTGGACAGTTTCGTGTTCCCTCTATGACGCAACAAAATCCAATACAGATCGGAGCGCTTCAGCAGTAAAAGAAGAAGAGACCAAAGTAATCAGGGACAAACAAACCTGCATGAATGAAGCAAAGTACACAGCCTGACCAAAAACATGTGTTCACGGGGATTTAACTAACTGTCCTGATCTAGAGTTGCTGCAGTTGGTCAGGTTGATCAGGTTAATCAAAACTATGTGTCCAAAGAATGAGATCAGCTCATGATCTGAACAAGAATTAACGTGTTATTCGTTTATTTTTTCCTGATAGCACGTATTCTACGACGACAATGCCAGGATTCAAGTCAAATGTGATGCTTTTTAATGCCATTTTTAATGTCCAAATACATTGCAACGGAACATGTTTTAGACCATCATTTTGGTATTTTCAATCAATATGGTGGTCATACATGGTCATTATGTTCCAATAAATTTAGATTTAATGCCAGTTTGAATTCAATTTATTGCTTTATAATGACATTTACAAACAAACAAACAAACAAACATTTAAGGCCTTGATTATGGCTAAATTAATTTAATGACTTTTAATGCTTGCCCTGAGTGTATTAGTGCAAGTATGTTTTTGACAAGGGAACAATCTTACAACATGTTTAAAAGCTAAAGAGTAAAGTCAATTTTACATGATAAGTCTCCTTTAGAATTAGACGTAACCAATAACAAAAGAATGAAACATGTTGGACATACTCAACTTTTTTTTCAAATCAAATTTATTTATATAGCACATTAAAAACAACTATCGTTGACCGAAGTGCTTCACACTTTTGATATTGGCTACACTTCAACTACAGTGTCACCCGTGGCCTCTTACAAGCCCCCCTTTCCCTCTGCTTCCGTCTGATTTACACCCTATGCCGGCTTGCCACGCGCCCATGGGTGACATCTGGGAGCTTTTGTGCACCGTCAGCCTAATTAGATGCTAGTATTTTAGGATGGGGGGGTGATAACATCTGCTCCAACAACCATGGAGGGGAGGCCCAGCTGAGGTCATCGTACCCCAGACACAAGCACCCAACGCGGGGATAACAGCCCAATGATGACACTTAGCACACACTGGACGGTCTATAAATATTAATGGGATTCATTTGATACTGTAGCGTATAGAGAGTTACGCAGCTGCGAAGCTTAACGCAATCGCGAACCCATGTTATTATTGTGATCGTTAGCATGCTAAGCTAGTTTTTGTTCAGCTAATCCAAGTGTAAAGCCACTACGGGAGAGGCAGCGTAGCATGATTAGCCCGCGACAATGGCGGCTTTGTGCTAGTACAGTGAAGCAGTGAGAAGGAGGCTTTATCTTGGCATAACAGTTTACAAGTGGAGAGTGGGAGGCACATTTTTATGACACGACTGACTGGTTATGAAATGGTCATAATAAAAATGGAAGCAGAGTCATGATTTTGATTGTGCTTTGAGTTAGCTAAGCATTTCCAGGCCAAAGAGCGTGCAACTTTTTCAGTTTAGTATACATTTAATTTATATTACAAATGTTAAAGAATAGTTATTATGAAGTTAATACTTGAAATGGGAAGTATGCAAGCCAAATCAGGACTAAATCATACCTGGAAACAATACGATTACAACACAACACAAGGGTCTCTATGATTGATATATTGAATGGTATTCTAATTCAACAACTAATAAAATGAAAAACACAAAGTACTGCGAGGTGAGCTTTGTTTTTTTTCGTCATGGCGACGTGTAAACATCTAGCAACCTCCTTCTCTCTTGGTGCAGCAGCGTTTTTGGCCTTTTTCTACGAACTGCTTTTGTAGTTCCTGTGTTCCACATTGTTTTACTGGATACTTGTGTGCATCTTTGCTGTGTTTTTGTGAGGTTCAGTGGATTTTTTTACTGCAGAGTCTGTACTAGCCATGAAGGACCCAGGTGTTTAAAGGTAAACAAACTGCTAGCTTATGAGCTAAAGACATTTGAGACCTATACATTTCTTCTTCTGAAACACTAAAGAGGCCGCACACCTGCAGCACAGTGGAGGTGTCACAAGAGCCGCTACAGGAAACAAAAAGGGACAAACGAGGAGGACAGTTAAAGACTGTTGTGGAGTGGAGGGAGCTGCGCAGGAGGAAGAAGAAGGTGGAGGTGGAGGAGCAGACCAGTGCAGGACACCATGCTCTGAAACAGGGACAAACCCAGGAGGGGGTGCACCGTTTCAGAGGAGCACGGAAGGCAATACTCCTAAAACATGCGGGTCGGGTTGGCCTACAATGGCGGGGTGCTCAGTCGCAGCGGCTCAGGACACCTGAACGCAATTTCATTGTACAATTGTATCACAAATTATGGTAAAAAATGTTGCTGTATTGTATATGTCAATGTATTGTTGCACACCAACTATTAACAAAGCGGTATGGAAAAAGCTACTTCATTCCCAGATGAATCAATATTTGAAAAGAAGAAGGAAAAGTTTACATTGTTTTTCCAAATCATTTTCTTTTTAATATCCCACAAATTACCATCCATTCTGTTTGACGCATTTAATAAAATCTTACTTGACCAAAGTGAATTAACACAGATTAGGAAAGGTCTCCATTTGGAGAAGGGGTCAAAACACTGCTGGACACTGACCAAATGTCACTAATATCCAGAAGAAATCAATTTTGAGCGGGCGTTAAGAGAAAATGATTTATCTTTTGACAGTGACTAATAGCCTTATATCAGTTTAGTCGCCATCTGGATACAAATCTTGAAACAAAGTCAACGCAATTACAGCTGAGGATTGTTTTCCCCATTGAAAATCCCATAAAATAAGCAGCGTGCCTTTGAATAGGATCAATGCTGGCCCTGTAAAAAAACAGCGCTAGACATTGACAGCATTCCCACTTCGTCCAATATAGTAGGAACCAATTCATTTTATGAGCGTGATCGGGGGTAGGGGGTTGTGGTAAGGGGGACTCGGGGCGGGGGAGATTATAGGGTGGACTTTTAATTTGGCGGGGGAAATGGGAGGGGCCGCTATTACTTTCCATTCATTGAAGAGAAAATTGAAGCGTGTACTGAGTCTGATGTGGGTTTTATTTGGGGGGTGAGAGGGAGATGGAGGGGGCGGCACAGATGGTAGAGCAGGGAGAAGGCTAGAGTCCTCCTGCTGGACACTGGTTCTTTTTGTTTCTTTTTTTCTTTTTTACAATAAGTTCAATTCCCAGGCTAATCAATCAACAATATAGAGGTTTGAGGTTAAGGTGAGCTTTATTTTCTGCTACTTGGGTCGTCTTGGCACCAAAGATAATTTAGCTCAGGATGTCACCAAAGCAAAACAGGGGAAAGCCTGCAAAACATTTACCAGAATTCAGTTAATTTAAGACAATATCAAAGCAGAAATACAAGCTGTGTCAAACCAATGCTACTGTATGGTTCAGAATGTTGAAAAAGATTATCAAAAAGATCGATGGCTTTTATGTAAGTTCGCCAACGTCTTCTAGCCAAATAGTAGCTCCAACAAAGACCAGAACGAAAGGATGAGTTTGGTACGGGATATTGAATGCTGACGCCACCAGTGGCCGGGACATGTCCGGAGAAAAGACCAGGATTGTATCCCAAAAAGGCACTCAGAGGGTCTCCACCTGGATAGAGGAAGACAAGGCCACCCCAAAAACGATAAATTACTGTAAAGGAGATGGGACTGACATGGGGCAAGGAACAGAACACTGTCCAAAACAGCAGAGGCAAGTCATTGTCGCCTTAGGTCCCAATGTGAAGACAATTACCGTAAATTCCGGACTATTGAGTGCACCATAAGCCACACCAACAAAATGTATGAAGAAAAACTAAATTGTACATATATAGGCTGCACTGTCCGCGCTGTTAGATGCGCATTTGAAGAGCCAACAGGGCAGGAAATACTGGACTATTCTCTTTGTGCGCGGTCAAATATTCCAAGAGAATGGTGGCTACAGGTACATTTATAAAAGTGTGAAGAACTTTCACGTTTATACATTAAATTAAATTATACCCCTTGGAATTCCCCATTGTTTGACGCTGCTCTGAGCTGGGTCCGTGGTGAATCGCTCGAGGCTTTTTAATTTAACACGCTATTTGCTTAATAATATTTCAGCGGTGAGCGAATTAATCAAATTTATTTGCCACCCGAAGCCACGTTACAGAGCGGGAGGGTATCCTGCTGCCTCCGCCCCGGTGTGCAGTAAACACTACTGACAGAGGTAGAGGAAGAGAGCGATAGGGTTTGCACCTGTCCCAGTTATTGTGCAGATGGGTCAGGTACGTCCAAACGGAACCGCGTAAGAGTCTCCATCGTCTTCACAACTTTATGTTTGGATTTGGAGCTCTTATTGAGTCTTTCTCATGTCGGAGTTCTTTCATCAGAAATAACCAACTGTTTCGTATCAGCTGCAAGGTTTACAGGTAAAGCATGGGGGAAAAGTAGCGGCTTATGGTCTGGAAATTACGGTTATTTTTGCGACGGGAAAACTGTCACCTGTATTTGACTCATTCTTCTGAGCAACCAGTCAGAAGCAGTGGACCTGTCCTTCTATAAAGGAGTGGTTTCCAGAGCCCACTAGACACATTGAAGATGATTAACACTCGATAAAAGTATCTTGTATCTCTTTCTACTAAAAATTCTGAAGCAAAACATGAAAAAGAGGGTCACGATGCACTCAATGTCTTTAGGGAATGACTTTACAATCCATCTCTACATCTTAAGCCAGGATCTCATCTCGGAACGATGTCCTGACAGGATGATAATAATCCAGATGAGGCCCGCAGTCAAACAGAGATCTCCAGTCAAGACAAAGTTTGCTCACATATGGAGAAAAATGGGTCATCCAAAGACAACAGGAGTCTGTAGGACTGTTGCGCTGACAGCATTGTCCTGGGACACTGCTGTTATGTCCTCAGCCCTTAAGGATGTCATGGAGACCTAGCGGCATATAGGAGTGTGCTGAATTTAGCAGATCTGCGAGACATACACGACCCCCATAAGGCATTTATAATCATGATTCATGTCTCCAACAGAACACGGAGACCTGACACTTACCGATGCATTTTAATAACTCCAGTCAGACGCTGCTCCCAATCTGTCACTGCGGCCTTTTATATTTAACTGCTTTCAAATGAGACTTAATGCTGAATCCGTTCATAAACACTCAAATAAAAGTTACCACAGAGTTTGCATTGTTGGGTATGTCTCTCATGGCATTAGCCTGTGTTGTAACTGCTTTGAAAGTTGGGTGGATCTTTAAGCGCATTCTTGTCATGTGTTGTTAGGATTATCTTCAAACACATACAGTACCTCCGCCCTACACCATTCACATACTATTATCTGTCTGAGGTGCAGTACAAAGCAAATATTTGACTTGCACAAAGACATCCTGAGGTTCCGTCCAATCAGCTGTCAAAGCTGCGCATCACATGACCCCGGACCTGTAGAGCTACTGTATAATAGCTTCCAGAAAAACAATACGCCAAGAAAAATAGAGTTTTTGCTAAAGAGTGGACTTTGCTCACTGTAAAAAGAATATGTATTACAGTGGACCGGTGGATTGTTACGACACCACATGAGGAAATACATCTAACAGCAAGGGAATAAAATACCCCAAATAAAGTCTCTACCAGCTCTACCCCAGAAACTGCAAGTAGTTTGATTTTGCGGGAAACTATGTAAATAACTAAAGTTAAAAAAAATGGAACTACTTTGTGTTTATCACCCTCTTTTCGATACTAATTTTACCTCGGCACTAGCCTGGCTTTAGCCATCCGTAAACTCCGGTCAATTATAATTTCCCTACATGTAGATCTGATCTCAGTGGCCACGTTACATCGGTTGAATTTCAACCATAGACTGTAAAAAATAATAGACAGCTCCTCCTCACTCCTCCCCGTTTACCACAATGACCACGTTCGAGGGGGAAATCATGGCGGATTTACAGGCTCCTCCTCCCTAGCTCTGACGAAGCATGTTCCTAATAAGGGCATAAGGGGGGAGCTTCACTGTAGACTCGGCCCTTGTGTGACGTGTAGCTCGCGCAGCTCCAATGCCAACAGTCAGACCCCCGTTAAGTAGGAGATTTCTAAAAATATTTGCTACCATAACCAGCCCGGTGCCCCAGATTGTTTTTAACCCAGCGTAATCACAGGAGGAATATCTAGCTCTAGCCACTTCTAAAACATTAGGCACCGGGCATTAAAGCTGTTTTTAACGTGTCTAAAGTCCAATGCATTCCAATGGGGGAATAGCGGCCATATGGAGGTACTACAGCAATAGCGGAGCAATGGCGGCCTCCAGTGTCGTAGTCACAAAGCAGAGCAGTCAGCGGCCATTGATTTCAACCTACAATTTGCGATCTCATGGAATATGTCTATACTAATCACAAGAAGGTAAGTGTTTGGTTAAAAATAATGCATTTGGAGCACTATATCTAATGCTGTATGCTGCATCTAGTGCTTCAGGTAGTGTAGTGATGTGCACTTGTGTCTTATCTGGTTCCAGTGTGCATACACCCAGGTTCTTCTTCTGCGGAGAGATGCTTCTGGTCGGCCGCACTATTCACACTCGCAGTCACCACCTGAGATGGGCTCGCCTTCACCTTTCAAGAGTGTCATTTGAAAATAATCAAATTAACTTGTTTACCATAATAAATAATTTCTGTAGTCCCTCTGGGGGTAATACAAGTGTTAATGTGATGATTGGCGGGGTTTTTCATCTCCCCCTGGTGTCTCTGCCCAGAAGACCACACTTGCAACTTTCCCTGCTCCGACCCGGAGCCCCAATACACACTAATGGAATTGCGAAGAAGCAGCTAACAGGCTAACGGGCAAAGCTAATTTGGGCTAACGCCACTTTAGCAGTGTTTACAGCCAAGATTGAGTGACAAAAATTATCTCCATTGTGTCATTGGGTTGTGGCACAATGTACAATATCCCTCTCTCCCTTTGTCATTTCTGTCAGCTTAATATTTACCCTCACGGAGAATTAATGAGTAAAAATTAAAAAAACAAAACATGCTACGACACCTGCAGTGGCACTTCTGGCCTCTAGGGGCATGACTTACTTAGTTCTGCTTTAAAGGAACAGGCCAACGTTTTTCCATACTGAGATATGTTCTTACCTGAGCTTAGACAAGTTGATGCGTACCTGTCTGGTCTTTGTGTGTGCGGTCAGTCACGCAAAAAGACCAAAGATGCTGTTTAGCATTTGGCCTCTACCAGCATATTCCTATAGCTCCAAACGGGGTTGAAGTTGGAAGCTACCATGCTCTTCCACGGGCACGCACAAAGACCAGACAGGTACGTATCAACTCGTCTAAGCTCAGGTAAGAACATATCACACTATGGAAAAACGGTGTGCCCTCAAGTCACGCAAAAAGACCAAAGATATTATTAACAATGGCCTCTCCCGGTATATTCCTATGGCTCCAAACGGGGTGAAGTTGGAAGCAACCACGCTCTTCCACGGGCACACACAAAGACCAGACAGGTACGTATAAACTTGTCTAAGCTAAGGTAAGAACATATCTCAGTATGGAAAAACGGTGGCCTGTTCCTTTAAATATAACTAACTATTTGCTAGATATACTTGCGACCTAAACCAACTTTAATGGACTTTACACCATTATTTTGGCAGTCTTTTCCTCAAAACACAGTCATTTGCAATGTTCTTTCCTAATGTAACGCTAAGGCTAATGCTGGCCACAGACAGGGACCACAGCATTAGCAGCTAGTGCTAGCATTAACACCAATTCATTTCGTACTAATGCCATCATACAAAAGACACTAAAGCAGTTCAAACTTAACATTATTAAACCCCTGACACGTTTTATAAATAAATAATAATGGCACCAAAATTGTGTAAATTGGCAGATTCATGAGTCATAATATCACCAAATTAGCTTCGAGCTAAACATGAGCAAGTAGCCTACGTTCTTCTGTTTCTTTCAAGTTATTTCAATAAGTCACCACCAAGGCTCACTGACAGCAACAAGTGCTTTAGTGTGTTTGAAGTAAATTATTAACAATCAAAACTGGTCCATTTTATATTAATAAGTGCTGTTTGTACTTACTTTCTCTTCCACTTCTTCAAGAAGCGTCTGTAAACCGAATGCGCAAAGTAGGCTATTTGATGCGCTACAGCACACTCTACTGGACATTTAGCGCTATAACAACAACAAAATACAGTTGTAACCCATTTGTGTCATATGTGTAGTGCAAGCATTCTAAATTTACAGTCAATGAGTGCAAGACGTATATCTCATAATAAAAGTGGAATTAAGGAGGAAAAGCAGTAACAGAAGTATTTGTAGTTGTAGTAAAGGTTTAGTAAGCAATAGAATAATTACTTTAGAGACTAATTTCTGCTATGTTTTTGTCCTTTTTTCTTGATATATTTGAGATGTTTGTCTTATTTTATTTTATTTTTTTTCGTTTATCGTATCTGTTGACATTTAAACCTACACAATTCATACATCGTCTCAACTTTTCTGAAATCACTCTTCCACATATGGCCCATTTAGCCAAAATCTAGTGGGAAGCCAAAACTCAGAATGCATGTCGTCATTGCCGTTCAGGGTATTCCCAGATTAAACTGCTTCCCCTGCAAGCATCCAGCACGCTTCCTGTCTGCGCACATGCGGGTCTCATGACAGAACTAACTCCTGACAGAAAGAAAATAAAGACAAAACACAACACAGGAGGGGCAGAGGAATTCTTCTATCACAACGTAAACACGCCGGTGGTGAGGGGAGGGTTTAGGAGAAGAAAAACTGTCAAAAAGAAGGTTGCGTGATTTATTCTGGAATGTATATCATCAAAAACAAACTTTGACTGGTGGCATTTTAGTTCAAGGCAGAAGGCAGCTGAACAGGTCTTCGCACAAGCCACTGTGAAGGTGCTGCAATCTGCTAAATCACCGTGATACTTGTTGTAAAACGGAGCGGCCGATTTGAAAACATCATTCAGATCAACGTTTACCTGCTAAATATTGTTTTGTTTTGCTGCAGTGATGTGGTAACAGGTCCTTGGGAAGAGGGAGCCAAGTCAAACAACAAAACTCTCCATTTACCAGTCAATCCATGCTCCTTTTCTCACCTTGTTTGGTTATTATTCTAGACATAGGACATTTGTGGACTATATCAGACATTTGTGGGTGGAAAATAAACTATCTATGTTTATCGATGGTGAGCTGAATATTGTTGTTTAGAAGATCGTGACAGTATTGTTCCCCTGAAAGTTGTGCTTGTGAATAGCGCTGCACGATGTTCTAACCTGCGATATGTGATACGGCTGTGGAATATCACGATACCGATATTTTTGCGATATTCCACTAAACCACTTCAACACGATATGTTCCATTGTAATTAAACACAGATTGTAAGTAACTAGTTATTCAGCAAATTGTGTCAAAACAAGACTTTTTTTTTTTTGGCTGAGCTTGCAAAAAAATATGTGTTAATCTCAGTCCAATGAAGACTTCCGTGATGTTGCACTATATTGTTATCTAATATCGCGATACAATATTTTTGGCAATATATTGCGCAGCCCTACTTGTGAACTCCTCCCTGTGAGGAATTGGAATGTCACACAGTTAGGAATGAGTTTAGAGTAGGGCTGAACGATATTGAAGTAACATGCGATATGCGATACGGCTGTGCAATATCGCGATAACGATATTATTGCGATATTCCACTAAACCATTTCAACACGATATGTTACATTCTAATTAAACACAAATTGTAAGTAACTAGTTTTTCAGCAAATTGTGTTAAAAAATAAATAAAAAAGACATCAAAACCCTACATCAGGACCTAAACAAGACAATAATTGAACTAAGTTAGTAAATGTTTAACTGAAACTGAACTTCCACACATTTATATGTTCAAAGCATTGTTTGTTTTTGGCAAAATAAATTGTCGATTTCAGTCCGATGTTGCGATATATTGTAGCTTCTTGCGATATGGACATTTCGCCTAATATCACGATACGATATTTTTTGCGATATATTGTGCAACCCTTGTTTAGCGTGTCGCAAACAAGCCTTTAAAGAGGGGGTATTATGCTTTTTTCAATCACATAGCACCAGTCTATAGCATACTACAATGATGACGTAACCTTCTGTTGGTCTGTATATGCAGTAAATTAAAATAACTGCCTTGAATAAAATTGCCCTCTCAAAATGGCTGTACTGAACTTCTTGAAATAGGCCTCTGTCTCTTTAAGAAGCTTTCCGACACGCCCCCTTCAGCACACTGCTGTGGCATCTAAACAACACTACTGTGCGGGGAGGGGCTCTGCTGAGCTGAGGAGCAGTGGTTGGTGGCTTGGCTGGTGACGAAAGGTCCAGAGGCGTCTCCAGGAGGTGGGGGCGTTCCTAGGAGGACTGAGGCATAGCTACACCTAAAATGGCTGCCGTCTAAGTTTTACTGATTACTCAAAAATATGTGAACGAGCCAAGGCAACACTCCAGGCATGTGTTTAATGAGGGAATGACATAATAACATGATATAAAGCTTGAAAAAGTCGATTTTACATAATACCCCCCCTTTAAGTTTAGTGAAACAGGTAGTGATTTATAACCCGTTGACCTAAATGACCTATTTCCACACGGTTTGCACTCAGACGGAAGCCTTTACGCCCACTGTCGGTGTTCTCAACCTACTGAAACAAACAAGTGTGGAATCTGGAATGACCACCTGCAGGCTGCTATGTCACTTTTGGCCTTTGGTTCCAAACTTCAGGCAAATTCAGTTCAGTTAAGTTAAGATATTTTTCAAACGTTGCTATTATCAGTCACTACGATTGTCAAATGTAAGGACTTGCATGGAGAGTGAGAATGTAGTGAAAATGTTATGATCATTCAAATTCTGATGGTCTCATAGCAAAATGTTTTTAGGTTTCAAATGTATAATATGACAATTCGGGACGATTCAGCAGAAACCATGGGAGTCCACACAAAAATAGAGTTCTTCCCCTAGACCATCCTTCATGATATCGGTTGCTTTCTAACATCCCAAATGTCAGTCCCCTGTCCATTTCCCCTCATGACATCTCAGCGGGACGTACTCACCCCCTCCTCGCGCCGGCGGTGTCCCCCCACGCCCCCTCTCCCTCCGGAGCGCCGCCTTTGCTGCCGCTGTCCCAAAACATGCCGCGCGCAAATTCCTCCGGGGAGTGCGTGCGCAACGCCACAAGTGCAAACAAACTTGACGTTTCAGGGCTCTGCAGGAGTTGTTTGGAGCGCCCAGTCAGACTTGTAAATAGGCAGGATGAACGAGGAGGGAGGGAGGGAGGGGGGAGGTCACATGACATCATCAGCAGCTGTTAACAGAAGTGTGATTGTGTGAAGTGGCTGCGGTTGCAAAGGGAGCACAGATACTCTGCATGTGATGAGAATGTGATCATTTTGTTTTTGAGGTGTTATGCTTTATTCAGGCATCGGGAACACGTTAGCTGGGATGTTTGCGTGGACTGACATAAAATAATGTCTGTGAATGAAGTTGACTAGACTCTAAGCAATAGAAACTCCATGGAAGTGTGGCAATGCGAGGGTTAACTTAGCTGGTTAAACATAAAATTATTGCCAAGCAACGCCAGCTGGAGATGGCCAGCACCAGAAAATAAGTAAAGCACGTAGGTTCATTGTTGAGTAAATAGATCACAGAGGCCAGGCACTTATTTTCACATTCTTTAGTTAAGATCAGGTTTGTCCGAAGTTCGTTTCACAGTTCGTATAGTCACTTGTTTTCAGTCCATATTTCAGTTACCACGGTCTACCAGGGTGTTCTTGCACCGACGAAGCTCCGATTTCCAGCTTCCACAACGATGGGGAATACAAACGCAAATGGAGCAAAGTAGGGGGTAAAAAGGCGGAGAAAAAGAGGCAGGCGGCAGTGACGACCACTCCTCGACCAGAGGCTGAGCGGGGGCATTTCACTCAGCAGCTAGCTCGGCGGTATACGGAGAATTCGGGCACATGACGGCACCGCAACAGACTGGACTGGAGAGTGACGAGGAGCAACAACCACAACACGGGAGACGTACAGGAAGTCAGAGGTCAAATAATAAACGGAAGTGCTATTTATCAGGTGACGGCCGGTGCGCACAGCCAATCACCACCGAAACTACAAGTGGCAGTGCCCGCCTGCAGGCATACTGCCACAGAAGGTTCCATCAGTATATCGGGAGTGTGGGTGGTGAGACAGATTATACCAGCCACTATCTCTAGACATAGAGGTTAAAAAAAAAAGTAATCTCATAAAGGGCTCATGAACCACTTGAAAAATGGTAAATGTACATTTTGCATTGTTGGATCTTAACAAGGTCCTTCAATATGATACAAGAAGAAAATGTGTGACAAAAAAAAATTTGTAAATTGAAAAATTATTTAAAACAACTATTAAACTGTAGTCTGTTTTGCAAGTTTAGGTCCACATGGCTTTAAAAGGCCAAATCTGTTCAAAATGTGTATTCAGTGTCATTTTCTGCAGCTCAACAATCCAACTATGTTCAAAACAAAACTTCTTTTTTTTTGCCTTCAGGACTTCATGACAGTGTGGATACCTGACAGAAAATGACACTGAAGCCAGTTTTTGCACAGATTTGGCCTTTTAAAGGCACGTGGTCCTATTTCAGTTTGGTGTTTTCAATAAAAGCTTTACTCAAAAGTTTTTTTGTCTCACTCCCTTTTCTTTTGTTGCATATCAAAGTTCCACTTAGGACCTTGTTAGGATCCAACCATGCAAAATGTGATTTTTTTTTTATGATGCAGGCAGTGAAGATTAAGGGCCTGATCTTGCCAGTTGGAAAATTGGGCCGTATATGTTGATGATTTGTTGTATACCTTGAACTGATTCATTTAAAATCAAATGACGTCAATAAGAATATGTAAGCTCTGTTGTTTGCTTTATAACTTTCATTTGTTTGGAAATGAGCCGTAGTGCTATTTGGATGTTGACTGTTGAGATGGTATGTTTTTGTCAAGAACTCAACACTATAGTTAAATTATAATTATAATCAAAAACTATTATAAATAAGTTACAACCTCACAAAGGTCTGTTTAGCTTGATATAGGGCCTTTATAAACCTTAGATTTTCTTGTAGTTGAGTCATTTCTCTTGTTATACAGGCCTATATTGTGGAAAAAAATTAAACAAAACCAGGCTGTTTATATATGGCAGGCTCTAGCACAAGAGATTAGTTTATTAACAGTTTATTCCTACAGACGTCAGCCTTGCTTCACCGTCTTTGCGCTTTGACAAAGCTGTGTAATGGTTTTCACATGAACAACTGAGATGTGCGGCTGGTATTATGACCGCTAGAAACAATTTGGGACAGCTCCAACTTAAAAAAAAACAAAAAACAAAAACACAGGAAATCAGTAACATATAACCAGTTTTCTTTGACTCCGGCTGTAAATCTCCTCTTCGGTCTTTGTGGGTTTCCTGACTTTCCTGACTGTGACATGCAAGAATGCGGAGGCTGCAACATTTAAGACCGGCTAATATTTATCGTGGAATACTGCGCTTTATAACATGTTCATGGCGCACAGCGGTGACAGTTTCCTCAGATACATTTGTCCCTAAATACTCATGAGTGCTGTTAACATGACAGGAACTCCTCCTGACCATTAATTTTAACTCTATTTAATTTACGATCTCAGAAGAATCCGAATTTCCCATAAATTAATACGAGTTTTGTGTCCATTTATAAAATCCAAGAATCTCTAAAGTTTGGAGACATTAGCTAATCTCATTACTGGGGCCACCCACGGAGCATTCTTGCGGTCTCCAGTGCAATATTTTCCCATAATTCCATTCATTCTTGGCCTACAAGATCACAGCATTGCAACACTGTGCGGTCATTACATACGAAACGCAAACTATGGCATCGAGGAGTTCAATTTTCTGCAGACGGGATTTCTAAAATCGACAAACATGTCATATCCCAATTGAATTAGTCCTAAATGTCACTTGCTAATCCTGTTACAAACATTCAAGTGTGTTGTGCTGATTGTAATTTGATTAAGGAGACATAGTGTTTAAAATTAGGACGTTATAATTAGATTTTTGGAGGAATGGAGATCATTTCGTGGTAGATTAAGATATGACGGATACCTTTTATGGGGGTAGGGGTTCGGTTAAATGTCACTGCCTCTTTAGTGGTGACATTAAAATAAAGCTCACATTTTCACTTGAGAGAACCAATGAATGCGTGCCGTAAACAAAGGCTCAACAACCAAATATACGTTTTTTTGTTGTTGTTGATTAGGCACTGTATAAAACATGTATTAGGTCACAAGAAGCAGACATTTCTGGACAATGCGTCAAAGGATTAAAAGTAAATCCTATTTAAAATTTGACCTAATTTCGTGTCTCGGCAAGTTGTCAATAGGTGTTCCTAACCTGGGGAGGCGTGTGGAATGTGGGTGGGAACTCAGCCACTCCATCGAGTCAAATTTGAACAGTTTTTCCAAGGCAAAAAAGATAAATCCACATGCACGTGAATCATAATCCATAACGCTGTTTTTTTGTTTAGAATTTATGGCCCACGCAAAGTTCAGATCATTTGAGTTTTCATTGTAGTGGGCAGGACAGTGCTCCTTTTTTCAGACGATGTGTAAATGGGCACCAACATGCATCACCGTAGCAACAATAATGGACTAAGGACTGAACCTAAACAGATAAATCACAGCTACGCCTTCAGCCTGTTCCTTCGAATGCGTACTTCTGATAGCAAACGGCTTCCCGGACCTGTTTAAATTGGGCGTTCTTTCCCCATTGAAACGAATGATGTAGCCAGGCCCTATATTAAAGTATGGCAGTATGTCTGTGTAGTGGCATTTACGTGATTTCTGTAGTTTCTCCATCATCAACATATAAGATTATGTTTAGTGGCCACTGGATCCGTATCCAACCCCACAAAAAGCAGAAACAATTGAATATGATTTAGCATTTAGCTTAGGGCACTTTTAAACGCTAATTTGTATCTAAAGTACAATATCAAAAGGTCTCTACATTAATTAGTGATTTCTAACCAGGCTTTGACATCACCTAAATGATTTTGATGGTTGACAACAGCTGAAACAATATGTGATGTTTGATAGCTAATGCTAACGGCTATAGGAAAAATACATTGAGCAGGCTAACAAACGCTGAAAACCCGGATCAGCCGGTTTGCTAACTGTCCGCATACATTAGGATGGAACCCCACTTCTTCTATCTTTGTCTCAAACTTTACAAAACTGATGATGACAAAAAGGGCATGTCTGTCTGCCGATTATCGCAAATTACAATTTTATGTCTTTGTTGTTCTCCGAAAAGTATATTTTCAAGCGCCGATCGTGTGAAACCTGCACACAATAGACAGAGTAATTCTTTGTCAGTAAATCCCAGCCGCATTGTGTTATGTTTCTCCTTTGCGATAATAATAGACATTTTGGCAAAAAATGTGCTTATTGTTGCAAAAATGATAACCTGTTCATCATTTGTAGCCCCAACAGAAGGTCGGAGAAGCCAAGCGTCGCAAAGGCCTATAAAACTTCGGCTCGGAGAAAATACGATGGCAGGGATGCTCAATGTGTTATCCCATTCACCTCGAACGCATCCCGGAGGAGCAGTTCAGGAGCAGTAGTAAAACAGCCAAGTCTATAAAAAATACTACTCCTCAGGTGGGGCTGTTTATGGGCCAAGTGCTGCCTCCTGTCAGTAATGGAAACTCCGGACAGTCCCTGAAGTGGACGCGGGAAACAAAAAAGTATAACAAAAAATGTGTGAGTTTTATGCACGTTAAATGGCTTTCATTCGCTCTATGAAGCTGTTATGTGAACCTTAAAGTCTGTGCTTCCATATCCATCACAATCACAGCCTGCTCCCTGTGCCCCTCAGATCATCAGCTCTCTAGCCATTCCTATAAATCCACTCTCTTTTCTCCATTATTCTCCATTGCTGCAGCAGAACCATCCTCCTCTAACCACCAGTGTTTCCTCTTCTTACCATCAGCACCAGTGTCTTGGCCCATTAGTCTTATTCATACTAGTAGCCTACCTGCCACGGTTAAGGTGAAAGAAAAACTCAAGTACAAAAATGGCACCACTATTTGTTTGTTAGTATTTAAAGTCTCATGGTAACATTTTGGTTTGGCGTCGGGACCCACCATCACCATAAACTGACAAGCCGCAACCCAAAACAGTATGGAATTAGTTATACATAATGTAAAATACTGTATTTTCTTTACAAATTATTGTTAAATAATTGCATAAATGCATTTAAAAAGTCTGATAAAGCTGAAATCATAATTTAAAAAAAACAGGTAATACTTCAAAACTTTTTTTCAGTAGATACATATTGAAAGACATGAAAGAAAGACAGTCCTAAGTCCTAATTAGAAATAAAACAAACTAACGTGTTATGCTATTATCAATACTAAATCCATAAAGCAGCAAAGTATGATTTTGTTTCTGGGATAATTACAATGTTTATAGTTGATTGGAGCGCCGAAACATGTATCCAGGACCACGCAGGTGATGCGCACCGGGAGATGCATTGGAAAACTCTGTAATACTTAGGCCAAACCTTAACAATAACCAGTGTGAGTGGACCAGGGGAGAATATTTTAAGCTTGTTGACAGGATGCGGAGTTTGATTTAAGCGGAACAAAATTCCGCCTATACACTGTCTTCCACCCGTCAGTATGCAACGGCTTTTAAAGAACAAGCTGGTGTTTTCTTGCAGACTTCCCATATGCTACTAGAACTTTAGAAAATTGTGTCTAAACTTAACTTAAACAGCAAATGTCATGAGGTCCATCTGAAACAGCCCCTATACCAGGAATACTATAGTAATTTGGCTTGCTATTGTGTGGAGTCATACATTACTTATTACTTTCTGCTAGATGAAGTGTCAAGTGTCCCATTTTTTGACAATTCTTTAAAAAAATTAGGGCCTCCAGCTAACCTCAGCTGCAATGTCAAGCTACTGCGCACGGAATAACAAATTGATCCAGTGCAAGCAGCAAATCTAGCATTTCCTTCCATTTTCTTCATCCATATGTCATCTGCCTTGGGACTAGCTCTACTCTCCACTCTCTTAAGAGCTTTTGACGACAGCCCTATTTTTGACACTTGGCAGGTATACCCTCTTTCCCCATCACTGTTCGCCGTCTCTATGAACGAATGCACTTGGGTTTGGAGGAGCCGACAGACGGTAAAGATCTTATGTTCCACAAATCAGAGGCACGCTGATGTCAGGGAAACCACGCTGGGCTGATTTAAATGAGGAAAGAGAGTGAGAGGGAGAACCGGAGGGGGCCTTTGTCTTGTCGGAGATGTACTGCAGTGATAAATTTAGTGTCTTGAAATGCTGTTTTGCAGATTTGAATAAAAGATAGCTCATATTTTATTAAGCTCTTATTTTCAGACAGAGGACACAGAAAGATGGAATAAAAATCAACAGAAAGCCCAGAGTTTCAGAATAAACTTGTGTGCACAGTGGGAGAATGGTTAGTTCAATGTCTCTGTATAGAACATTATATGGCCGGCTACACTGATATTTTGCAGATTGGTTAGTTAATTCAATGAAGAGAGTGCATCATATGAATGCCTTAAGAGGCGATTGGTTAAGTAGCACTGTAATTTGGCTGTTTTTTTGTTTGTTTTTTACTCTCAGTATGTGAAAATAATGTATTATTGCAATATGTTTTTCAGTTGATGCCCTTGCTGAGGCTTCCATTTCCTATGCAGGATTGACACTACTTGTTACCATCCAAACATTTAAAGTTCATATGGCAGGTTAGACAACATTTTCATCAATTTCAAATAGTTTTTTAATGAAGTTTTTTTATTTCACTTTCTCAATGAGTACAGGATACAATGATAAGAGATTTTTTCCATAACTGTTGCTATGTAGCCATACTCATAACGGCCATAAGGCAGTCCTGGTTTTATCACGCTCGTAACATGGAACTCTCCATCTTCCCATTTCACTGTTTTTGGGAAAAAACACTACCAGCATTATCCCATGAAACGAAAGCCTGCACTTAACTGAAATTCATCTTTGTCAAGCTATAAATGTTTGCCACTATGGTTTCAAGCAATTTTCTTTCTCATTCAACTAGTCACAAAGCTTTGCCATGTTGTCTGTATGCCTCTTTTGGGAAATATTACTGGGTTGTTGTTTTTTTCTTCAATGTACAACCTATAAAAAAATGCTGCCAAATTGGTTATTTTCTACCTTGTACAGTAGGAACCATGGGCCATCGCTTCATTGACTTACTGTATTTCCCCCTGATTTCTCTGTCTTCATTCATCTTCCCTCCGTGCATCCCCGAGCAGTTCACAGAATCAATGTCAGGCCAAGGAGGAGCCAGTGCAGGAGCGTCTCTCATGGCTGTCTCGAGCAATTCTTTCCACTGGCGCTGAGGTGAGAGGATGGGGAGTGGAACCAATAGGGCCAGTGTATTCTGAATAGGGTTTGAACAGTATGCAAAGCCAGAGCTGGGGTAAGCAAAGGGGCCAAGCTCACCTCCTCTACCCCAGAATCGAAAGAGCAAGTCAGGGTGAGATCACACGAAGACCTAGAGTGTAAGATGGGTAATTCTGAAATAATGTTTCTACTTCTTAAACTGCTATTATAATCATATATGGTTGGTATAGTCTGACTACATGTTTCCAAGATTTACCCCGCTCCATCCATCCCAGCTACAGCACAACCATTTGCCTGTGTGACATGACGAGTGGTATATAAAATAAATAAAAGCCAGACAACGCCATCCAGTAAAACTGGAAATGAATGTGCTTTAAGGCACACAGGTTCGACCCATAAGGACAGAGGCAGCATGTTCCTTTTGCATAATCAATTTATTTCTATGTTTTACTTTATGTCTTTCTTTGGGATTTCATATTTTCTTTACACATATCATCCGTTTTCGTTACGTCCAGTTGGGGTCACAAAATGCCCGGGAGCAGGTAAACAAAAAGGAAACAAAACAAAGGGGAAACAAGACAGCAGCATCAGGCCCACCTGAACGTAATTAAAAAGGTAGTTAAGGAACCAGTTACGCAAAATAAAGGCTAACCACCAGGCAAGGCACGCCCACATCTAGCCCTTCTCGGCCGGCTCGGTGCTTCGATAGCCCCCGAGTTCCGTCACAGGAGGGCCCCAGCAGACCCCGAGCCACCATGTACCGAGAGCAAGCAATGGACGCCATGGAGTGGTGCGCGTTGAGGCTTTCAACCACCCGTGATGCTAAAATTAGACCTGCGTTAGCAGCTACACCAATATTAAGAATGAACGAACGAACAAATAGCTACCTGGACCCATGAAACAGCACACACAACCCTGGGCTCAGCCCAACCAGGCCGGAAGACGCCAGTGAGGGAGACAGAGGAAGTGCGTGTGAACGAGGGTGGGCTTTTATACTTATTTTGAGTGGTGGCGCCATCTGCTGACCGTTTCAATATTTAAAAACACATACATTTAATAAAGTTATTTAAAATACAGTTAATAAAAACTGGTAATGCCACACCTGCTATTTCTATAATACCACCAGCTACTCCCATTACAACAACTATTGCCACTGTACTACTGCAACTAAAAGCCTCATTCTCAAAATGTGAACCATACGCATGGGGTCCCTGGTGTATAAAAAAAAAAACACCATTCAATAACATGGATGATATCAAGCAAAAAACGTTTGAAATATGGATTGGCAATATTTGACCTCAATATACAGCTTTATATTGATTTCAATTAATTATATTAAACACAATCAGTATTCTTCTTCTTAGAACCCCTAGTTTAGCGCTTGTGGGGTCCTGTCCCCCCTTTAGTAACCACTGCAGTCTGCCACCATCAGAAATCACCAATACAATTTTTTTGTCTACATGACATATTCTTCTTGTACTTTTACCAAAAGAAGAATACATAAAATATTCTTTTAAATCTCTACAAAATGTCTTTAAGGCAAAACATGACTAACCCCATGCATACAATTGCTTTTGACTACTTTGACGACTATAACTACTACCACTACCATTACTTCTACTACTACTACTACTACTTCTACTACTACATGGCTTCTACATAACAGTGGCCGATTTCTACACATGACCACCAGTTTTACCCCCCATCTCATCCAGTCTGCTAATTTACCAGCTCTCTGCCTTCAGCCCTGCGCAAACACCAGGGACAGGCTAGCATTATCACTTCATTTGATTTCATTATTCCTGTGTCCTTTGTCGGAGTGAGTGCGGGTTGGTGAGGTCCCATTTGGCTCTTTGACATGTAAAAAGCGCGTGGCGGTGGCAGCTGACGGGATCATTGCACTGTAATTAGCTCTGGATCCCGGACAAGCTCTCAAACTCATAAAAGACTTGCAAAACGTACTCAAAGACAGAACTGAGGTTGGGCAAGGAAGCCTGCTCTAAGCCTGTGGATATAAATGACGGTTATAATGCTACTATGAATGGTAGGAAGTCAGTCCGGTTTTATTTAAACAGGCAAAGGGTTCCCTAGGGTTCAATACTAGATCCCTTTTTATTGCTAATATTTTCCAATACTTTATAGTGCATACAGTGTCTTTTAATTAAATAGCTCGGATAAATCTTTAGGGGGATTCCACAGGGTTATGTAGTAGGCTCTATATTATTTTTAAAGAAGCATTGTGCACTATTAAAGTATAATTAAAAGGGACTATACGGAGTTTAAAAATGTTTAAATGAAGTATTTTTCCTCCCCCAACATGTTCCAGCCATGTCCTAATGTGTAGAATGAGCCCAGACCTATTCACCAAACCTGCCTCTAAAATCCTGCACTGTCAGTCAAAAAGGTGTTAATTCGGGTCCGAATTGCCATCATGGACGAGCTTAATATAGAAGCTGCAGTTACGCGTTAGACCTAAGGTGGCAATAGTGAGTATAAAAATGACCAACTTGCATCTAGTCCCTTTAACATTTTTTTAATTGTGACGTAATTTTGCGATTTGGTTTGATTTTTATTAATCCCACATAATTTTTTCTCTTTTTTGGTAAAGAGAGTTCCACAGGGTTCAATACTGGGACCTGTCATATTATATAGAAAGATAAAAATACCAAATCCTTTACATAATCATACACAATCACATATTCATGGTTAAAATACCAAATGTGTGTGTGAGTTTGAACTTTACTGATACCCACGGGCAAATTCATCCATGATGCACTGCTTCTGTGTGAAACTGTTAGGAGCCGACTGTCGCCTGAGGACTATCACAGATCTAGACTCTGACTGACAGCCTGGCAGATAAGATACAGTAACCTATAATGTACAATTTTCCAAGATTTGTAAATACAAAATAAGAAGTTCAAACAGACATTCACTATGCTTTGAAATAATGCATGCATTTTTTTTTTTAAGTATTCATTTTTATAGATTTCCTTGGGGGAAATGCACATGGATTTCCAAATTTAGAAACAGGAACCTTTAAACATCCAGGTAGTAGACAACAATTACCCTTCAAAGTCCGATAAATTGAAACTGCTGCTTGTTCTTGACTAAAATATGTCAATAACAACAACACAAGATCAGACTGAAGTTCAACACATGTGCACTGTCATGTGGTATCGATTCAGTAAAACATAGCCCAGCAGAAGTGACGTTTTTTGGTCTTGAAATGTCGGCTTATTTGAGTCATGAAGATCTATTTATGTGCTTACGAAACCAACATTTAGATGCACCTTCATCTTTTGGTGAAGCTCCTTGTTTTCCAATACTCAAAATCTAAAGACAGAAAGAATAAAACTCTACGAGCCAGATTCCCTTCCTGACCCAGTCTTGCATAAAGTAATAAACCATGCTGCCAGTTGACCATAAACCCTCTATTGTCTGTTTTGGAAGATGTATTTATTTATTTGGAATTACAGTAGATGAAAACATGAACTGCCAAGTGTCGCCCGCCTGTCGGTGATTATCTATTAGCCTTTTACTTGTGAATTTTCGCACTTTACACACCGCCTCGCAGGGTGCCATCATTCAGAATGTGGCTGTGCTCCGGGGTGGCCCACTTATTCCACATACGAAAAATGAAACACACAAAAAAAAATATGCTCAGGGGAGACTTTTGGACGCTCATCTGATGCATCCATCCGCAGACGCAGGTGTGATCAGCTAACTGTGAATTAACACGGGACCCATAAATCGGATTTTCTTTTTGTGGATTTTTGTGTGGAGAGAAAGCGAATGTTTTCGGAAAATGTGATAAGTCGAAGAGACACGGAGACCACAGATATAAAATACGCCTTTGAATACTGTTTGATGAAGGGCTTATCAGTGGAACAAAATCAGCAGTGCAAGAAATTCAAAATGGAATGCTCCTTGTGTTGTTGACTTTAAGAATTTAGGATTAGAGTATCCGAAAGAAGGAGCTTTTCGCAATGAATCCACGAAGAATAGAAAGGTTGCTTTTAAGGTGGGCAAATGAGTAAGCCAATTACTGTAGATAGGTAATTGAAACATGCAAAAATGGAAACAAATGTAGCCCATTTATGAAAAAAGATTTAAATATTGCCAAGTGGTTCCATTGATTGATCTTAAATAGTAAAAGAACATGGGTTTAGGGTAAAAGTTGCAACATAGCAGCTAAATACTCACAGTAACAGTAGCAGTAGCGGGTGAGCAGTAGTCCAGGGGAAACACTGTCACTCTTTGATCGTAGGGTCACGCTGTGGGGTCATTTGAAGGAGTTAAATATTATACACGAGAGGAGGAAAATGTATGTGAACGCTTTGGAATTTCTCACATTCCACACTAAATTGGTCATAAAATGTGGTCTGATCTTCATCAAAATCATAAGCATGAATAAACCGTGTCTGCTTAAACTAACACCACCCAAATAATTACATGTTATCATATTTTGAATGGCCATAAAATGTAAACATTCACAGGACAGGGAGGAAAAAGTAAGAGAACCCAGGAATCTCGCTGAACTGCAACAGTTTGTAAAGAGGAATGGTTGACGATTCATCCTGATCGTTGTGCGCGTCTAATCTGAAACTACAGGAAACACAGTTATTGCTGCAAATCAAGGGTCAGCCAGCTATCTAATACAAGGGTTCACTTACTTATTACTTATGACACCTCAAACAACTGCTTCCATTGCCGTTTCTAAAAAATCCAGGTTTAACATGTGGCAGTGGATTTTTAAGGCTACCTGTATAGTGGTAATAATAATGGCTTACACTTAGGCCTATACTACACAATGACAAAATTGGAAGTTCGATATATTATTGAGGCAGAAAAAAATCGTGATAAAGGTTGATATCGAGGACCAATTGACGCCACTGAAACCAGCTTAAAGCTGGGGTACCTGACTTTTTGTTGTTGAAAAGTACATTTGTTTTTACCACCTCAGAGTGAGTTATAAACACAGCAAAAAACAGATCTTGTTAAATTGTCTTCACCTAATTATTTATTGATCGATAGAAGATAGAAATACCACTCTAAATGAGTGGTATGTTTTAAGGGGTGGTCACCCCTTTTCCACTTTTCCACTGCTCAAACTGTACACGGGCGTGAAACGTGCATATAAACAATTTGCTTGAACAATTTGGACATGCAGGAGGGATTGTGAGGACTAGAAACGGGTTTGGGCCAAATAAAAAAATGTCAAAGTTTGTGTGGGGAAAATCAGGTATCCCCGCTTTAAAAATGGAAGTCTGAATAATACTTTGTTCTAAAAGTACGTATTGACATTATCCTTTGTAACACATACGTTGCAATTAAAGGTGAATTATGCAACTTTGTATGAGAAGAAAAAGTTGATATTTGTATTTGACCTTGTAGTGACCCAGCAGCTGTATGAGTGGTTATCATGGTGCCTTTACTTTGGGACGCTCCAGGATCAATTGTTTATTAGGTTTTCTGGTTAGAGGGTTCTTCAGGAGTGAAAATCTTCCAAACAATAGATCCTGCAGAAGAAAAAGAATTGACAAGTTTCTCAAAGCGCTACACTGTAGTCATTATCCATTCATTCAATACTTTGTGGTGGTAAGCTGCAATTGTACTGTAGCTTACCACCAGTAGCTGCTCCTGGGGCAGACTGATGGAAGTGAGGCTGCCAGTCTGCACCATTGGCCCCTCCTCCAGCCACCGCCAACCACTCAATCAAACATTACATTTGTACAGGCCGTGGGGGAGGCGTCTTTGCTAAATGGTCTCAATTATTACAGCATTTTTCCAGCTACATTAGGCAGTCAAAGTTTTTACATCAAGGAACCCATTCACACGCTCATTCATACACAGTGTACAGAAACTGGAGGCAAAGTGGGGGAAGTGTCTTGCCAACCTTCCGGTTATAAGACGACCTGCTCTACCATCTGAGCCAGTCTTTCCCAAGGACACCTGCTGCTGCCCTGTCTCGCAATGGGCCATTTGTATGCGTGTTACCTTTCGTCCTGCCTATATCACCAGACACTGAACCCAGGTCATGGAGCTCTCCTGTCAGCTTGGCCTCCTCTGATGGCGGGCTTTGAACCAGGAGATCTGAGCTCGCACAGGCTGTCTCTCTGACCCGGCGATGACAGGAAGAAGACACGGACGGAGACTCTCCCGTGGGAATAACGTGGACGTTTACCTCCCCAATATGGCCAGCCGGCTTTGAAGCGCGCATTGCAGAAACCGTGGGAGCTTGTGGAGAGAGGAAGCTGAAGGATGGACGGTTAAAACGCGTAGCCAGTGTGCAGTTATTGTTTTTACTGCATACGCTTCACTATTCTTAGCACTGTTCTTGCACATACTGGAATTACGTATACGAGAATGAATTAAATCTTGTCAAATGGTCTGTGTCATTGATCAAAGTAGCATTGTTGCGTACGATTAGGTTAACCAAGCCTGTCAACTTTCACAGTATTAGCTAGCTTTTAGCATGACCCCACATCTGTCTGCTGCGACATGACGACAGGGTGAAAGTTCATAAGTCAATGTTCGCTCTCCTGACCCCACCACACACATCTGACCAGCTGGATTCACATGGTAATTCTAACGGGATTCCACTTTGAGAGGTATTTGGTTAAAGATATACTATGACACGGGGGAGTGTGGGACGGTCAGATAGTGAAGTCAAATACAGCCGTCGACGAAAGCGCCAATGCTAGGTCTTGTTAAAGTATGGTGGTCACAAGACAACAAAGTGTGCTTTGGAACCAGGAGAATTTGGTCCTAATTAGAGCAAAATGAATGAATTTTGCTCTCATGAATTTTCAAAGTTGCAAAGTTTCACCTTCTGTACTCTGTAGTTGAAGTGTAGGATGTTTCGCATAGTCGTCGAAAGGCTTCGTTAGCGACACTAACTTTTAAGCTCAGCTCGCAGATTAGACTTGTGGCCATTCGCCTTTGCTCTGCCCGATCCCGTCAGACCTTGGAAGCTAAGCAGTAAGTGCCTGGTCGGTACTTGGATGGGAGACCGTTTGGGAAACACCAGGAAGCCTGGGTGAATGTAGTGAGTGGTTGTCGAAGGGGCCGATGGCAGACTAGTTGCCTCGGTTCCGTCAGTCTACCCCAGGGCAACTGTGGCTACAATAGTAGCTTACCACCACAGAGTATGGTGTGAATAAATAATGCACAAAATTATAAAGCAACTTTGAGCATCTGGAAAAGCGCTACATAAGACTAATGCATTATTATTATTATTATTAGATATAGACCACTGGGAGGTGTTTTTGGTAAACACCTTTATAGTTCTAAGTATCAACAGCCTAACTCTCACCGGAGTTTAAGTCTGAACAACCATACTCTCGGCTGATCTCCAGCTCAGACTCAGCTCAGAGCCCAGCTGGAACCTTAGTGTCGCTGACTGCCTGTTGGATGACTAGAGTACAGAAGAGGAATTAAGAACCTTTGTCCAAGAATGTATGTGAATTTACTGGAATATATGACAAAAAATAAACAGAGAATCGCCACAACTTAAGGTTGCTTCTGCTCAGACAGATACACTGCAGCAGACTGATTTTAAAGTGATAGTGTGCAAGTTTGAAAAGTGAGAGTGAAATTTTAAAGTAAACAATCAAAGTCCTCCCCTCTTGGACCAGAAAGCCACTTCTAGTTTGCAAAAGGAGAAGAGCAGGAACAAAATTTCAAAATTAGTAGCCCGGGGATTCTGAGTAGGTGCTGAAGGAAAGACTTTAGAAATGATGTAATTATTTAATATTACTTAAGGTAAGTCAAATCTCAGACCCAGGCTGACATTTATACACATTCTAATACATTTGTGAAACATTTAAAATTACAGACTATCCCTTTAAGAGTAATATATCTTAATTGTTCATTTAATAAAAAATATGTCTGTGTAATTGTTTTGACAGTTTGAAAATACCCCCAAAATGTCTGCGCTAAAGTTGCCAGGAAATGTGCGCTCCTACGCGTCATGAGCACAACATTCACTCAGCCTGGCCAATAAACCAGTGATCCTTGGAGTTCACTGAAGGGCCACAGAGACACATCGCGAGTGGACACACAAAGTGAATCAAAGAGTTGGACCACAGGGACAAGGACGTCTATTGTTGTCTGTAATCCACTGTCTCATACAGACTTCAAAAAGGGAATCTACGAGAGCCAGGACAACTGCGAAACACTGGAGCGACTATTTTTCGATGGGAAAACAAAAAGTGGACTGCCTAAAAGCGGACTGCCTAAAAGCAGATGTAGTAGAATCATGAGATCTAGTAGTACAAACAGATACAGGGGAGGTATTCTAATTGCAAACATTAGAGTCTTTATTAGCTGCAGTAGTAGGAAAAGCATAAGAAATATTACTAGTCTTTCAAATAATCTGACAAGACATTACATTGAATTTTTCTGTGTGGATTTATTCTTCTCCATAGCGTTAAAAAATTAATTAAAACACAATTTAATGTTGACAGGATCATTTTAAATGCTAAAACATGTATAAATCAAGGCACTCTTGACGTATAGAAAAATAAAACTAAATTTGGACATGATAAAACTATTTCCAAAGTGCAGTCTTTGGGAAATTGTGCGTTAGCGAGATAGTAGAGCTGCACTCCCCTCTAGTGGCTGTAAACAATCATCGCAGGAGGTTTAAGTTTGGTCCCTTGTAAAAAGGTAGCAGGCATCTTGTGTAAACAGTGCTATTGTACACAGATATTGTTTATGGATCATGAATGTGTTGATTTCACATGTGCTCCGGGTGGTTCTGGAGACACGTGATGAACTCTTTGACCGCTTTGCCTTCGAAGCAGATCTGGTAGACGGCGACAAACAGTGGAAACCTGCAAGACATTCAAACATTAAAAAAGATAAATAAAACACGTACTGCTCTTTCTACATACTAAGAAAATAACTATGTTCGGCCTAGTTTTGATCACTCCCTGGTTTTGGAAGTTTGAAAGGGAAATATACAAAAACAAAATACCCGTCCTTGTAAATAAATTATGCTAGACTGCACTAAAGTCTTTGTGTCATATGGACGTACTTGTCAACCATGTCCTTCTTGAGCAGGATCTTGTAGACCTCGGTCGACGTCTGTGGGCCCTGGAGCTTCTGCCCGTTCAGCATCTCTTCCTCGAGCTCTGCGATGGACTGATTCACAAACAGAAGAAATCATTAAATACTAGACTAGTGCACCTGGAACACCTGACCACGGTAAGTAGCTTTTATTTGTTTTGCATCATTTACGTTCTTATTTACATACCAGCAAAACCTTTAAAAAGCATCAGACATGATTTTTTTTATTAATATTTCTTTACTAATTCTATCTGAAACAGAGCCTCTAGTTCAGGGGTGTCAAGCTCATTTTGAGTGGGGGCCAAAAATGTAAACATAGTATTAGTCGAGGGCCGAAACGGAAAGTCTGCTTTGATAGAATATAAATATAAATTTCACTCATTTTTATTATTTTACATAATATGCTTTTAAGCAGACTGCACATAATCTATCCCCATTTTTTAAGCTTCCAGGGCTTCATAGGGTGACTATTTGTTTAGAAATCTGTTAGAAATCCTTTGCCACAAACTGTAATAAACTCAAGTTAATGAATGATCCATGTATTACTGACTAATGACACAGTGACCTGTATCAGACTGGGTATCTCATCAACTGATGGGAAATGCATTTCAATTCATCGGTGGGCCAGTTATAATAGAAGTTAGTAATCATTCTGAGAGCCAACAAAAATCATCCTGTGGGCTGGAGTTTGACATGTATGCTGTAGTTTAGCCATTCCTGCCCCCTATCAATTCGACATTTTCTTGGGGCCCCACAATAATAATATTCTAAGAAATTTGATATGATTTTATGGCCAAAATGGCATAAAAAAGCAACACCTAGCAAAAAAAAAACTATAGGCGAAATACTGGGTTGAAGTAGTACATTTTAGCAAATAAATACATTTAGACAGAAAATCAGTTATAAACAATTTGCTTCGTTTCAATGTACTTGTTTTGTAGACAAGCTTTGGGGCCCCCCTATAGTGCCTCTGAGTCCCCCCAGGGGCCCGGGAGCCCGCTTTTGGAACCAATGCTCTAGTTGATAGTTTTAGACCACACACACACGAAAATACAACAATTGTGTACGTTTTTAAATAAAAGTCCTCCCCACAACAATTTGTTTTAATGCACACATTAGAAGTGATTCAATAATATTTAATGAGACATATCATCCATCCATCCATCTTCTTCCACTTTTCCGTTGCCGGGTCGTGGGGGCAGCTGTTGGAGCTGCCCAAATCACATTGTACCAGCCCCTATGGCTCCTCCTGCAGGTGGTGGGTCCACAGAAGGACGGCCTCATGGTTCTAACCGGGCCTGTTGGTCTCTCATAAGGGACTTCTGAACCGCTCTTTGTCTGACCCGTCACCTAGGACCTTCGTGCCCCTGGTGGGAGACCCTACCAGGGGCACGAAGCCTCCGACAACAGAGCTCCCAGGATCATTCAGGCGATCAAACCCCTCCACCACGTTAAGGTGGCGGTTCCAGGAGGGGGGGACATATCATATTGAAGCTTTTTTATTTTTATATTTGTCAAACCATGTGAATGATTTGAACTTAGATTTCTCTCATCCTTGATTGTGGCGCGGTGGGCGGGGGAAGAGGGGTGGGAGGAGGGCAGGGAGTTCAGCTTCTCGATGGCCTTGTGTATGAAACTGTTCTTAAGTCGACTGGACCTGGCCCGTAGATTCCGCAGTCTCCTCCCTGAAGGCATTACCTTAAAGAGACTGTGTGATGGGTGCATAGGGTCCCTGGTGATTCTGACGGCTTTGCGGGGGAGACGGGTGGAGTACATGTCCTTAATGGTGGGGAGAGGGGCTCCGCAGATCCTCTCCGCTGCTCTCACGATGCGCTGGAGGCTCCTTCACATTTAGAGAGAGATTGTTCTGTGTGCACCACATGGCCAGAGTGCTCACCTCACTCCTGTAGTTTGACTCGTCTCTGTTGTTGATGAGACCCACCACTGTTGTGTCGTCTGCAAACTTGATGAAGAGGTTTGAGTTGTACTTTGGAGCGCAGTCATGGGTCAGCAGAGTGAACAGGAGGGGGCTCAGCACACAGCCTTGGGGAGACACCGTGCAGAGCCGCCTTATCCAACGGGCTAGCAGGGGCTAGAGCCCAGGGGCCTACCATAGTCAAGGGCCTATCAGAATTAAGAAAAATAAATAAATAAAAAGGTTATTCATTGATTTTTATGTCAATCACTTCCCTTTGCGGCATGACTAACCGTACGCGATGATTGCGCTGCTTTCCTATGTGTGTACCTGGAGTAGGCCCGCCCTACCAGGCCCAGGGGGCCTATCAGATGTTATTGAATTCCATATTATATTGTAATTTGTTTGTTTTACCTGTCAGTCACGGACTGCGGTATCAACTGACCAATTGGCTATAATTTGTCATAGCATCACATTGATATTCTGACAAATTCTAGCCAATCCAAGCGTAGAGAAAGTTCAGACGTAACTTATGTACGTAACGCATCTATTCACCATTTCTTGATGGTGACTCGTAGTGAGAGATAGAAATGTTGGGGAAGTAAAAGTTTGAGAGCGGTGCACAGAAGAAAACGTCGCAAAAGGAGAAAGAGCGTCATGATAAAGAGCTGATGAGCTATATGTCGAAGCTAACAGGCTTTTTTTCATTCATTCATTCATCCATTTTCTTCCACTTGTCCGTTGCCGGGTCGTGGGGGCAGCCGCCGGAGCTGCCCAAATCACATTGCACCAGCCCCCCATGGCTCCTTCTGCAGGTGGTGGGTCCACGGAAGGACGGCCTCACGGTTCAAACCGGGCCTGTTGGTCTTTTTTTTTTTTTTTTTTAAATCAACAAGCTCAACCAGAGGTGGAACCGGCGCCGCGAACGCAGTCAGCTCCACAAGCCGCGGCGAAGTGGCAGCTAGTGCCTCTGACACTGGAGGCACAGGCCGTGCAGCCGACAGTGAGGAGATTGGCGGGGGCCTGAGGACTTCACTTGTAATCCAAGGTTTCTGGTTGGACCTGATAATGATGGTCTTAAAGTCTGTAACATCCTCAGTGCACTTGGTGATGTAGGCAGTGACAGTCTCTGTATACTCCTGGAGATCAGTGATATTGTTGTGAATGGCAGCCTGCTTGAACATAATCCAATCAGTTGTGTGAAAGCAGTCCTTGAGTTTCTCTAAAGAGTCTTCACTCCACACTTGAATCTGTTTCCGAACCAGTTTAGTGACTCTAACCAGTGGCCTGTATGCTGGCAGTAACACAATAGTTATGTGGTCCGAGGCACCAAGTTGGGGCAGGGGGTGTGCCTTGTACGCTCCTTTTTTGGTGGTGTAAACCAGATCCAGGATGTTGTTTCCCCTTGTTGGAAAGTCAATGTCTTGATAGACTTTGGGGAAAACGCTCTTTGGGTCTGTGTGGTTAAAATCCCCTGCTAAGATGAGAAAGGCATGTGGGTGGGCTGTCTGTTGGTCACTGACGTTCTGGAACAGTTCATTCAGTGCCTCTTTCCTGTTTTTGATGTGGAGGTGGGCGGTATGTAGACAGCCACAAGCAGTACAACAGTAAACTCCCTGGGCAGGTAGAAAGGTCGACACTTAATGATCATAAACTCCACGAGGGGTGAGCAGTGTTTGCAGATCATTTTGAGCTTTGAGCTTATTCTTTGAAGTATTTCATTCCTTTGAGTGATCCTCGTTTCCTTTGGTTATTTCTATTACAAAAGCACTCTGATCTATAGTTCCTGGATTTTGTTACGTCATAGATAGAACCCGGAAGTGCCCTCTACAATTTAAAAGCCCATAAACTATCATTGAATTATCTTGGTTTCTATTCTATTGGGACGAATGGGATTAAATTAAATTCCAACAAATTCTGGAAGAAAACATAACCCTCTGTGACGAAGCTGAAGACCAAAAGAGGATGGCTTCCACAAATGATCCTAAAGAAACCTTAAAATGCACCCCACGGTATATTGAAAAGTTTGCAAAATTGGCACCATATTCACATTTATCACATTTTTTACCTTGGATGTCCGAGCAAAAGCCTCAGCCACTTTGCGGTTTCGCCCGCCGTAGCAGGTGGTGACGAGGTCGGCCACACCGCAGCTCTCTAGGAAGGTATCCGAGCTGACCACGCCCGAGCAGAACAACCGCGCGAAGGCCACCATCTCCATCAGACCCAGCCGGATCACCGCTGCTTTGGTGTTGTCCCCAAAGCCCAGGCCATCGCAGAACCCCGCTCCCACTGCCACTATATTCTGAAAAAGACACGTTACACGTTTAAAAAGCATAACATTAGGAAAGAGACTTTTTTTAAATCAATTGTTACTAAATAACTGACATTGTGTAAAAGCAATTTCTTCCCCCGCACTTTGCATTGTTTTTGGAATTGTTCAGCAGCATGTCACATCTCCAAATATTAAGAAAAGAAATGTGTAATGCCATTTTGAATTCAAGTGTTTCAATGACATGTAAGGCTTTCCTTTTGGTAAATTTCATTAAATTACTGTTAATAGAAGGCAAGGCAAATTTATTTATACAGCACATTTCACGCACAAGGCAACTCAATGTGCCTCACAGCAACACCAAAAACACAAACATAATAAAAACACAAAACAATTCAAACCAATACAACTCCTAAAAATATATAAAAAATACAAATATGTATATACTGAAATTATATATTAAAATGTGTTAAAATACAATCAATTACCATAGGCAGCAGTAAATAAGTGTGCTTTCAGCCTGGACTTAAACACAGTCAGGGTTGAGACGGAGGCTGTTCCAGACCTTTGCTGCATGAAACTGAAACGCAGCCTCACTGTGTTTAGTCCTGACTCTGGGACTACCAGGAGACCCCTCCCTGAGGATCTCAAGGCATGAGGTGGTTCATATGGCTTTAACATATCAGAGATGTACTTTGGTGCTTGTCCATAAAGACATAAAGGCACTAGCAGGGCTATTTTAAAGTCTATTCTCTGTCTAACAGCTCGTTTAGAGAGGCCAGTGAACAATAGCTTAACCGACTGGAGACAAACGCATGAATTAATCTCTCCAAGTCTGGTTTAGACACTATGTTTTTCATTTTAGAAATGTTTTTTAGTTGGTAATAGGCCGCTGATGTAATCAACTTATGACTGTTAAGATTCAGACCTGAAAGACCTCAAGATGACCAATGACATCCTCTGTGTTATTGTGGGCCAAAGACAATTATCTCTGTATTTAACAGGAGGAGGTTGTTTTGGATCCACGCAATAATCTGTTAATAATACAATGACAAAGTGTATCTACAGGCCCATGTTCACCCGCTGTCAGTGACGAACAAAGGAAAAACAAACGAATGAAAGGAAGGAAGAACGGATATTGTTTGTATAGCGCCTTTCACAGACGTGGTCCCAAAGCACTTTTAATGGGACATTTTACATTCACTCCACCCACTGTGGCGTTTTTTTCCATTTATCCTGGACTATTGCACATGTTTTTAGTGGTAGTGGAAGCCAGTGTTGGGGTAGTTACTCAAAAAAAATAATCCATTACATATTACTCATTACTTCTCAAATAAGTAATCCCTTACATTACTTGGTTACTTTTTTTGGAAAGTAACTTAGTTACATTACTAGTTACACTACTTTTGCATTATTCTAAAACATCATACCTGAAATTCAGGGTGATGTAAATTCTAGGTTTGAAGTCAAACATCAAGTTACCCTACGCTATGTAACAGGTCAGGAGTAGCATATCCTCCACAACGAAAGATGTCACAAGTCTATTTAATTCGGCCTTTGTTGTTACCTTGGGTTCCTGGAAATCGAGCCGGTAGGTTATCAGTCAATTAAGCAGCGGTGTGCCGTCAGGGCCAGCAGGGCCTTCTCTGCTGGCCCTGGCCAAATGAAGAAAAAAAAGTCTAAAATGTCTCAATAGTATAATTAATGTCTAATTTATTTATATAATGTACAGTTGAGTCGCTTATATTGGTTTTGTTGAGGTGTAACTGTAATTTCCTACTCAAAAAGTGCCTTAAACACCTCTGGTGAGCTGCTCCTCCTCAGGCCCTGTGTTGTCAGGCCGCACACATGATTGACAGCCAGCGTGACTGACAGAATTATCGGCCAATCAGAATTCTATGTACATTAACAGTACGCCCCCAGGGCCTGCAGTAGCTCAGTAGCTTCCCCTACGTTTTGTTCGCCTGGGAAAACCACTAATGTAACCGCGCATGGGCAAGACAATATTCCTCTTGGAAATGTCTGAACGAGGCAAAATGAAGTGGATTTACTGATCACGGATATTTGCGCCCCTTCATTATGACGAGCTTCTAGAGCAAAGCAGCGGGAACAACAGTGGGACGTAGACGCTTGGCTCCCCAGACAGGAGAAGAGTTTCTCGCGTCAGCTGAGCTGGGACTCGGGCAGGGAACAGGTACGGGACTGCGAGCACTAAAAAAAAGCATCTCACATTGCACCAAACTGTAAGTTTATAATCCCAAGAACGAGTGTTAGTACGAGTGTTCCCGAAGGTTTTTGCTTTTGTTTGGGGGCGGAGGCACCGCTGCTTTGGTTTGCGTTGTTGATACATTCTTTAGTGAAGAAGTGCCACGCAAAAAGGCAGTTTTATCCATACGCCTATTGTCGATCAGTTTATATGCGTTTGACTGCGTGAACCCAGGTTACTATTGAAGGCCCTGACTGAAACCCCACGGCCCGCCACTGCAATTAAGTAACGACATCATATTTTCGAAAGTAATTGTAATGTCATTACAGTGTTCGCCGCAGTAACGCGTTACACTACTATGTTACAAAAATAGTAATGTCATTACAGTGTTCGCCGCAGTAACGCGTTACACTACTATGTTACAAAAATAGTAATGTCATTACAGTAACGCGTTACACCCAACACTGGTGGAAGCCTACGCTAACACAGGGGAAAAAAGCACTGTGGCACTTTTTCTACCCGTTGAACATGAAGAATAAAACTTTGCCCTCACTTTGAGCGCTCCACACATCTCCACCGTGTCACACTCCTTTATGACGGTGATTCGGAAGTTGGGCGTCTGAAACAGCTCCTTGAAGATCACCCCGCTGGCCTCGTTCTTGGATCCTGCCACAGATAAAGCACATCGCTAAACACAACCCTTTAAATTAATGTAATTTCTCAGTCATCCAGGTAATTAATTAACTCAAAAAAGAGGGGATAAATCAACACAACTGGACTTACTTTTAAAAAGAGCTGACAGTTTCGCTGTCCATCCAGACAGCTTCCTCAGAGCTGTTGTCCGTGGTGACCACACCCACCAGATATAGATGTGGTGGGCGTGGATGGTGAATACCCAGTGACGGCTAATGACGTCACTGGCGGGGGCCCCAGACATGGCCCGGGTCCAAGCCGTGTCTGGGGCATCCTCCGGATGGCTCGGTCCCAGGTGTTGGACAGCTGGAACCTAAGTCCCCCTCGTCTGTTGATGGCCGGGCGCATGGCTCTCTCGTATATGGCTTCCTTGACTCCTCTCTCAAACCACCGCTGCTCCTTGTCCAACAGACGTGTGTCTCTGTCCTCAAAGGAGTGACCCGTCTCCTCCATGTGTAGGAACACGGCAGAAGTTGGGCCAGACGATGTTTTCCTCCGGTGCTGAGAGAGGCGCTTCTCCAAGGGCTGAGCTGTTTCCCCGATGTACATCTGGTTACACCCCTCTGTGCCGCAAGTGATACCATAAACCACCCCTGCTGTCCTACCCTTGGGGATCTTGTCCTTAGGGTGTACCAACCGGGAGCGTAAGGTGTTGAAGGGTTTAAGTGATGTACGGACGCCGTGTTTGGAGAAAATGCGTTTGAGTTGTTCTGACAAGTTAGCCACATACGGGAGGGTGATCTGAGCCTTGTGTTTATTCAATGTTCTGCTTTTGGGCTTCATGCCTTGACTTCTGTTTGATACCCGAGCGAAAGTCCAATCTGCATACCCACATTTCTGCAAAGCCTCACGTACATGATGGTATTCAGCCACTCGGTCCACCTCTGAGGTCGTGATGGAATCGGCTCTGTACAACAAAGTGCTGACTACCCCTAACTTGTGGACTAGTGGGTGGTGTGAGGAGAAATGCAGGTACTGGTCCGTGTGAGTCTTTTTACGGTAGACAGAGACGCTCAGCCCACCTGTATCGTCCACTTTCACCAGGCAGTCCAGGAAGGGAAGACGGTTGTTATTCATGCCCTCCTGAGTAAACTTGATAAAGGGGTCCACTGAATTAATATGATGAAAAAATTCCAGCGCCATATCCTTCTGCAGCACAACCCATGTGTCGTCCACATATCTGTACCAGTGTGAGGGGGGGTTTCCCTGGAAGGAGCTGAGGGCCTGCTGTTCAAACATCTCCATATAGAGATCAACTACTACAGGGGAGACAGGAGAACCCATCGCGCAACCGTGTTTTTGCCTATAATATTTGCCTCTAAAGACAAAATAGGTGGTTCTAAGGCAAAGACTCAACAGTTCGCAGATCTGATCAATGGTGAGTCTAGTCTGGTCCTGTAGGTTGGGCTCCTTCTCTAAGCTCTTCCTGACCGCTGTCACAGCCCCATCAGGTGGAATGGAAGTAAATAATGACGTGACATCATAGGATGTAATGGTTTCACCTTTACCAAGTCTAATGTGTCGGATCTTTTTGACAAAATCCTGACTATTTCTCACGTTGTATTTTGAGTTGCCCCTCAGTGGCGACAACAGGGAGACAAGATGTTTTGCAATGTTATACGTGACAGATCCAATGCTGCAGGTAATAGGACGGAGGGGGTATCCTCCTTATGGATCTTGGGGAGTCCATAGAAGGTGGGCGGTGTTGAAGATGTAGGGTACAGCCGCAAATAGAGCTGTCTATCAATAGCGCCAGATGTTTCTAGAGATTTTAAAACCCCCACCACTTCCGTTCTATACTTAGATGTAGGGTCGCGTTTGAGCAGTTCATATGTTTCTATATCACATAATAACTTCTGCATTTTTGCGTCAAACTGTCAGCTCTTTTTAAAAGTAAGTCCAGTTGTGTTGATTTATCCCCTCTTTTTTGAGTTAACCCTTTAAATTAGACGTGACCAACTGCTCTTCTTACCGATGGTGGTCTCACAGAACTTCCCGTCCGCGACTTCGTTAGCGATGTTAGCTCCCATAAGGACACTGACTTCGATCTCCAGCTTCTCACGAATGATGTCAGAGATGAGTTTTAGTCCGTTTGGGCCTTCGTCCATTCCCTGGCAAAAAGAAGAAGGGTTTTGAGAGAGTTCCCTGAAAGTCATTTTGATTTTGCCTGATCTGCACTGCACAACCACACAGTCCCATGATGACAACCGCAGGGTAGCGTGATTTTGGAATTTCCTCTTTTTTATTTCCTCCCAGAAACATGAGGCAAGGCACGTTAATTTGTAGAGCACGATTCATACACAGGGCAATTCAAACTTCTTCACAGTTGCATAGAATTAAGAAAACAGATAAACAGGTCAAATCAATCCATAAAACATCAACATAGAAAATAATTAATTAGAGTAAAAAGCAAGAGTGCAGATAAAATACTTTCAGTTTTCATATGCACGGGTAAAAAGAGCTGTTTTCAGCCTGGATTTGAACATTGTCAGAGTTGAGGCCTGTCTCACATCCTCATGAAGACTGTTCCAGATTTTAGCTGCATGAAACTGAAACGCAGCCTCACCGTGTTTATTATTGACTCTGGGAACCACCAGGAGACCCCTCCCTGAAGTTCTCAGGGCCCGAGATGGTTCATACGGCTCTAACATGTCAGAGATGGACTTTGGTGCTAAACCATGAAAAGACTTGTACACAAGCAGAGCTGTTTTAAATTCTATTCTCTGAGTGACAGGAAGCCAGTGCAGAGACCGGAGCACTGGACTAATGTGGTCGTATTTACTGGTTCTTGTCAGGACTCGAGCAGCAGCGTTCTGGATGTTCTGCAGCTCTAACAGCTCGTTTAGAAAGGCCAGTGAGCAGGCCGTTACAGTAGTCTAACCTGCTGGAGACAAATGCATGGATGAGTCTCTCTAAGTCTGGTTTTGACACTATTCCTCTGATCTTAGCAATGTTTTTCAGATGGTAAAAAGCTGATGATGTTACAACATAACTCTGCCCCGGTACCTTTATGAGCGATATCCCGATGGTGTCCTCTTTTATGTGAGGCTTCATCTGGTCACACAGTTTGCTGATGAACTGGTGCGGAATCACGAAAACCAAGATGGATGCTCCTTTCACAGCGTCAGTGATGTCTGGGACCGCCACCTACAACAACGGGCACAGTTAGGCTTTATTACATTGGCGGGTATTGTTAATTGTATTTACATGGGGTCTTAAGAAGAAAACCAGCTGAACGTGTGGTGTAGACCCCTACAAACAGTCACTCCCTAAAGCCTTACTGCATATGCTTGACGAGTCATATTTTAGATGCATTTTCTCCTTTTTCAGGGGAAACACCCTGCAAACATTTAAAATATAATTTAATATAAATATAGGAAAGTATAAAGAGGAAAGTAACGTAATATTCTTGTGTAAAATCTTAAGAGCCACGGTACATAGCCTTCCTAAGTGTCACACTCTGGACACTTCTGAGGAAGGATTACAGCTAGACCCGCCACAATAATAATTACTGTATCGATGCTAGGTCTGTCACAATAACAGAATTTGAAGTTCGATATATTGGGCCACGAAAATACTGCGATGAACACAGACTTTTAATGCCACAGAAACTAATCCTAAAGTTTAAAAATGACCGTAAAAGTACTTCAAATTAAACTATCCCGCTATAAACAAAAAAGGCAAACAAATGTACAGACAATAAATATTGAGCCCGAAATGTATTTTTTATCTTTCATTCATTGATCGATGAGTCTAAATAGCAATTATCGTGATAGCCCTTTTTAATGCAAAATAAAGTAAAATAAAGGACGACAACAATTTTTAGATTGATAAATGCAGGAGGGTGAACGATACTGCAGAGCTACGGACACGGAGGGTCCGTCTATTAGCTTGTGTTCACTGTGGGGCGACAGTGGCACAGATAGTAGAGCGGGTCGTCTCGTCTTGGAGGGTCAGGGCTCCGAAACCCGCAGGTGCACACTGCCGTTGTGTCCTTAGGCAAGACACTTCACCCACCTTATTTATTGGTTAATTTGGTTGGGACGTTGTGTGTTAATGAACAAGCCACTCTGGATTGTAACTATGGGCTGATTGCCTGTGCATAACTTCAAAATCATAACAACGTCGCACAAGAAGTGACTTCCTGTATCGATCCAGCACGCCAAAATAAAAGCACACAGCTCATCTCATTGATTAGTTCAGCAGGTACTAGCAACATTACAAGAATATAATTAAATACACACATTTTAAGTGTTTGGTCTGTAAATAGTTAGGCAGAAAGAAAGTTGAACAAATGAATAAGATGCTTTTATTTTGGTGTGCTGCATCGAAACAGGAAGTCACTTCTTGGGCAGCGTTGTTGTGATTTGAAGGTATGCACAGAGTCAATTTGCATCCATTGTCCCACACTCTCAAACACAGGCCGTTTCTCAATCCCCAGTATGCGTACTCTGTACTTGTGAACTCCGGGGTACGGACTTGCAGGTGCAGACTCGGAGAACGGACTTGAGGAGTTCACAAGTGTGGACTTGGCTATTTCAGCATTTGGAACGAGTGAACTCGATGACATCACAGGAAGTAGGTCATGAACATGGGGCTGTGAACTTTTATAACATTTAACAACCTCATATGAAATTAAAAGGGTGAGACACTGCAGGAAGTGGAAAGATGTTTTCAAAGACATCAATTACAAACTTTTGCTGTAAACAAAAATAACATTTTAGTCAATTTCACATTATTTATACAATGATAGCCTACATAGATAAGGCATTATGTGTAAAGTAATTAAAAATATCTGATGTGTAAACTGAAACAATAATAAAAAAAATAGGTCAAATATTATTTATTAATTTGTTTGGGGGTTGCAAATTATTCTGAAAAAAAACGAACAAACAATTTAAACTTTAAAATATGAAACTGTTTTGGAAGTTCCCATATAAAGATTTGTCTACAGTGCCCCCTTAATAATACAATGTAAACATAAAATGCATTTGTCCTCAATAACCTGTCCATGACGATACGACTTAATATTGCTGATCATAATGAGAAAATGAAAGCATGACCAAAGTTGTTTTAACACTTCTGCTCAGAAAACCATCTTGAGCTGGAGACACTTCTAAAGACTCTTAAACCGGTCACATCTCCGCATTTATTTACATGCGCACGATCAGCTGTTGATCAGCTGGAGCGCGGCTCAGTGCGCGCGGAGGAGGGGCCGCCGCAGGCGGAGGCTCGCGGTGATCCACGTGCTCAAAGCGAAAAGGATTATGGGAAATATAGCTGGCGGAGAACGCACAAGTCTCCTCTGATGCATCCTCGGTAAAACGGGCGGAGCAAGTTCTCATCCGGGGATTTACAGCGGACTTGCTGAGAAGCGAACTTTGAATTGGGACTTGGGCCGCGCGTGATGACGTTTCACGAGTCCACGAGCACACAAGTCCGCACAAGTCCACAGATTGAGAAACGGCCACACTCTCATTCATCCCGGCCTATTGTACATGTTTTTTAGTGGTAGTTGAAACCGATGGAACCTACGCAGACACAGGGAAAACATGAACATGCATACTCTCTGTGTAGAGTTTGCATGTTCCGGAATCGAACCCGGGACCTTCTTGCTGCACCACCCCTTCGCCCATGTCTGCGTACACTGGTGTATGAATGAGCATGTGAATGGGTGACCGGAAACCTCTCGGACAGCCACTTTTGTCTTCCCTTTAAATCATTCCATTTAATTCTGACACGGTTTATTAAAAACTGAATACACTTTTTTTGTCAAGAACGTTCGGGCCAACATTCTAAAATGATTGAATAGTGATTTTTCCTTTAGCACAGCCCGAGGTGAGAGTCGAGGCCTGGCCAAAGTGCCTTCTTTATCTTAAGCTTTTATCCGGCGGCTGATTAAAGGTTGCTTGTTTGATTGCGTGGGAGACACACACGTACCACATTCTTGGGCAGTTCGTGACCCGGCAGATACTTGACGTTCTTGTGCTCCGTGTTGATGATGTCCGTGAGCTTGCGATCGCCGATCATCTCCTCGTACACCCACATGTTCACCATCGGGTTGAAGCGGTTGGAGCCCTTCACATTGTGCCCGATGATCTTGGCGATGGCCGAGCCCCTGGAGAGAGACGAGAGAGACCAGGTTGTGATTAGTTTTGTTAGGGACAAAACTTCTGCTTCTTCTGGGAACTCAAAACGTCACTGCGATTGGTTGCATCTGCCCGTCACTCACTCAGAGCATGATGGAGGCTGACCAATAGGAATAACTGAAAGGGTTGAATCTGGGTCTGCAACTCAGGATTATTATCGATTAATCTACAGAAAATTTTACGATTAATAAATTACAGTAATCACTATGAAACTTAAACTTTTTACCACATAAAGCTGAAGTGGACTTAAAGTGAATGTTTGTAGGAGGCTCTTAAGGACAGATATTTATGAAATGTATAATGTACAAAACACTGCATGTGCATTGCTTTATGCCAGACTATGTTAATTGCGTTATTGGTTCTGGTCACTGGTAAGGTTGGCAGTTCGGACAATTACAGACAGATAGCCCAGGCTAGTATAGTGTCCAAAATCACTGAAACTGTCCTTCTGGACAGGATTCTAAAATGTGTGAGATCTACAGATAACCAGTTTCGATTTCGGTTCTATGTGGACAGCGCGCTCATCTGAAAGAGCTAAAGCAAGTCAAGGATGGAATCAGAGCGCATCAGTCTTAACATTTTAGAATATGCTTGATGGAAACTCAGACAAACTTTTATCTGTTGCAGCTGAACTTGAGAACCCCTCAGCCTCTCGAGGTTAGGTTATCACAGTCGAATCGATATTAATAAACCTTGGAGCCCTACATCATATCACCAACCTTGTAAATAACTTTGTAAATAACTACCAGTAATTACAAATTAAATCAGACAAAATGCTGCATGACAATCTGGTGTTGCACTGACTCTCTTAAGTTTATACACCAAATATAGTCTCTTTTTTTTTTAACTTTCCAACTAGAACCAGGGCTAGATCGAGCTCAATTCAGAACACAACTGAGCCTAATAAGGAGCTGAACCTGAAAAACACTCAAAACCATTTCAAAATCATTCAGCATGTAATGGATTAAATCCGTTTATCACTGATGATCATGCAAGCAATCAGATCCATGGATAATAGCTGTTATGCCAAAGTACCAAATGGATAATGTATCCTGTCCTTCAAGCTGCAGCAAAGTTCGCCTACTTGTATGAGATTGGCGATGCCAACTTTAAAGTAGAATGTACTTTTCTGTCAACATAACTTCCTAGTATCCCTTGTCCTATGTACTGTTTTTTGTTATTCATCCTATGATCAAACTTGCCTGGACTACTGCAACAGCCTCTTCACGTGTCTCAACAAAAAGAGCTGGCTCAGTTGCAGTCAGTTACAAACTCAGCCGCAAGAGTTTTAACCAGCACCAACAGGAGGGCCCATATCACTCCTGCGTTGCAATCTCTTCACTAGCTCCCTGTTGAATTTCGTGTTCAATTTCAAATCCTGGTGCTAACATTTCGAGCCCTACATGGTCAAGCTCCTTCTTACATTGTTGACCTCATAAAGCCCTACAGCCCGACCCAGAGCTTGAGATCGTCTGGGCAGAACCTATTGATGGTTCCACGTACCTGTTTTAAAACTCGGTGAGATCGCTCATTCAAAGCTGACGCGCCCCAACTTTGGAATAAACTCCCACTCGACCTACGCTCTCTAGACTCCGTGGACTGGACATCATTTAAAAAGGGGGTCTGGGAGGGTCCTCCCACAGAGATTTTTTTTAATTTTATTTTAATGGTGCAATTTGGTGCATTCTCATGCATTCTAACAGACCAATAGATACATATTTTTCCCAGTGTCAACCCAATGAAAACGGTTTAGACCTGGTTTAGACCTGGTTTAGACCTGGTTTAGACCTGGTTTAGACCTGGTTTGGTCTCAGGTACAAGTACATGTGAGGGAGTATGCAAAGAGAGGGAACTCTCCTTTTCTCCTTATGCCCATGGGCCCTTCAGCCTGCTGGGCCCCTGGGCGTAGCCCCTGTAAACCCCTGCATAAATCCAACCTTGTGTAGCAATAGAAGCCATTCAATTATCAGGAAGTCATAGCTTTGAATGAGCACGACAGGTGAATAAAAATCACAACCCGTACAAACGAAGGCAACACTTTACAGACTAGGCTACACCCTTGTTAAGACCAAAAAGCGTCACCAACACGGGACAAAGCAGAGCATTCATTTTGAGATCCTGACAAGTGGTTCCTCCTCGGACCAGCGGACCGCAAACTAAACTCTCGTCACCTGTCACGCGGCAATCAATCGTTTCGCATTTTAAAATAAAGTCAGAAAAACTCGTGTTACCAGTTCCCAGAACCGACGATGCAGACTTTCTTGGCAGGCATGTTTGTTGTGTCTGAGTGAAGCAGGAGAAGAATGGTCGGCCGTGTTTTTCCGCTCACTTCCCTATACGCCCTTTGCCTGGGACACCAAGGCTCCTCCCACCGCGGGACGGCTGCTCACGGTGACTCATGAGCAGAGAGAGAGTACTGTATGGCAAAAAGTTACTTGACCTCGTAACCCCCGCCTAAACCGAACACTTAATCTCCAGTTTGGCATTACCCAAATCGAACAAACTTTTATCCTGGTGAGACCAGAATGATTCCCCTATATATTTTTTATACAGAGGGGTACAGTGGTGAGTCTGGTTCCCAGGCTAACAAACTTTAACGTTAATTGTGAAATAGGCTACAGATGTTTAAATTGGTCCACTTTTAGTAGGCTTATTGAAATTATTAGTTTTATGTAGACCTTAAAGATATCACATTAAACAGGGGGTTGTACTGGGGACGCAGGTATAATAAATGTAAGAAATAGGCAATAAAATGCTTAAAAACGCTAGTTTATATTAATTCATACAATATGTTGCCTCGTGGCTGTGTACTCCAGAGTATGGCCACTTCATGAACACAAAAACCAAAGCTTCAGCCTGTTTTAGTCTCACCATATTTGAATCCTACATTTAGGTGTAGGCAACAGTTTATATATTGTTGGCACGGGCTATCTCATACATTTCACTATACGTCAAACGAGTCTCTAAAGCTGCGCATTTATAATGAAAGAGTCTGCAAATGCACGGCTAATTTGCATAATTAATTCAACGAAAATAGCGTGCGCGACCTGTGGCTTTTGTCACTGTTTTGACCTGATGGCAGTCAATAGATAAAAGGAAAGGGAAACTTCAGTGATTAAAATAAGGAGAGAAGGAGCGGAGAGGGAGGCACTCGCCTCAGCTCATGTTTAACTGTAATGTATCACAGAAAGTTACATCTCAGGCCCGCTATTATACTGTCAAATAAGAGCCAAGAAGAGCGATCGCAAGACTATTTCTCTACCTTCTTCAAACACACGCATTTGAGTTGAAACGCGCGGGGCTGAACGAAAGTCGGAGTGTGGGCTAAACCATTTGGCACATTTTAAAGGGGTGTCAGGGCCCTGAGATATTATCCATCATTGTTTGTGCACAGTTCTGAATATAAACCATTGTGTTTCAGCCTGGTTGTGTTCAGTTAGAACACGTAGACTACACCACTGGGTGGGGGGGTCAAAGCGTTTTTTAGGAGGGTCTTGAACCCCCCCCCCCCCCCAACGGCGCCCGTCTCTCGTCCGTCGTTTATTATTCGTTTCAAACTGTAATTCACACCAGTGTCCAGCAGATGGAGGTAGTGGATCATTTTCAAAATATATCCTTATGTTATCGCTGGCAAAGTAAAGTCCATATTGACCAAATGAACCTTTTGTACAAAAAGGTAACAATAAATGGGTCAGTCAAGCCCTCAATCAAATATAATATAATATAATATAATATAATATATATATATATATATATATATATATATATATATATATATATATATATATATATATATATATATAAATAAATTTCATCTTCAATATCAATATTGAAGTTTTACTAGTGTAATAATGTTATCTTAAGTTTGTGTTGTATTAACTTTGAAAAAACTGTTGCACTTTATAATTCTGCACAATATGACCTGTAACTGCCAATATTGCACTTTGTAACTTGCACTTTGTATTTGTTTATTGAACTTGTAGTTGTAAACTGCCTTTTGTTATGTAATTTTTAATTTTGTAATTAAAATTACAGCAGCTGTTTCTACAATAGTAGCTTACCACGACCAAGTGTGGTGGGAATAATTAATGCACAAAATTGTAAACCATCTCTGAGCATCTGGAAAAAGTATCTGCATAAGTCAAATGCATGATTAAATCTGACCAGCATGCACACCGTGGAGAGGTCAGCAACTCAATAAACACTTACAAGAAACATGCACTAACAAAAGATATGAGACAATGTAGAATTAAAAAGTGTATTCATTTTTGTTTTCTAAGTGGTTTCCCTGCACTTCTCTATGGACAACAAACCATTACTCGCTGGCCAATAGTCTGTTAAAGGCCCTATACCTGTTTTTTTTTTTTTTTTTTTTTAATAACATACAATGAAAGAGTAAGCCACTAAGTTAAAATGCTGGTTGTGGTTCAAACCCATTCCTATATTGCGTAGCACATTTCACACAGAATAGAAAACTCACCTGAAACTTCATGAAATTGATACAAATGCTTTAAAATTAGATGCACAGTGTTTTCCCCACAAAAGTCTGACTTTACAATACACTAAAGGAAGACAAAACAAATGTCAGTCCACTATGAGATAGCAAAGCTTTAGTTTACATTTACAGCTTGAATAAATAAATAGCAATAATAATAATGCCTCACACTTGCATTGCACGTCATAAGCCCGTTGACCATTTCCTCAAAGCGCCACATTGCTGTCAACATTCATTCACTCCGCGGTCTCTGGTGGTAAGAAACTCCTGTAGCCACAGCTGCCCCGAGCTAGATATGACCTCTGAGCCTGAGGCCCCGCCCCATATCCCCACACGTCCAGGACCCCGCCGCGAAGAACAACAAGGGATTCTGGGAAACACTGAAGGAGGCTCTTTAGAGTACAAACAGCCATCTGCGAGTCGGGCTGCGTCTGAAACCATTCAATCATAGCCTCTAAGTACTAACCCTAGCAACTGATCCTTAACCTGTTAGATCTCCATTCAGTTAGTGAACTAGAGCTTCAGCAGCATTTGCCCAATTCCACCGTCCTTACCCAGGGGAAGGGGAAGTGACATCACCAACAGCTGTTCTTCTTCTTTAAGGTCATTAGCAGGCAAACAAAAGCGCATGTCGCCACCTACTGTATTGCATATGCAACAACATAGTGTCCAAATACAGACATTTTAAGGAGAAAAAAAATCCAAATGATCCTTCACATTTCCCTTTAGTGTTATTTTATCTCAACAGCTGTTTCATAAAGCTACAGTATGCAAATCAGCCATGTGGCTTAAGTTTCTACTAAATGAAAGCAAAAGCACAAACTGCCTTCATTTAGGCCATTTACTGAGGAGGCTGTTTAAAACACTGACATGTGACTGTGCTGCGGTGACTCTAACATGTATTTTGTCACTTTTGTAAAGTTTGCCTTGTGCAGAATCTTTATAATCTTTAGAATTTATATATATATTAAAAAAACTCTTCCTCACCCTCCGCGGGCGGTCTCTTTTTCCTCCAAGCTCGGGTCCTCTACCAGAGGCCTTGCTTGTTTCGGATGGGGCCTTGGATTCAGAAGTGCAATGGGTTTATAGCATTTACACAAGAGGAAAGACATTGGTGAAAGAAGACTCACTGTCATACTGCCCACATTTTGAAAACATGAAAGTGTCTGTGACGCTCAAAGACGCGCACGCTCATGTATACACTCATGCACCGGAGTGCACTAGTTCCGACTGAGAAGCAGGAAGAATCCCAGCAGAACTGCTCTGAGCTTTATACTGTGGTGAGTTTCGTCGAGGCCCCTTGTGCAACCCTCTGCTTCATGAGTGAGGAGTGGGTCAGCACCATTCATCCTGTTTCTATGAATGATGCTAACTGGACTCGGAGAGCATTCCACACACTGCTCACGAATCCACAGGGCGCACACAGGGACTTACCCAGCGGCAGATGTGCTCGGAAATCCCACACCACAGCATCGACACTGAACTCACGCACTCGACATCGGTCCTTGTCCCTGACAGATGTGCAGAGGCTGGCGTCACGTTGCCCCCCTTCTGCCGCTGGGACCATCTGTCGTCCGCCCTGACCCCGCTGAGCTGCCCTCCTCTGTCTTCTCCACGCACCTCTTACTGAAGCCACTGTCGATGCCAGTCCCTGGTTAAACAAAGTCAAATCACAGATGCTGTAGGTGAACACATGTTTCCAGTGATCACACATGAGTTAATAGCACTATTTTGAGAGTCAAAGTGGGACTATGCTGTACTACAACATTACATTTGATCACTAATAATATAAAGCATGATTATGAGTAGAGTTAAATATCTTTGTCAATGTGTGTTCCTGTAGTAGAGTAATCTTAATTTGGCGCCATATATAATTTTGTAAATGCCGCATTTGTGAAACAAAAACAAGGATACGCATAAAAATAAGCATTGCTTCAGCCTATTCCTATTTTGGTTGAATGTTTTGTTATTGTTACTGTTTTGAAATGGTATTGATTTAAATGCATCAATCAAACAAAATAAACCATTCATTCATTCATTCATTCAAAAACAAACCCATGTCCGACACCAGACTAGTTTCGACCCTGGTTCCGTTAGACCTCTGTTAGAATGTGAACAGCCCTCTACTGGTTTAAATTGTGTTGATCTGTTTTGTTAATGTGGCATTACCAATTTTATTGTTAAATATAGGCTACTACATTTTATTAATTTAATATTCATTATTAGTATGTAGCATCAGAACATCAGCAGATGGCGCTCGACCCCTTAAAATCGTATATAAGCCCCTCCCTTTTCTTCACTCATCCTCTGCTATTCTCCGTACTTCCGCCTTGGGTCCGCTGGGCTGGGAGTGTTTACATCTCCTGTCAGGTAGATATTGCAGCTATTTGCCGTTCATTTATCTTCGTACTTTGTATGGCCGCTAATACGAGCTCTTCTGTAGTGTCGCGGATGGTTGAGGGCTTCATAGCGCACCATCACATGGCGTCCAAAGCTCTGCTCGGTTGGGATTCCAGGGTCTGCTGGGGTGCGGTGTGAGCACTATCGAAGCACCGGGATGGCTGAGTAGCTCATGCGGGCGTGCGACGGTATGAGCCAGCTAGCGTTACGGTCATTTTCCTACTTTTCTGTTACAGTCTAACATTATTCTTGTATGTATTGGTTTATTTGGTCGGGACAGTGCATGTTAATGAACATACATGGGTCTCATGCATGTAAACACGCCACACCGGATTGTAGCCTTACCTTCACACTCTCAAACACACTCACATTCATCCTGGCCTATTGTACATGTTTTTAGTGGTAGGCGAAACCGGAGTACTCGGAGGAAACCTACGCAGACACAGGGAGAACATGCAAACTCCACACAGAAAGGCCCCGTCCAGGTGGGAATCGAACCAGGGACCTTCTAGCTGTGAAGCACGAGCTCTAACCGCTGTGCTACCGTGCCGCCCGTCTTAATTTATAGGTCGAGGGCTTTGGTCATATCCCTCCTGCTTTGTGTTCTTTGTTTTTATCCTTGTTTTTCTTGTTTAGTGTCCGTTTTGTATGGACTTTTCTTTTAACCGAAAACCAAATGTTAAACTATGGACTGAACGATTTCTGAGATCGCAAAATAATGGTAATGTGAACGAAAGATTTTAAAGGAAATAAATGTGATAAAATAAATCATGTATACTTTTGGAACATTTTCTGTCCTATCAATGAACGAACCTACGAGCCTTTCTAGAGGTCCGGAGCCTTCTCTCCGGTGGCGTTGTCTTTAGTTTTATTTAATTTGAATCCTGCTAAAATATACCATCACCACTCGTCTTGCTACATTAATGTAAACAAACAGTCCTCACCGTGCTCCAAAGTGTGCTATGGGTAGGTTTCCTCCGGGTACTCCGGTTTCCCCTACTACTAAAAAACATGTACAATAGGCCAGGATGAATGATGTGTGTGAGTGAATGTATGGTGGTGGTCAGAGGGACCGTTGGTGCAGATGTGTGCAGTCACGACAGCGCTTCTGTCAGTCTCCCCCAGGGGAAACTGAAGCTACTAACGTAGCTTACCACCACTGAGTATTGAGTGAATGTAAAATGCTCTCATGTAAAGCGCTTTGTGACCATGTCTGTGAAAGGCGCTATATAAATAAAGATCTTCTTCTTCTTCTATGGGGTGCCACAAGGGTTTGTGCTCGGACCAATTTTATTTATGTTGTACATGCTTCCAGCCAAACAGAGCACTTTGCTCTCAAAACGCAGGGCTACCTTATTCCTCAAGTTTCCAAAATCACAGACAGAAGTAAAGCCTTTAGCTACCAAGCAACGTTTTATGGAATCAACTTCCAGCTTATCCCCTCCTGATACCGCCACCTTAACATTGTGGAGGGGTTTGAGCGCCTGAATGATCCTGGGGGCTCAGTTGTCGGGGCTTCGTGCCCCTGGTAGGGTCTCCCATGGCAAACAGGTCCTAGGTGAGACCATGAGAGACCAACAGGCCCGGTTAGAACCATGAGGCCGTCCTTCTGTGGACCCACCACCTGCAGGAGGAGCCATAGGGGCTGGTGCAATGTGATTTGGGCAGCTCCAACAGCTGCCCCCACGACCCGGCAACGGACAAGTGGAAGAAAATGGATGGATGGATGGACTTCCAGCTCATGTTAAAGACACAGACACAGTATCTACATTTAAGACTAGGCTCAAAACGTTCCTCTCTGAATTAGCTTATGGTCAGGTCAGATAGGTAATGCTCTTATCCATAGCCTGAAAAGCTAAGCTGCCCTAGGAGTAACAACGCTGTACGGTAGACTGAGCCCTCTAGCTCACATTACTGCATGTACTTTGTCTTTTAATTATGATAGGCGCATTGAGTTGCCTTGTGTACGAAATGCGCGGTATAAATAAAGTTGCCTTGCCTTGCCTTGATACAATATTTCCTTTACCTGTAGTCTGTTCTTGTTATTCACATGGTTCCACTCTCCTCTTTGGAGTGGCCAGTGTCAGATGCCCTGACACTGGCTGCTCGATGCTCCAATGATTACCTTCAGTCCCATCTCCAGAGAGATTCTCTACCCACAGTGACCAGGCAGCAAAAATTCAAGCTCCAACAAGGACTGAACGTTAGCTCCACAGTCTTCAGCCCTATCTCCAGAGGGACTCCAATCAGCCAAGGTCCCCCTCAGGTTTCTCTTTTCTCCCACTATTTTTTTTTTCTTTTCAATTTTCCTTGTCATGTAGGACGGTCTATGGGACAGGGGACGCACAAGGCACTTTTCCATCTGCTGCTGACTATTTCTACATTACACTGGTTTATTTTATTTGAAGAAAGCTCATTATAGTTCACTACAGTTGCCTCTATCTCTCATTGAATCCCCCCCTCCTCTTGTTCTTTGAAGCTGCTCGAGCCCTCTCTCCACTCCCTTCTCTCTGCTTCATTATAAAAGGTTGCTGTGGCCCAGTATCCGGTGAGTGTTTCAGCGCTCTCCATGGGCTCGCGACCTCACATGGCTTCCACTGCCATCCTTCCCGCCTATCCATTAGGTGATGCAATGGGGGTAAGAATGTGAGCTCAGCGCATATACGGCGTGGCGAATTTAGATGGCAAAAACATCTTGTTGAAATTATTATTTCATAAATTAAAAACTTGTTTTAAATGTAAAGAAAACACATAATTATGCAATAGATGTCAGTACTTTAAACAAATTGCAATATCTTTAGATCTTACAGCTGTTATGAGCGGTGCAAACTAAATAAACAATATCAAAGGTGATGATGTTGAAATCTGAAAATGCAGTTTGTAGTAAAGCAAATTAAATGGTTTGTGACCATCATGCGAACAAGCCTATTGTAAAAAAAAAAAAGACAAGAAAAAAGCACTTGTAATAATTGTCAAGCTGCACAACGTTTAAACGTTGAGACCCTCAGCTCAGTGAGGAACGGCTGATCAGCTCCTGAGTCCGTATCGATGAATGACGTGTATGTCACGGTGGAGAACAGCCTCACGTGCAGCACGCAACAAACAACTTCAGTCCCATGTTTATTCAAGTTGCATTCACACCTGAGACTTGGTACGATTTGTAAGTAAGTGCTGTATTAAGCGGCATGGTAATGGAGCTTTGCTTTCTGCTTTCTTCAGGACCATTATGGACTCTGCAGTAAAAAAAAATATTTTTAAAAAATCCAAAGACGTACAAACAAAACCTTCTACAGGAGAAGCAGTGAACAAGAAACTAATTGGCCTCCACTTCCGTCACAAAATGGAGCGGTCAGATTGTGACTGTGCCTGGTTTTCTTTTGGCACTTTTTAATACCTGGCAGACACACACTGTGCAGCAATGGGCTCATCATGAGCAGCAGAGCAGATCACGGAGATATTTTTTCTTCCCATGAGACAACGGCGAAGGCTACGGGTGAGGCGACATGCTCAGGTCAGAACAGACACGGAGCAAGGACCAAAAAGGATCTAAGCAGGGCTTCACATTGACAGTTTTGCTCACTGGCCTCTGTTGGAGCTTATTTCAAAGGTTTCTACCTTATATTTAGGAATCATGGCTAAGTTTTGGTGTCAATTTCGCATTAACTCTGTTAATTCTAATTATAGAGGGTCTGCACATGCATTAGTTTTGATTGTAGCAGACGCACAATACCGGCAACTTTTGCTTCCTGTTCTTGTTCTGCTCTCTGGCCAGGATTCGGCTCAAGAAGAGGTTGTGAATGCACCCTTAGAAGTGTCAATGTTTTCATTTGAACTACATTAACTGCACAGTCTGATAGACATTTGTCAATAAAAAGATGGGATTTATAGCTCTTTACTGGGAGCTTTGGGATCCGCTCATTTCAAAGAACCACTCAAAAGACTGGCTCGTGATCACTAACAGGCACGTCTTTTGATTTAAATTATTTCAAATTGCCTTTAACCTTTCATTAAATATAAATGTGACTCTTGTGGGACGTTCTGTTAACAGTGACGACCAGCCCTGATGTCTCCTACCAAGAAAGAAAATATTGTAAGTAAGAATAAAGTAGGCCACAGGATAGTAGTTTATGATATGGCCCTTGAAATGACACAATGATGCGACGGTTATATAAGAAGTGGCACGTGCCCGCTATATTAAACCATGGGAGCCTGGTGATTCACGGCACACATGGCTAACTAAACGGCGCAAAGTGGGCACGGGCAGGGAATGCAGTTACGTAAGCCCGCGTCCATGTGCCCGCGCGGCTAAATCCTCCAGTCGCTCGCCGTGGATATTTGAACTGAGAGATGGCTTTCCGTCAGCCACAGAGCCGGCCGGTCAAAAGGCAGAGTGCCCGGGACAGTTGTTCGCGCCGTGATGTGCCGATGACGCCCCCGCCGATGCCCGTTTACGGAGAGCGTGTGAGAGAGCGGTTCATTCACAAGAGAGTGTGAGAGAGGGATGAAGATGGGCGGGAGGGACACTGGCGGGAGTGAGACAGTGACAGAAGAGAGTCGGATCAAGAAAGAAAGAAAGAAAGAAAGAAAGAAAGAAAGAAAGAAAGAAAGAAAGAAAGAAAGAAAGAAAGAAAGAAAGAAAGAAAGAAAGAAAGAAAGAAAGAAAGTCAAAGAGTGACAGAAATACTGGTGTGAGTGAGGGAGTTAGACAGTGAGAGAAAGAGTCAGAATGAGAGAAAGAAACAAAGAACAAAGAGTGTCCCAAAGACTGTCTCCAGAAAAGCTGAATTGTATTGTTCTTAAAGGGGGGGTATTATGCTTTTTTCAATCACATAGCACCAGTCTATAGCATACTACAATGATGACGTAACCTTCTGTTGGTCTGTATATGCAGTAAATTAAAATAACTGCCTTGAATAAAATTGCTCTCTCAAAATGGCTGTACTGAACGTCTTGAAATAGGCTTCTGTCTCTTTAAGAAGCTTTCCGACACGCCCCCTTCAGCACACTGCTGTGGCATCTAAACAACACTACTGTGTGGGGAGGGGGCTCTGCTGAGCTGAGGAGCAGTGGTTGGTGGCTTGGCTGGTGACGAAAGGTCCAGAGGCGTCTCCAGGAGGTGGGGGCGTTCCTAGGAGGACTGAGGCATAGCTACACCTAAAATGGCTGCCGTCTAAGTTTTTACTGATTACTCAAAAACATGTGAATGAGCCAAGGCAACACTCCAGGCATGTGTTTAATGAGGGAATGACATAATAACATGATATAAAGCTTGAAAAAGTCGATTTTACATAATACCCCCCTTTAATCCTTCTTGCAGAGAGTCAAAAGAGTTTTCAAATCAGTTCAGTCGACAGTGAGCGACTTTGAGCCTTTTTCCCCGAAGGCCACATCTTCTTGCAGAGCTAGTGGCGGATAGATCACTTGACATCTTGAGCGGCCAGTTCCAGATACTCCTGTTCCCCTATGAATTTGAAGCTGAACAGAGAAGCCGCCGTTCCCTGCGGCGTTGCTGTACCTAGTCTATTAGAGACTAATCCCTAATCTCCATATACCCCCTCTCGGAGGGGTATAGGGTTCTTTGGATGAGAACTTTCTTATGGTCCCTCATACTAATGTAAAGGGGTAGAGGAGGAAACAGGAAGTTGGTAGGAGGGGACAGAGGTTTGAAATGGGAGTGAGTGGGAAATCTGGCCCTTTTACTGTTGCCCTACTTCGGAGAGCAGCTAAGCCATTAGAGCTTACAGCACTGAATGACCTGTGTGCAGATTGCATCTAAATAAAACTTAAGAACAGTAAGGAAAGTACAATCTAACATACATGCCATTGTCCACCCAGGTCTTAGTCGCCTTATCAAGGGAAAAAGGTCCATGCATTGTGATTTCAGAACCAAGGTGAAGAACCAATATTAAATTAATGATTTAACCAAGTAATAGGGCAGCACAGAGAAAATGCAATAATCATGCTGCTGTTTACCTAGGTGTGAGCCACCTGTAGGCCTAACCAGTTTAGGAAGGTTCATGTGCTGTCAATCCTAGAACCTTAAGGTACTACTAACTTTCAAACTATGCCTAATAAGCTATGTCCATTTCCACTTGCACTAATCAATGTGTCTTTTAGTGCCAAGCCTGTTGTGGCTGAGTTGCCACTAGCCAGTCACTGTTTTTCACTTAGGTTTTGGTTTGTCAGCCATTGTTTGGGCTTAGGCTATATGTAGTGAGGTGGGGTAGGTGTCCCTGCGTTTAGACAATTAAATGTAGGGGGTGCGCTATAAAAAGGGCCTTTTCTGTATCACCTGCCCTCTCACCTCTCTGACGTCACACCTGCTGCAGGACACAGCGAGGCTAGCGGCTAGTCTGGGGTTGTCTAGTTGTTCGTTGTGTCGGGAGCGTCAAGCCGGCAACGTGAGGCTTAAGGCCAGCAACTTTAAATGAAACTTCCATGCCTTGATGGTAAGCGCGTCGTCCTACAGTTTTGTAGTATCAATGTTGGTACATTTCGTTAAGCTCCTACTGTTCAGACAGCGCTGATGCCGGTCCGAGTGGTGCCGTATAGCTGGACGCGGTCCGGGGTCTGCGGGCTCGTAGGGTGTCGTGCTTTCTTTCGCCAACTGGTAGGATCTTTGTTTTGGTTTGTGTCTGTTAAATGTATTTCAATTGTATTTATGTTTATAATGTATTCACAGGGTCCTGGCAGCACCATCATGCCTCCCCTGTTCACTGTTGTCATCTGTGTTTTCCTTGTCTGTAAGCTGTCGCGCTACATGCGCTTCTCTACCTGTAAATAGGCGCTGGACTCGACTTTTAAATGAAGGACTCAAGTGAAACATGAAATTAACTTTTGAAGAAACCAAACTTAACTTGTATAATAAAAGCAAAACATATTCTTGTAAATCATTTACCTCTGCCCGGTCCTTTTAATGAACCTGTGTGCCTTAAGTTAGAACCTTGCTTAAGTTGTTTTCCCAGTTATACTGGGTGGCGTTGTGGCAACCTTATTTACTTTAAAGCTAACTATTTAGTATCACCCCCACTCTGCTACATATAGTTGGGTTGTGTTCTGATATTTGGGGTCTTGAGTTGACTTGTTTATTTCTTTTGGGCCTCTTTTAATGGCTATTTTGTTTGCTGTGATTTTAGTTTGTAAATATAATTTCTACAACTTTCTACAACCAAATACTTGCACAACCTGGTTTTAAGCATGGCTCATTGATAAATTGATTTTACCCCCAGCTGTCAGCTATTTTAACCAAAATGAATATGAATTATACTTATTGTTAAATAAGTGCCACTATTTGTCAATTTATAAAGTCTCTAAGTCTCATTGCATTAAGCACTTGGTCACACTAACTAAGGGCAAGAGGAGATCGCTCTTCCTGGGCTGTCGCGCCGAAGCTCTGGAACGATCTTCCGCTTTCTTTACGTTGATTCTGTTGATGTTTTTTTAGAGCAAACAAGCCCACTTGTTTCGGTAAGTGTTTGAAGTCCAGTGACTGAAGGGTTGTTTGATGGCCATCGTGTTTTGTGACTGTAACTTGTAACTGTACTTTGTTTGTATTTCCATTCTCATTTTGGGAAACACTTTCACTTCTCTGTCTGTGAAAGGTGCTATGTAAATAAACTTTCCCAACATACTTACTTACTACACTCAATCAAGCCAACAAATGATTCATATTTAAAGGAAACCTAACCCTTTTAATGTATCGCAGCCCATACATAGCAATTTTTGATCCTTCCTTCATCGGGAGCCTTTTAACGTTCACATTCAGAATGTATCACAGCCTGAACAACACAGTGAGGATGAGCTCCAAAATAACTGGTGTTCAGATGTCAAGCTTAGATTCCTTGTGTAGCAGACGGTTCACAAAGCAGGTATTCAAACTCATTTATTCCAGCTGCCATGATGCTCCTAAAGTCAGGAGAAAGCAGTCATTGAGTTGTGTTTTCAACTGACTATTGTTCTCCGCCGTTTTCTAAATCCGACTCTGATACGTATCTTACAATTTCTTGTCGATATTCAGAACATCATGTCATGCCGAGAAAAGGTTGATTTCTCTGGAGCCGAGTGTGATAGAGGCTTCCCGTTTTTTTCATTGGAATGAGCCAGTCAGATCCTTCAAATGAGCCCTTCCACAACTTCCTCGGCCTCAGGAGATGAGAAACATCGCGGTGAAACATGGCCACAAGTTTGTACACCTCGGATTGTTTTTTATATATTTCATGTTGCAGACTTTGCTTATAATCTCGGAACCATAAGAGAAAGAGATGTACCTTTTTTTAAATTTGAAATCTGCTGTGTTTTTTTGGTCTTTTCGTACTGGCTCCCTTTGAAGCCCCTACTGAACATGAATGTCCAGAATGAATCAGCCCTATGCCCCTAATAAAGCGTCCTCCTGTTGTCACAGTTAACCACTGACACGTTTGACAAAATATTGGCGAAGCAAAACCTAACGGAGGGAAGATGAAGAGAGAGGAAGATAGTGGAGCAGAGAGAAAGTCGGGGGAGGGAGAGGGAAAGTGGGGGATGGGGCGCGAGGAGAAATCAATGGAGAATGTCACAAGATGTTCATGTTTTTGTCACATACACACGAACTGTCAGCACGAGTCACGTATGTGGTTGTTGTAGGGTGAACGGTAACGAACTAGGATACTTAATATAACGTTGTGTTTAAAAAGCCATAGCGTGACCCTCAGACTATAATTTATTCCGTTTCCCTAATTTAATCATGTACATTAGCTCAATAATTCATATTTAATATGACCTATTTATGACTGTACAACATAAATATAAATGTGTTGGCAGATTCCATCAGCCCGCAGGAGAATACATTATTGCAGTTGGCGTACAGTGTAGTACTGAAGTAGTTGTTGGGGTAAAAGTTGAAGCATCCCTGAAGGGTGTTCCCTGATGCAAATTTGGACAGACATCTCGAATTCTCCACCATGGACGACCTCACTCCTGCACCGACTTGTTCACGCCGCTCCGTCTTACAGTCTCCCCTGGTATTTTTAGCTTTTAAACACGAACATTTTGTCCCTCACGGCTGAGTTAGTTAGCGCCGGGGTGTGAGAGTGATGAGACACTAACGATTAAGATGTATAGCTGCGCTGCCAGCTGGTTTGTGGGTGTTTCCACTGTCCCAATTCCACCTTGCTCCTCCGAAAGAGGTGCAACCCAGCAGCAGCCGTAATTTTAGGTCAAATTCACACATGATAAGATTTGCCACCAAACACTTTTCTTTTTGCCATTGTTGTTGGTGATGGTTCACTGTATATATTAGTATAGTTTTGCTAATATACACTGCCTTTTCATTATCCAAAGTCTGCAGCCTAAGGTACCATTTTAGGTTCAAGTGATTGAAAACAAAAGCCTTAAAAATATGGTTGGTCAAGATCTGAGAGCGGATTGAGCTGGGTAAATTATTCCAGTCGACGGGAGCTTTAAATTTAAAAGCTCTGCGATCAACTTTCTTTCCTTGCAAGTACACTGAAGTACATTTGTTCGCTGTGCCGGAGACTATACACAGACCTAACTGGACTTAACATGGTGCCCTTTGGCTTCTAAATCCAAATCAATCATGAATAAGTTCCACCTATTGCTGCAGGTGATCCGTTCCATCTGGTGCTGCAAGTGATCCTTTCCATCCATGTAGTGCTGCTGGTGATCCTTTCCATCTATCTGGTGCTGCAGGTGATCCGTTCCATCTATCTGGTGCTGCAGGTGATCCGTTCCATCTATCTGGTGCTGCAAGTGATCCTTTCCATCCATGTAGTGCTGCTGGTGATCCTTTCCATCCATGTGGTGCTGCTGGTGATCCGTTCCATCTATGTAGTGCTGCTGGTGATCCATTCCATCTATGTAGTGCTGCTGGTGATCCATTCTATCTATGTAGTGCTGCTGGTGATCCATTCCATCTATCTGGTGCTGCAGGTGATCAGTTCCAACTGGTGCTGCAGGTGATCAGTTCCATCTATCTGGTGCTGCAGGTGATCAGTTCCATCTATCTGGTGCTGCAGACTATCAGTTCCATCTGGTGCTGCAGGTGATGCTGGTGATCCATTCCATCTATGTAGTGCTGCTGGTGATCCATTCCATCTATGTAGTGCTGCTGGTGATCTGTTCCATCTATCTGGTGCTACAGGTGATCTGTTCCATCTATCCGGTGCTACAGGTGATCTGTTCCATCTATCCGGTGCTACAGGTGATCTGTTCCATCCTAAAATCCAAGTCCGTTTCTGTGATGAGGGAACATTAAAGTTCTGAAAAGTCAATTTTGTACAACAAAATCTAGGTTATTTGACAGAATAAGACTACACCAAGAATGGTATGGCTTAGATTCTTGTCCCTTTCTTGTACATACCATGCGCTGACACAGTGTGGGCAGAGAAGAGAGATGAGACCATACCTTTCTGAGCCTCGGTGAGAGTAATATTGATTTCTCTCTTGCGGCCGCGCTGATTGTGTGTGTGCAGTGAAATCATCCATCATGGCCGCCACACCCGCACCCTCTGCAACCCCCCTCCATCCCCACCGCGGTAAATCCCTCTCCCTGGCTCCATCATAATTAAGAAGCTAAGAATGCTCCCTCATGGCTGTCCGGAGACATTCACGCTGCTATACCACACGCAAATGTTCTCATCGGAGCTTTCAACTGTGCTACAATGTTGGAAAAACTCATTTAACACTACCACCCTGCAGACTGGTCAAGACACTTCACCCTCATGAATGAACGCAGTGTGTGAGCAAATAGTAGTAGGGTAGAGATATCAATTTGTCTGCCAATTATCAATAGTCAACAGCTAAGAATCATTTTCTTGCCAATAGTCAGAGACAGCGGCGTCGCCAGGCTATTTTTACCGGGGCTTCAGCCCCGGATGTTTTCATTCTAGCCCCGAATCAAATTTGATGGCCAGATTTGGGTTTCTTTTGGCCGCAAAATTACGTCTGTTGCATTGTGCGCTCTGCTCCAAAAACGTCCTTTCCTCGTGTCCCCGACCCATCCTCACAGCGATGCTCTTGACCAGCACAGAGCAGAATGAGATGGTGATCACTGATCAATAGTTTGAAAGTCATTTTTCAGACGCAGATGAATCGGCGAGACGCGTCTTTTCCCCCCCTCTCTCTCTGTGCCTTCTCTCTCCGCTGTGACCACGGCCTCAAAGAACACTGCTGCCCGCTACCCACTAACTTTCTTGTTATGTTGCTCCCTTTAGTGTCAATATGCAAACACTTTTACATTACACACAGAGCTACGCAAAGACACGTTTGGCTTACTTCTTTCAAGCTTCATTTTATTATTCAACACCGGAACTTCACAACTTCCAAGCATTAGTTGCCTTGCGCCATCTATCGGTAAACATACTGAGGCTCATACATAACATTTCTGATAGGGCAACTGAACATATATTTGCTGATGTTTGTTTGATGTTTTGCCTGATGAACAGAGAGTTCATGCCTGTGCGTAACGTCTGCTCTGATAGCTGGCGCGTTGGCACATGTTTCTTTTACTCCTCTTTCTCATCGTTTTCATTAAATAGGGCCTACAGGCTGTATTTTTGTCAAATGCATTAATAAAACAGCGACGCAAATATTGGTCAATGCCATTCAATCACAGTGGCCTCAGTCCGAGCGTTTGATGGCCGAAGCACGTGCGTAATGAGCGTAAAGCAGGCGGCGGCACTGGGAGAGGAGGAGAGAGCACGCCCCGTGCGCGAAATTTGTATCGGCCCACCCGCTTTACTCGCTGCCCACTCACACATTAGACCCTGGCGCCGCTATTGTCTAAGTGTAAAAGGCTCTGACACATGTCACGGTTAGGTTGTACAGTTGAGAACATTTGGAGTGAAATGTTGGAGCGAAACCGTCCGAAACACAATGCGAAAGCCGCGATAAAAAAACAATAATAAACGTGATTTGGACTTACCGGTGAAGTAACATACATGATCATGGCCTCAGTATTTCCTCTCTAGCTGTTCGATAAACCCAAGAAATGGTCCTGATAAACTTGAATTAATCCATCAAAGGAAATACAATCCACAAAGAATACAATCCATAAACTTGATCCGTCCACTATCGCAAAGTTTCCTCTTCCAACCAGGCTGCACTTCAGAGATAGAGAGAGAGGGACGCGAACAAAAAATCAGGACGATTGACAAGTGTGGCCTCCAATCAATTGAATGAAGACGTGTCAGCCAGGCCGTGGTCAGGCCCTCATGCCGCACGACCTGTGACTGTGAGCGTGGCCACACCCACACTAACGTTATGAGATGGAGAATGATGAAAACGGTTTAGATGCGGGTTTTTTTCATATTTACAATTAATAATTAATACAAAAGCCAAACAGAATAATTATTTAGAACACAATAAATAGTGAGTAAATAAATAATAAAGGTACAAATAGGCTAAGCCTACAAATTATGCAGTCTTAAGAATTTGACCTCCCAAATAACTATTATTGGCAAACATTTAAACCTGTGACTACTGAGTATATGTTTAAATCAAAATAACTCATACATTATAATTCACTAAGAATATGCTGTTTATAATTTACAGACAAGGTGCACAAACAGAAGACAGATGCTCTAACATGGGTACATGGCTAAATCCTTAATTAAAGCACATTTTTTATTAGCCTATTATTATTATTATTATTATTATTATTATTATTATTATTATTATTATTAAATCAAAAATAAGGGGGAGGTGGAAATTGTTGGGAGTACAAAATGGGACCAGGGTTTAGGAAATTAAAAAAATAAAGCACTACTCTTTTACAAGCTTTGGATTAAGAACAGAGCAAAGGCTCGCAGCACAGAGTCAGAGCACAGAGTCAGAGCGCAGTCAGAACACATTAAACAAAACAATTATCCACTCCTCAAAATCTGTTCAAGACCTACCAAAATTCACCAGAATGCAGGAAATTGTGTTTATTTTTTCAAAAATTCCTGGGGGAGGACCTCCAGATCCCCCGTTATTCTGTGGAGTTACACGAACACAGCTGGGCTGAGCCCCGAATCTTTTCAAACTCTAAAATCGCCCCTGGTCAGAGATGTCAGTACAGACTGTTCTTGCTTCTGGCTGATATTGCAGTTTGTGATGAGACCGAGTAAACAGAGCGAGGGGAGTAGGGGCCCGGGAGAGATGTGGACTTATTTGACTTTGCACAGCTTTGCGTGGATCGTCCCCCAGCACACTGCCTTGTCTGTTGGTACTCCTCTCTTACTGTAGGTGTCCAAACGCAGATGACCTTTTCTTGTCCATTCAGGCTATGACCTTTATCGTCATGCATTTGGCCCGTCTCCTCACGCCGCGGTGTATCGTCACATAGAGGTGGTTTATTCATAAACAGTGCTCATCCCTGAATGTGGGCTCGCGTGTTTCCATTTTCTCGAGCGTTCACTTAACTGTAACATGCTGTACTCGCCGGATCTTATCTTCCTCAGGTGCACAGCTCGGAGAAAAAAAGAAAAAAGTTAGTGTAGCAAGTCACACAGCAGGACATTTCAGGTTATGATTGAATGGTTAACCTAATTGCTTTTGTTAATCAATCGCTCGATCAATCAATCAATCCATCCATCCATCCATTTTCTTCCACTTTTCCGTTTCCGGGTCGTGGGGGCAGCTGTTGGAGCTGGCCAAATCACATTGTACCAGCCTCTATGTCTCCTCCTGCAGGTGGTGGGTCCACAGAAGGACGGCATCCTCATGGTTCTAACCGGCCTGTTGGTCTCTCATAAGGGGCTTCTGAACCGCTCTTTGTCTGACCCATCACCTAGGACCTGTTTGCCATGGGAGACCCTACCAGGGGCACGAATCCCCCGACAACAGAGCTCCAGGATCATTCGGGCACTCAAACCCCTCCACCACGTTAAGGTGGCGGTTCCAGGAGGGGCTTTTGTTAATTTGTTTAATAATTTAGATAACCATAGTTCGAAATGCATTATTGGCCTTTACATTAGTTACATCAAACCAAAAACTGGAAAATATGCTACTGAATCCTACTGAACTGACGTATTTCAATAGCCCGGCTATCGCCAGACTAAATATAATTTGTGATATTTACCAACACACCAATCGTATCAATTGTATCCGATGACGTATGACGTACCTGCTGTAAACGTTCAAGCTAAACTATTTAGAACACGGTCTAAAGCTTGATTTGAAAGATGGTGTCGCATCTGCTGCTGTCATGGTGGATCCGTAAATAAACTTTATTTTTTATCCCTAAACAAACTTCAAGCTTGAGCGCACACAGCAGCATGGGTATTTCCAGGCTAGTATTTCAAGTCATTAAGCCAAAAAATTTTCACTACATAAATAACTGTACTTTTCATCAAAAACGTTTATTTATTTATTTTTTAAACATGGAGAAAACCACACTTTTGTAAAACATATCTTTTAAGGAACATTTCATTATGTTTTGAAGTATATACAATTTCCTTAAATCGCTGGTGACTTCCCACTTCATACATTGGGGCGACAGTGGCCCAGATGGTAGATTAGGGTTCTCCTGTTTGGAAGGTTGGGGGTTCGAATCTTGCCTCCTGAAGAAGCACACTGTCATTGTGTCCTTGGGCAAGACACACTTCACCCACCTTGCCAACAGTGTCTGCATACATTGGGTGAGTGGTTCCTTGCTGTAAAGCGCTTTGAGTGCCTAATGTAGGTGGTACTTTTACTTTCTAACTAAACAAACTCAGAAGGTTAAACTCTGTACTCTCCGAAGAAATAACGTGCAGCACAGGAGTACCCCAAGGCACTGTCAGCTCATCACTTATACACTATACACTAACAACTGTACCAGCTCACAGCCAAATCAATACATAATTAAGTTTTCAGATGACACCGTTGTGCTAAGTCTGCTCACAAGCCGCTCGGACATCAGCAGCCACACCTGTGGAATGGACATAAATGATGTGATGAACATTATCTACAAGTTAAATAAAGGAGATGATTGTGGACCCTAGGTCAATAGGGGATCATATTAAGATACTGATGCAAAATCAAGACATAGAACAAACCTCCACCTATACAGTAAATACTTGGGAGTGCAAATGGATGATAAGATGAGCTGGCATGAACATGTAACAACACTATGCGCAAAAATACATTAACAGTTATAATTCCTGAGGAGGCTAAGAGTGTTCGGGGTTAGTCAGGGAATAATGCTGACTTTCTATAGTGTGTGCATAGAGACGGTGCTAAAATATAAAACACAGATTGTCAGACTTGTAAAACTGTCATGGGGATGTCCACTCCTCCAACCTCCCTGCAGGACATTTTTGATCAGTCCACATTGACTCGTAAATTCATAGCGGATCTTTCTCATGTGCTCAACTATCAGTTGAGCACATGAACTGATAGTTGAGCTGCTGCCGGGTGGGAGGAGGTTTAGGATCCCATCTGTACACAAAACTGCTATAAAACTCCTTTGTACCACACTCAATCAAATTAATGAATGAGAATAACTAATATGCGACTGTGTTAAGCTGGACCACCGTGGGTGTCTTATTGTAAAGTGTACCTGCATATGTTCTGTTATTTGTATTTACTGTATGTTTGCAACTGACTCTCCAAGTCGAATTTCTCCCTTGGGAGACAAGCAATAAAATGAATTTGAATCTGAAAATCACTATATAAGTTGAGACCATTTACCATTGATCTGTGAAATACATTTAACATCTGGAGAAAAAAATATTACTGCTACATAGGCACCCAATTTGCTTTGGGTGAATTTTGTTTTCAGGCATTTCTCAGCTCAATTTTGCACACTTTCCAATGCATTCCGATGCTTTTTGTTACATTTCCCATGTATAATGGGACAATGTAACAAACCCCTTTTTGAAACTTTCCCGGCGTCTCCTACATTATTGTCCGTACGTCCTTGTCTGCTTCCTTAAACTGATTTGACTCATCGAGGCTTTGTTTGGGGTCTGCTCTGAGCTGCTAGGCCGTGTGTTTGGTTCTTTTGGAGTTCGTACGGTGGAGTGGTGCTCTTCCCCTGCTCGGCATGGAGCAGAGTCCCAAGGCCTGTCGTGGGGAGTATTTTTCTCAGCTTCCCCTGGCCCCTAGTGCTCCACCTCCCATTGTCAGAAGCCATCTCTGTTTGTGGCTGGTTCTGGCACGAGTGAACAGTGGTATAGCAGATCCTGTGCACACTGTTCTTATCAAATTAATAAAATAAAAACAGTATTGCTCCCTGGTAGATCGTTTTGGTCAACTGCATGGGGGTGGATTGATCAGGTTATGGCATTGTATCGTAGCCAGTGGCACAGGAAACACTTCACAGGAGGAGGAAGGAATACACTGTGTTCCAAATTATTATGCAAATTACATTTTGATTAAGATTTTGTTTAAGATTTTCTAAATTATCAACTCAAATGACAGTCAGCGTAATTTTCAAGCATTTAACTGTTAAAGGATAATATGGATGTGATTGAATAAACCTCCCAGGGATAACTATATCTATTTTCGAAAAAAATAAAATAAAAATACTGTTAACAACTCAAAATATACTGTTCCAAATAATAATGCAACTCATTTGTTTTTTGTTTTTGTTTTTTTTGTTTTCTGAGTTATTATTTTGGATACAGACGGATTGTGCAGTATCACCGGGAAATGTAAATGTTTATTATATTGATTACGGGGTAGGTGTATATATAAGCTTCTGGCTTCAGCCTACTCCTTTTTTTGAGCTCCTTAAATAGAATAATGTGAATGTGAATGTTGTTAAAATGTAAACTGCTCAAAAAATAAATATATAAACTAAACTAACTCATTGTTTCAATACATTTTAAAGGTTGTAATTAACTGAATCGAAGGTTTATGCACAACTGCAGCCAAATCCCTGTTTGCTGTTTTGTAGCAGCTGTTCTCTTAATCTGATGTGTTTGTCTGGCAGAAACCGTCCTCATCATGCCTTTATCTGCACAAACCTGTGTGTGCTCAATCAGACACAAATCTCTTGACAGTACGATGATTACGCTTAACCTTCGATAAGATGTTCATACCTAGTCCAAGGCATTCAACTATTTCACGCTTTTCATCAGCAGAGATCCTTTTTCTTTCCCATATTGCTTGAAAATGGTGTTCTGCTTAATCATGTGGAACGTCCTATTTCAGTAGTTTTTCGCTTAACTGACAACTAATCATCCCAGGCGTCTGAGATAGATGTCAGTGATTCAAAGAGCCTTGAGACACAATACCATCCATGAGTTTCATTGAAAAACTAATAATAATTTGGAACACGGTGTAGATTCATTCTAATCCCAACAAACGTTACATCGCTTAAAGCCGAAGTTAAAAAAGATGATGGCTTCGTCAAAATGCATGATGGACAACCTCAAGGTTCAAGGTTTGGTCACGGCTTTTGAAGTCTCTTGAGCTAAACTAAATGCTAAATGCTTTTTATTTTATTTTTGTTTTTAAGGGACTCTGATAATAAAAAATAAAAAAAGGCTGACTTCTAATGACGAACACCACTAAAGCATTGGATAGAAAGCATTTGTTCTATATAGATGCCTCTCATACATGGGGTACAAATGAATGGGCAATAAGGATGCACATTGCATTCAGGTCAGTGGCAACACGCCCAGATGCGCCGCAGATTACTCATGTGTTTTAAAGGCTAAATATAGCTTGGTAATTCGATTGCCTAGAGCAGTGGTTCTCAACCTTTTGGAGGCGCGACCCCCATTATAACAGTTTAAGGGGTGTGTGACCCCCGCCCGGGTCACACCATGAGAAATAGGAACATTCTCCTACATAAGTCTTAAGAAACGAAGAAAATAAAGAAATGGCTAAAATAAAATTAATCAAATTAAGAACAAATAATGGCACTCTGGTAAAATAGCACGCACATGCTACAATAAAATATATTTTATACTAATAAAAAATATGTATATTTTATCTCCATGATCTGGCGACCCCCCAAATTTGTCTCCCGACCCCCTTGGGGGTCTCGACCCCCAGGTTGAGAACCACAGGCCTAGAGGACCGTTGGAGGCTCTTTTTGTTTTTTGGTTGCTGTTAACGTGGCGCCCGCTGCCCAGATGTGTGCACATGTGGAGTTTGTATCCGCAGATTAACACGGGATTATGCAGCTTGACAGGAGCATGCAGTGCACCACGTCACATCGCGCCATTCATCTGCAGCCGGGCGGGATTATGTCATCACACGTGCACTGTGCTAGTAGGTGAGTATGGTAATCGGCTAAAACAAGACTAATTTGAGCATTTGGGATTGAGAGAAAATTACAAAATCCATCAAAAGTTTGAAACACTTTGGATGTATCGGCTTTTCTTTATTCTCAACACGGTTTACATTGTGTGATTCTCATTGAAGACATTAAACTATGAATGAACACATGGGATTATGCAGGAAACAAAAAAGGGTGACATAACATAAATACATGTTTTTTATTTTAAATTCTTCCAAATTGCCGCTCTTTATTCATGGAATTTCCTCCATGAGCTTCATAAGGTCATCTTTGAAATGGTTTAACAGTCTGTGAAGCCATCGGTCCCTCCGACCATCAGTGGTGCCTGAATGTGGCCCTCAGACCAACTTATGGTGGCCCCCAAGCTTCTTGTTGAATTGGCACGCATTCACAGAGATTGTACTTTTTACTGCAAATTAAACCTCAAAAAGCCTCAAAAACAAAAATGTTCCAGTGAAACAAAGCTGTATTCAGTTTCCAAGTCTAAATAAAGGTGTGGAGCACAGTTAAAACCTCTTTTAAATGTGCCCAGTTCAAAGTTTCACTGCACTGACTTGTGGCCCTCAACGCAGTATAAACATCAATATGCGGCCCTTCATGAAAAAAAAGTTTGGATACCCCTGCACTTCATTCACCCATGCTTCCTGATGTTCCCCAGCGGTCTCCCATCCAAGTACCAGCCAGGCCCTGCCCTGCTTAGCTTCTGATGGGATCGGGCACAGCTAAGGCGGTATGGCACCAAGGCTCATGAAAACGGTGGGTCCAAAACGGAGATGGACCCCTGGGCGATGGTCATGCAGCACTGGCTGCTCTACTAGCTCTTTGTAATGTTTATGTGCATTCATATGTCTAGAGGCATTTTCTTTCTTACTATCTGCCCCCAAGTATCATGATACATATTGTATCGTGAAAAAAGTATATCGTCCCAGCCCTAATGGCCAGCCAGACGACATGCTTCCTGATCTTTCCAAAGACATGCTGTCTGGGACCCTGGAGGTCTGAAGGGAGTATTTGACAGGTTAATCAATCAGAGAAACAAGCAACATAAAACTTTACCTGGGTCCAAAAAAAGAAAGAAAATGTGATGTGAGTACTTTGGGGCAGTGTTGTTCCCGCACACCCGCCGGGGGCGCACTATAAAAGGCCCCGGTTTCGTGTTGTTTGCCCGCTGACCTTGTGTATCTCCCTCTGCCTGTTGTACGCTGGGGTGCTCTGTCTCCGACAGGTAAATATCTTTGCAACATTTATTTTAAATTCATCCTTTACGCTCGCTCTGATTAGTGTTGCTGTGGGTCCCTTCATGGGAGCGAACACTGGCTCAACACTGTACAACAGTGTATTGGGTTTGCGGTTCCCCAATGGTCCTGCAATGAGCGTCGTCCCTTAGAACAGCGCACACATGGTGGCTCTAACTGGTACGTTTTCCAGCTGTGACGGCGGGTAGCTTAGGCCACTTAAGTATATATCTGTAACTGTAACTATTTATTTTATAGGCTCCACGGCAGTAGCACCAGCGCTGCCCATCGCTGTCTTGTCTTGATGTTAAACTGTCTGTGATTTGGGTCTGTCCAGCGGTCGGCGGGGACTTGTTGGAGGACTTTCTGACCAAACATGAAATCTGTATCTCATGGACTAAACATACATCTGTGTTAAAGGTTTAAATTAAGCATACTTATGAAATGAAATGAGAGAAAAACATTTTGTAACAAATAAATTATATTTAACTAAGGGAACACTTGTGCCCTTTTTCAATGGAACTTACCTAAGTGTCCTAAAGCTAAGGTTTAAAACCTCGCTCTGCTACAACAATATAAAGCACAGTGAGGAAAGAAAAACATTACTGTTTTTTGTGATCAACTTTTTATTATACTTTATTTTCTTTTAGTTTGGGAAGTGTATACATTGTTATAAGTGTAAACATACATTGTAACAATGTATTCATACAAAACAACAGAAACATACATATATACATTCACCAATAAGTCCCCCCCATCCACATCCTCCCTCGCTCCAGGACCTAGACGACCCCAGACCCCTAACCTTTGATTTTTTTTTTATCACGTTGTGCGCTGGGTGAACAGAAGGTAAGGTGTCCCATGGCACACCAAATGTGCGCATTGTGGTTTGTAATCGTAAATAAAAGAAAAAGGGATGTTCCAGCTAAGTTATATTTCTTCTGCAGTTCTTGGAAGGTCAAAAGGCCCGTAGAATTGCATTACCCAAAATATATAATGTTTTGCTCCACTGAGGAAACCAGATTGGAGTTTCCAATCATTTGAGAAAACTGGGAAATGAAAGAACCATTTTGATTTAATTTTGTAATGATTATTCAAATTATTCCATACTTTAATGACAGCTATAAAAGATCCACATTGTATACACACAGTATGTTTGGAGAGCTGTTAGAATAGATAAAATCTTGGTAGTCTGTGGGGATGTATAATATTTAGCTCCAAAGGCTTCCAGGAAGCAGATGAGGAAGAGTTTAGCCACAGAGATAAAGGTCTAAAAATAGATGCCCAGTGATACCATTGTAAATTGTGTACTCCAAATCCTCCATCATTAACAGCGCTGTTGTCTGTGATATCAACAGGGCAGACAACTAACCTCTTGTTATTACAGGTGAAAGACATTTTGACAGTTTGTTCAGATAAAAAAAACAAAAAACGTAGCACGAAACGATTGGCTGCGAGTCGGAGTGGCTGGCTTATTGCATGTTTTTTTTGTCATAAAGTAATAAAAACAAGCACTAATGGTTTCTATTCATCACACAACACCTAGGAAATACAACGAGAAACACCCAAATGAAAGTGGATGACTCAAAACTGAAACTGTAAATGTAGCAAAAGTACCCTGGCACGACCATATAATAAGAGTCATGTCCTGAGGGGTTCCAGAGAGAAGGCTCCCCCTAAGGCTCCTTGTAGCAGAGGGCGTTGAGCCTCTGGCTGCAGTCGTTGGGTTGGATGGAGCTGCTGTTGCGGTCCATAACGCCGCAGTGAAGGGTGTACTCCGGACACGGCGGCAGAAACGGCAGAGTGACAGGGAAGCCGTCGGACCAGGACCAGTAGCCATTCAGGAACCGCAGCCCGACCCACACCTGAGGAAATATTTTCACTAAGACCAGCGGGAACAGCTGCGCCCCCATGTCCGCAGACGCATGTAAATCGTACCTTGCTGGTGGTGGCCTCTCTGGTTTGGCTCAGGGCGAACACCAGCTCGCTCTCCTCCACACTGACCAGGCTGTAGGAGCTAGAGGAGCTGAGGGTCCGGCAGGTCTCCAGGGCCTCCTCCCAGGTCAGCAGCTCGGGCACCAGGACCAGGTTGTGTCGGTAGCACAGGAAAGGGTAGGCCTCAGAGCAGTTCTTCACCGACATGGAGTAGGTCTCAGAGGAGATCGCCACACAAGACGCTGGACTGGGGCTCGGCTCAGGGACAGAACCTGGAACAAACACATTAGAACCACCAACCTCCATCTCGATCTGTCCTCGAGTTTCATTTCTGAGTTGTTACCATCACAAACAGTTTGATTTGACATTTTATTTAGATTATAAAAGGCTGTCAAACTTGCACCATCGGCAAAAGGTTGCATATCACCAATTCCTCATTTCCGAAATACGTGCTAGGTCAATGTTGAGGCGAGCTGCGTAAGCTCAAAGAGAGAAACTGGACGCAGGGACACAAATATCGGCGTAAATGTGCCAGAAGTGTCAAAATATTTGCGGGACAGGAGAATCAAGGAAAGCATCGAGAAGTAGAAATGAAAAACCTAGTTGAGAAATGTTGACCTGGAGCCTGAGGGACACTCCCACAAGGAAGAACAAGCCAAGGTCGGCCTGTTTTTGTTGGTTAGCAGGTAACGCTAAGTCACGGTGACTGTCAGTATCACTCAGTCCTAGGGCAGCTAACCGTCCCTTGAAATACGGAATTGTCCCGTATTTTTTAAAATGTAGGTATTGAATCAATAAGGACGGCTTTTGTCCCGTATTTGGGCAGCTCGGACGGCCCCCACGACCCGGCAACGGACAAGTGGAAGAAGATGGATGGATGGATGGATGGATGGATGGAAGATCCTACCTTGTTTGGATGCATGTAGGTTATAAACCTGGTTACAGCAAATAAAAAAATAATCTGTAATTACACATCGCAAGCTCAAAGGTTGTGTATTAATGTCATCCCCCCACCCTGTTCGCCCAAAAGTGCCCCTTATTTTAAGTTGGAAACCATACTCAATCCACTGGTTGCTACTTTAAATCACTAATGGTCATATTGGGTCATGCTGTACGGCCATACCATTAAACATGGTCTATGCATATGTAGTTGTTGTATATGTGTTTGTTGCATATATAGTTGTTGCATATGTGTTTGCTATATATATGTTTGTTGCATATGTGTTTTTGGCAGACTACATTATATGCAAAAACACATATGCAACAAACACATATGCAACATCTACATATGTGACATGTACATACAGTATGCAACAAACACATATGCAACCACTACATATACATAGACCAACAACAATTAGCAACAACATCTATACCATAGACATAGACCAACAACAATTAGCAACTACATGTGTAAACTGCATATTTTTGACACAAATGGAACCCCATACTTTTATGGGACCTGGTCTACGCTGATTGGCTATATATGGGTGGGTGAAGCTACTCCACCACAGAAGCATAAGTTGCTCTTGGATGTTTTTGTTGTAAAAGTAGCCCGCACGGTATGAAAGGTTAGAAACCCCTGCCTTACACAAACTGAACGCTGTGAGCTCATAACCCCTGCTCTGTGCACCCTGTACTGGCCTTTACTTTGGCTTTTGTGTGTAATTCAGGATCTTGTTGATTGTGCTCAAGTGTCTGCACCGTATGCCCTTCCTATTTGACTGAGCGGTCCCTGGGGTTAGCTGACCAGCTCCTGTGGGCCGTGCCTAAAGCCAAAAGGTCAAATCTCTGTGGCAGCGCCCCCCGACTGTGGAACTGTCAGATCCTTTCAGTCTTCAGGGCAATTCAAGTAAAGACTAAAAACCCACCTCTTCACCTTGACCTTCAAAAAACAGTTAGACAGGGCTTCTTGGTTTACTGCATTATAGTCATGTATTTGGGTCACTATTCTGAAGGGTTGACACACTAAAAGGATGATTTCATTGTTTATTTAGTAAAAGTTACAATATACATTGCCGGGTTGGAGGGTCTAAGACCGGGCATGTTTCCATCTGCTGCTGACTACTTATTGTAGACATCACATTTGTTTGAACATTATATTTTGAAAATCAGAGAGACCTCATGATCTTTTCTTTAAATGCAACGAGCACAGCTTTGTGGACCAGTCGTGCTCTTGCACTGCCGAGTAAGCACAAAAATATGAGCATTGCTGCGGTTCGCTAAAGTTAGCTAATGCTAGCTAATGCTAGCTAAACCTACAGTGCCAATAATGTAATGAACTGCAGCCAGCCAGTTATTGTTAGAACCGTGACAATAACAGTATTTTTATCATAAAGATGACAGCTAAAAGTTTCAAAAAACACAAAAGAACACAAAAAACAAAAACATAGTGTACAAGTTAGGACAGTTACGTAACACCGTTGTGAGACTGTAGACTGAGGCTTGTAAAAGTTCACCGGCGCAGTTAAAGTTACGCTAAACAGCTCCAGTTTGTGTAACGTTATGTGACTGCCAGTAGCTAGACTTTAGCTAACTAAGGTGTTAGCCTAGCCTTGCCTTAGAGCAGACGTATGCTTGTTTATTTTCGAGACGTTTAGCTGGGCGTAGGCCGTCCGCACTGTTTGATCCATCGTAGGCAGAGCTTCAGTTGTGTTTTCAGCTTTGGGAAGGGAAAGAACTCGCCTCCCCCAGACACACTGTTGTGGTACCTAGTGTCTGATTTACATACTCCACAGGCAGATCAAGTCACCATTTTGCTTCTACTTCTTCGTCTGGTGGAGTATTTGGTGGTTAGTTATATTTTTGCTAAGTATGAACTTGTCTGCCTGCCAATCAAAAATGAACCTGCGTGCCATAGAGGTCTGGAGCCTCTCTCCGGTGGGGTTGTCTATTTTTTATTTTTTATTTTTTATTTGGCCTTTATATTATTATTATTTATAAATGCCATACCGCTCCACCTTGCCACATTCGCAAATGCATTTGTAAGAGTCTACTATGTAAATAAATATGTAAATAATTCAAATTCAGTAAGTACGCAAGCAAGTAAGCAAATAAAATTGGCACCGCCATTATTTCAGCATGATTGTCTTCAGCGAAAAGCAAACCTTGGCTAAAGTTATTGTTTTAAGTCTGATTTACTCTGCGTCACTCGAGTCCATGCAACAATCCAGGGGTCCGTTCTTGGTCCGGTGCTGTTCATCATATACATGCTCCCAATAGGCAACATCATCTCCAAATACGGACTCTCATTTCACAGCTATGCAGACGACACTCAGCTTTATATCCGGACTGACCCTTCCTGCCCCTCAGCCACACCACCTGCCCTTTCACTGTGCCTGGACGAGATAAAGGCGTGGATGACAGAAAATTTTCTTCAGCTCAACAACTCTAAAACAGAAGTTATCCTTATTGGCACCCCTCACCAGATTCAATCTACCTCCATCACCAGCATTTCATTTCTCGGCCACAACACAACAGTTTCCCCCATAGTCACTAACCTGGGTGTCAAGATGGATCAGCACTTATCATTTGTCCCGCACAGTCAACACCTCAGTAAAATATCATTCTTTCATCTGAGAAATATTGCCAAACTCCGCCCTTCCCTCTCTGTTGCTGATGCTGAAAGGTTGACCCACGCCTTTGTCTCTTCCAGGCTGGACTATTGCAATGCACTCCTCATCGGGATCTCTGGCAGGTACTTGTAAAAATTACAGTTCATTCAGAACAGTGCTGCCAGAGTCCTGATGAGGGTGCGGAAATACGAAAGCATTACACCTGTACTTCGCACCCTACACTGGCTTCCAATTCAGCAACGGATCCAGTACAAAATCTGCCTCCTCACTCACCAATGCATACATGGATCTGCACCTCCGTACCTTAAAGATCTCCTGACAGTCCACACACCATCACGTTCCCTCCGAAGCTCCAACACCCACCGCCTCCACTGCCCTAGGACTACGCTGAAAACCATGGGAGACAGGGCTTTTCAGTCGTCAGCTCCCAGGCTCTGGAACACCCTGCCTGACCACCTCAGGGCGCCACAGTCTGTGGATTGTTTTAAGAAACATTTAAAAACTTACTTATTTAAGCAATGTTTTTAGCCTTTTTACTCAATTTTTACTCCATTTTGATTGTTCTTTGTATGTCATTTGTTTTATTGTATCTCTCTGTAGCACTTTGAGATTTGTGTACAAATGTAAAGTGCGTTACAAATAAAATGCATTATTATTATTATTATTATTTCTAAATTCTTTCTTTGTGTAAAGTTCTTGCAGGTCAAAGGAGTCCAGTTGTACTGTTAAAGGCTTGAATAATGGATGTTAAGAGTTGAACAGACGGTCTGAGAGGACAGAGGACATGGGGTGGGGTGTGTGGTGTGCTCACATGACGCCTGCACCTGCATGTCTCCACGTCCTTGAGAAGGGCACCGCGTCTGACAACACTGACTCCATTGTCGTCCTATCGGCCGCATCTCATTCCAAACTCCTTTTCCCACCCGTGTCCTCAAAGCCCCGCTGGAGCTCACTTTACAAACTGCACACGTGAGAAGTTTCAGAAGTCTTCACCTTGTCCTTGTCTTGTGATGGAGTTTTTACTTTTTTTTTTTTTAAAGCACAAGTTTGATTTGATTTATTTTTACTCAAGTAAGAGTACAGACATTTCAAAATAATATTACTCAAGTAGAAGTAAAACGTACCATATGGTTATACTACTCTAAAAAGTACAATTACTCACATGTACTTTAGGAAAGGTAATTGAGTTCTACCCGCCTCTGGTTACATGCACAATGCCAAAGTAGTGTCTGGTTTCAAGACCTCTGTCTTTATTTGATATATTTACATGAAGAATATTTGAGTGGTGTGCATAAACATTTATAAACAGCAGTCCAGGCTACTTGCCGCCGTCCGCTCAAATACTCAAATACTTGGCTTTGGAAATGATTGTGGGGTGGGACTTAAGCAAAGGCCAATAAAAGCCCAACTGTTTTTGTTTTGGGTTGCCAAAAAGTGTCAATTAAACCAGGATATAGCACCTCTATCTATATCCATATCCAGCCTTAGGAGTTAAGACTTAGGCCCAATCTCAATTCTCCCCCTTAGCCCTCCGCTTAGCCCTTTCCCTTCGTTGTGCGCGTTCACGAGAGACGAAGGGGTGTCCCAATTCTATTTTGCGGTGAGGGGTAGGGGTGAGGGAGAGGGCCACATAGCCCTTCCAGCGAGGGTTTTTCAGATGCACACTTCAGACGAAGGGGTAGGAGGAGTTTGACAAAACACGGAAATAAGCAGCGAAATGAATTCACGAATATCATCATTAAGCACTCTTACAACATTTATAAAGTTGCAGAACGCTTCGTCCATGACTTTATTCGCTTTGTGCAACAATTAGAACAGTCCATTGCTATAAACGTGTCAGTTCTACGTTTTCGCTTTGCTGCTGCGAACGCTCCCAAACTTTCGATACGTCGCTATTGACATGACACACGGGGTTCAGTGCCTCGCTGCTGCGCTCGATTTCTCCCCGCGCCGCTGTGCTCTGAGCCCGGGTCCGAGGCGGTCTGTCCCCGGTCTGAGCGCACCTCGGCAGCCTCCGCTCAGGCCCGGGGCTCAGAGCGGAGGCTGCGGGTGCCTATCCCCGCCCTGTGCGCAGTGCGAGCGGGTCTACCTCTGACTGTCCCCGCTGAGTGTGCTACAGGAGCGGATGGGCTGATCTCTCGCAGCTCTGGCTGCAGCCACAGCGACCCGCGGTAGAAGCAGCAACACACGGACAGGGGGAAGGAGAATGTAGCAGAAATAGATGAAAATCTGTGGGGTTTGGGCTGAGACCGAGTCCTGTTGTTTAGGTGTTACAAAACAGCATCAGTCAAGTGATGAACTGGTTCAGTAGAAACATGCTCTATAGACAAGTAGGCTTGCTTTTATTTTGTTTATTATTATTATTTGTTTACATAACCTTAATCATCTGTGTTAATAGTAAATGCAGTCAAATGGAGGGCTGTCCCATTTCTTAGGGTGGTATTTTCAACCCTCACCCTTAGCCCTTGGTTTCAGGGTGTAGGGAAAGGGCAAGGGCTAGGGCTAGGGGAAGGGGTAGGGGTAGAAAAGAGAATTGAGATTGGGCCTAAAACACTAAAGCCCCAAATGCATGCACTTCTCCAACCTTGGGAAAACACAGTCTACCACCACAATTCCAGTAACTAGATTAAAAGCTGTAAAAGTTGTAGCGGTTGTTCAAAGTCATGCAATAAAACATTACGTGTACTGTATTCAGGATATTGCTTATTGTCACGTGCGTTCCACAGTCCAGAGTGAGTGAGCGGGCCATTGTCTGCGCGACCTTCCACCCGCATAACTCCTGTCTCCCCTCCGCCGCCTTTCACACAAGTCCAACAATGAATGCTTGGCTTTGAATCCAGTTAACCAGAAGCCGAGGTTTATTCTGGAAACGCTCTCCCGTAATCCCGACGGCTGAACCAACAGGCCGCGCTGATTCAAAGGACACGCATGCTGCACATTGGCGTGAAACACGGGTTGACGCATATCGGGATTAGGCTGCCATGCTAATGGCGTGTTCACTGACCTTGTTTTCAGTCAACGCGCCGACCTGACATTTTCTCATCGTGTTCTGACAGATATGTTGTCCCCGCTGCCGGGCCGTGAACCGTGGAACTGTGTTTCGGAGCAGTGGTTCTCAAAGTTTTCCAAACCATCTCATAAAACGTTTGACCTTCCACCAACCACAAGGTCAAACAAGGACTGAACCGGGTTTAAAAGGGTCTAAAAAACCTCTCTGTTCAAACCGTGTAGACCAGAGGTAGGCAACGACAAGCTCAAGGGCAAAATCCGAACATCTGGTCCTCAAGAAGATTTGTGGATCTTGTGAGACACAGTCGGGGATTCCAGACAGTGAGGACGCTACATAAGTGAAAATATGTCTAATAAGATGAGTGCAAACAGAACATCGATTAATAAATTACTATCCCATTGTGTGAAAAATTGCCAGGCTGGAATCAGGTCAGTTACAATCCCTTCCCTCCTCTCTTTCCACCCTCTCCACTCTCGCGGCATGTTTCTCCACTGCACTTTTATTACATTATTACAAGATGTAAGAGCATTAAACCCACGGCCTTCTCCTCATATTAAAGATGAGTCAAAGCAAACATGCAGGGCTTCCTATTTGATGCAAAAATAGACCCGAGAATATTCAATAAAGTCGGAGTCTCTCTCGTAACATGATGGAAAACAACAACTCTTGCAATAATAAAAGACGGTGTTCGGGTTACGCGTGATCTTTGGCCAACATTTTCATTGTTGGGGGGGACTGTCCCAGTTTACCTTTGCATTTTTGGGAAAAAAATCTTGTAACTCTTTTGTTTCTTTAAATAAAACAAATTCTAAATAAGTTTTAAAATACTCACCGACCAGTGCTTGAAGATCTTGAAGTTTTGACTTGATTGAATGAATTTTGACCCCCCAAAAAACAAGGTGCAATTTGAATTTTTACAGATTTTTGTATTTTCACCAATGACTAACTTATTCAAAAACTAAACAACAGAATCCCCACAGTAAAAGTTTATAACTCCAAAATACATTTACACCTGGCACTATCAATGATTCAGCTTTTGGTGCCAAAAATATCAACCGTTTTGGACATAAACTGCAAACACAGCAATGTCATTTAATTTATTTTCACCTTAAAGTGTTAGTGTCGGTAAGATTGAAATTTGAATGTAAACCAAGTTTCTCCCCTCCCCTATACTGATTGGACCAGCAAGCCACTCCGATTTTGATAAGTTTCAAAAATAAACAAAGTTCCCTCCGACTTCTCTCTTGATTGGGCCTGACAGGCCGTTTCACAGGGAAGCTCGTCTCATTGGTCAAAGTGATGGCCCGATTAGTGTCTGATTAGTGTCTGAGATCAGCAAAGGGAGGGACTTCAAAAAATATATTATTATTCAATATTTCTCACATTCCATCCCATTTTAGACCCAGGCACTCAGTCTATTACATTTGTAAAACATTTATATTTACAGACCATCACTTTAACTTGATGTTTTGTTAGTTGGCGAGTCCAACTCGAGGCAGTCCTTGAGTTCTCGGGCAGCGCTTGAAGATCAAAATAGTCAACGTTGCATTACAGCATCACAGAGGTGCCGCAGAGGGTTTTAAACAAACTCAATAGTTTACTGTGATGACCAAACACCTTGATGTTTTATGTGATACCAAATCATATGTTCAAGATGTAGTTTATTTAGCCATTTGCAGTACAAAACCACATTGGAAAAAAATATGCAAAGAGCTCAAAGTGCAATGTCAACTCATAAAAAGACACAACATAAAACAAATAAACATAAAAAGCGTACGGTAAAATACTGTACAATAAAAGTGCATACAAAGAAATGAAAGTGCCTTGTTTAAAGTGATCACAGCTTGTGGAAAGAAAGTGTTAAAATGGCGATCAGTAGAACATTTGACAGAGCGATAACTTTTCCCTGAGGGAAGCATCTTAAAAACGGCAAAGGTGGCCTGAGGCATCATTAGCAAGTTGTAGAGCTAGATTTAAGAGTTGAGCTTTGTGGCTCCAGGAGCGGCCGATGATCCTGCTGGCTTAGCGAACCACTTTGTTCAAAGAGGGAGATTACCAAACCACACAGTAATGCAACTGGTTAGGACACTCTCAATTATGCAATAGTAATAGTTCTAAAGAATCGTAGTATTTTGAGTAAATTCTCGAAGCCTGCGTATTTGAAGAATGTCGCTGTCTTGCTTTCTTAGCAATGTTAGTAGTATTAGAGTCCAATTCAAACCATGAGAAAGAGTCACACCCAAGAATTTACATTTCTCAACAATCTGCACCTCAAAATCATGAAAAGTAATAGGCAACTGATTCCTATTGTGGCTATAGTCAATAAGGCAAGGCAAGGCAAGTTTATTTGTAGAGCACAATTCATACACAAGGCAATTCAAAGTGCTTCACAGTTGCCGACAAGTTCACATGTTTTTGAAGTGTTCAAATGCAAGCTGTTTTCTTTACTCCATTGAACAACATTATCCACCACCTCGCGATAATGAGATTCATCGCTTGAACTGTTAAGCCCAATGATGGTTGTGTCACATTATTATCATGAAATGCTACAAGGTAGGGCTGGGCGAGTATGAAAAAATAATAATCACGATTATTTTACCCATATTGATCGATCTCAATTTTCGACTTGATTTTTTGTTTGTTTGTTTGGGTCGAGTGATCCCTGGGATTGACCTGGCAGGCGATGCAGCATTGCGCCGTCCATATTTTTTTCCAGAATACGACAAGATTGGCCAATTCTATCAATGAAAACGCACCACACGATTATGAGATCGACCTTTATTAAAATTGCGATTAGATTAAAATTGTATTAATTGCCCAGCCCTACTACAAGTTCATGAGTATACAATGTGAACAGCAGGGGGCTCAAAATACACCCCTGTGGCGAACCAGTGCTAAAATACAGCTCATCAGAAATACAACTATTGATTTTGACCCTTTGTGGTCGACAAGTCAGAAAATTAAAAAGCTATTTACAAATGGTATCATCAAGTCCAAGGCATTTGAGTTTGTGAATGAGCTTTGTTGGGACCATTGAGTTAAAAGCTGAAGTGTATAGTCTATATGAAAAGCATTCTCGTATGAGTTCCATTCATCAAGATGCTTGTAGACAGAGTACAAAGCAAAGGACATGGCTTCCTCAACACTTCTGTTTTTCCTATATGCAAATTGCAACGGATCCACAGACGAGGGGATTTGATCTCTGACCAATACCAACCGCTCGATGGTTTTCATCAGGACAGATGTGAGGGCCACTGGCCAATAGTCAATCAGACACGTCACAGGTGTCTTCTTGGGCACTGGTATTAGGAATGATCTTCTAAAACTAACTGGAACAGTGACATGTTGAAAAGATCTGTCAGAACTGGAGCAAGATGCTCGTAGCACAGTTTAAGGACATGGGGAGGAATACAGTCGCACTTGCGGGCCATCATTGTTGGCACATAGCAGATGCTTACCACCTGCCTCCCAACACCATGCAGACACAGGCCACAGGATATTTAATTCACCCTTCCATATTACGTACACTCCATCCCCATCTCCAGCGACAGCTGTGCCCTGTACTCAACATAAATCCCGTAATTCCACTCATTCAAACAATAATAATCATCATTGGAATGGTAAAAACACTGTCTCTCCTCTGTCCCATTCCTCTAATTGCGGCAGTAATCCGGCGGATGAAAGGGCATCTGTGACTGGGAGCGCTTGCCCTGTGTGGTCTCTATGAGCAGATCCCTCTCAGATTATTCAGCTCATGTTCAACTAACGGCAATCCGGTTTCTACGCGTCAGACTGTAGGGATGCGGCCCAACAAAACCAGAAGCGGCTGAGCCAAACTGTTACATGGATTCGACTATTATTGTCATTATGCCTAATATCAACTGCTTCACATGCAAAAATCAAGGCTGAATCCTTCCCCCCCATATTCACCCGCAGACAACTTGATGCAGCCGACTGAGTTTCCAGTTGTCTTCTGCATCTTCATGGTTGGCAGACACAGTGGTGGAAATGTTGCGGGCCTATAAATAGCTCCACTCTATTTGGCACTCATCTCTTGTGCATGTTCTGACCTACTTGTCTTATGGCCAGTGCCTGTCTTCGGAGCATCTACACCACTGTGATAGCAGCTGACGAATGAAATAATGAATAAAATAAGAGACTCTTTAACCTGGGATAATTACACCATCAAAGGTCTCCGTTTCTTCATCTTCCAACTAACGTTATCCTTGAGTGGGAAGTAGGTCATAGTACTATTAGTCTGTGCATTAGTCTTATCAAAAATGTGGTCTTGTTTGTATCTGTGATTTGCAGTGGCGGCTCCACTGCCTACAAGGAAAGCTGACATTAATTTAGCAAATTTAGGTATTAAATGTCATGACAAATCCACAAGGGTGACTACTGATAATCTATGAGAAATCCCATCTAAGCTTGACTTCAAAGCTGGGGGCGAATGATGATTGGTGAATGGTGATTGGCTGCTTCTGCAAAAAGGAGGAAAAAGCTTTGACTGACAGCTCCCGCTCCTCCTCTGCGTCTGTGAGAACAGCATTAGCATTAGCTGCTGTCACTGTGAAGCTCCATGACGAAAACTGCTGTTGAGGCTGTTGAGGCCAAACAGGACAGAGAAGGACTTTATTTCAATCATGGACGACTTGTTTTATGGAAGCTTTCAGTATAATAAGTATAATAATAGGCTATTTCTGGCATTAGTGCCTCCTGGTTTGTGCTGCTTAGCCACATTCAGCTAAACTAGGGTGGCCAGACAGTCCCGGTTTTGAGCCCTCTGTCCCGTGTCCAAACCTGTCAAAACCATTGATATGTCCCAGTTTTACACAATTTCGGTCCCAAGTATCCTGGTTTCCCACCACTCCCATGCCTGCAACTTCATGATTTTGGCCATGTGTGCGTCAATAGCAACAGCTAAGCACGAAAGTATCACTTCACGGCTGATTGTTCCATTAAATTGACATTACAATTTTACAGACAATTTACCTTTCAAGGTGGAAACAAAAAAAAACCTCCACAAATTCTCATTGGGTCCCAGTGTTTAATGTGGGAAATCTGGTCACCCTACCCTAAACAATAGGCCTAATTCAATTACTGAATTGTAGCATTTTGATTTAAAGCAGTACTAAGTAACGTGTTTACCTTAATAAATCCTTTCCGTAGTCCCTGTGGGGGGAATACAAGTGTTAATGGGATGATTGGAGGGTCTTTCATCTCCCCCTGGTGTCTCTGGCCAGAAAACCATGCTCGCAACTTGCCTGCCACCAGGGCGGAGCAAGCAATACACACTAATAGAATCACGGACAAGAAGCTAACAGGCTAACGGGCAAAGCTAACTGTGAGATAGCGCCACTTTAAACAGTATTTACAGTCAAGTTTGAGTGAAAAAAAATATATTCCCATTGTATAATTGGATGTACAACACCCCTCTCTCCCTTCACCCTTTCTGTCAGCGTAGTATTTACTCTCCAAGACATTTAATAAGTTAAAAAAATCGTAACTTGCTAAGGCACCTGCAGTTGCGCTTATGGCCTATAGGGGCAAGAGTTACTTAGTACTGCTTTAACTATGAGTCTAAATAAATCCTGCCAGTTCACAAAAGAATGTGATAGCAGTAAAACTCTACAATGTTACAATGTTAGCGGGTACAATGTTAGTAGAGGTATGTTGATGTTTTATGGATTGATTTCATTGTAATTCTATGCAACTGTGAAGCACTTTGAATTGCACTGTGTATGAATTGTGCTCGACAAACTTACCGCCACTAGTGATTTGGTATCCGCGGAGAGGCTGCTGTGCGATAAAAATGAGATTTGTTTTGCCTGCAGTGCCTGGAAATTACTGGACAGTAGTCCAGTAGTTTGGACTACTACCTAAGAGCTTACACACACCCCAAGCCTTGTATTGAACTTTTTCTTTTCTCACAGTCCACGTTTTATCTTTGTTTTTCTACAACTGCCACAGTCACAAGTTCAAGTTGCATAGAGATTGCAGGTTCAGGTTTTGTGGTATCCCGGTCTGTTTACCCTCCCAGAATATCTCCTCCAGCGTATTCTACAGTAACCCGCGCTCCAAAAACAAACCAGTCGTGCTGCAAGCCTAAAAGAGTCCACAAAGAAGAAACTTGGGCGATTGGCACACAGTCACTGGGGCTTCGAATTTCACACAGGTATGCCATGTCTTTTCCTGGCTCAAATTGGAAAAGCATTTGCACTAAAGTTGGGATCATGAGAGAGTTGATGGCAGAGATGGTTCTTATAACCTAAAAAAACAAAACTTTCACACTTCTCACATTAAAAGATTTCAGTGTGAGACAGAGCTAGCACTATAGGTTCCATCCACCCTATTCACGCTTTAATATACATCCCTCGATGAAAACTCCTAATCTGAATGTTATGGTAACTGTCAAAATGCAGATTTCTAGTCTTAATTTATTTATAATTTCTCTATAATTCCTGGGGTAATTCATGAAACAAAAGTTGGCACAAAGTTCAAAGTCCTCTCTTGCAGCTAATATGAACTATGGTCTAATTATTTTCTCATAAAGGCGTCCAAAAGTGGAGACAATATTTAAAAAACATCTGCATGATGTTGGTCTGTAGAAAGGACTTTCAGCAATAAGAATCATACGACTGAATCCAATCACTGTCAAATAATGACCAGGGAAAACATTTGGACATTTTCTTTTGAGAAATTTCTTTAAAAAACTGTTTCTCTCCCATAGAGCTGCATTGGTCCCTGCCCTGAAATAGAATTCTATGAGCTAAGCGTTTACAGACAGGCTAATATAATAAATACGAATACGAAAACTTTATTGTCCACTAAGGTGGAAATTTGTCTTTGTTTTCACCTTTAAGACACATAAAAACACATCAACATCCAGAACATTATCATGTGGCACCACATTTCTTGTACAACTTGTAGTAAAGTCTTAAAAACATTGGAAAAGGCAAAATGATGCAGGCTAATGCCTCATCAGGCAGGAACAGCTTCTCTTACAACTTTAAAGAGTTTGGAGCTTTTTCTGCTCTCGGCGCAAAGGAGTTCTTATAAATGTCTTTCTTTGCGAGTATGACTCTATATCTCCGTCCTGACGACAGTAGTTCAAACTCATTGTTTAGCGGGTGGGAAGAGTCATTTATGATGCGCACTGCCTTCTGTCCCAAGCGTTCCTTAGGCTCTCCAAAGATCTCTGTGGATTCCCAATGATCTTTGAGCTCAAGTTAACGATCCTCTAGAGTTTGTTCTTATCCTTCATGCTAAGGTTACCATACCTCATCAGCATGTTAAAAGTGAGGATTCTCTCCACAAGGCTCTTATACATGTTTCAAGAATAGACTGCCTCACTCCAAAATGATTCAGTTTGCGAAGCAGATACTCCATCTATGTGTGTCCCGAGATATTTGAAGCTGTCAACGGTTTTGACCTTTTGACCATGAATCTGTACAGAAGTCAGTGCCTCATTGTCACTATGCACAATATGCTCCGTTTATCTCTAAAAAGCTGTCCACACACCACTGTTGTAACATGGCTATGTATTTAAAATACTGACTCTCCATCGCAGTATTCCCTTTCTGTAATAAAGCAAACAGCGCCATATCATCAGCGTATTTAAATAGTTTAAAAGATTTGTGTTGAATTTTGAAAGCATCTGTGTAAATAGAAAAAAGCAAAGGAGATAAAATTGTCCCCTGAGGTGTGCCGGTATTTAACACAGTCTCTTCTGAGATGTCGCTTTTTTTTCTTTTCTTTTTTTACAGACAGGCTTTTTATAGGTACTGTGAAGATTGTCATTCTGGAAAATGATAAATATGTATGCTGCCTGATGTTAAACAAACTGTTGGATATTAATGATATTAACTCTTCATAGGGTGTGCTTATTTACATTCACATTTTTCGTACATCACTCTTCAAGATGTTCAGATTTTGCATTTTGTACTGGAATGAACCATTTTAAATAATTTGTCCCAGAGCATCTAATTCCACATGTAATCTACAGTTGTGTTTGTTTTGTAAACACCCCTTGCCTTAAGAGCACTCCCAGTCCTTTCTCTTCATCTGCACAGTGACGTCTAAAGGCCATGTTTAACGGAAGCTGCTCTCACACTGTTTACCTATAGCAGACCGTGTTTGGGGCTAAACAGGAGCGTATCCCTCAGTAATTATCACACTGTAATGTCAGTAAGCTTCCGTTAGCTTCCGTAGGGTGTCAGCCAGTTTGACTGCTGCGGTTGTTGTTGGCTCTGTGTGGGTTCATGCTAAACAGCCGCTCTCCGTGTGTGCCCAGGCCATATGTGTTTGAATGAAAGGTGAGGCCCGGCTGTCCGTACACAAGCGACAACACTGTGACATGGAGGGAAGAGTGTGGTCTCGTCAGGGTGAATGGAATAGAAGACGCTGTGCTAGGTTTTGTGCTTCTGGGAGATAAAGAACTAGGCACAACGCAGGACATTTAGTGATGCTATTAGGGTGAATATACTGTCGTAAAACATGGATAAACACACGTTGTCATCAGCCAGTCAATGACAATGCTATTTTGGAAACGCTTTGGTTTTTCTTTTCAAGACTATTTCAAGACTGTTAATTGTAGATTCTCTCTGAAGGCATTAATTTATGAATGGACACATATGGAATTATGTTTTAGCAAAAAAAGGTGACAAAATTCTTAAAATAGGCGTCTTTTGCTTTGATTACTGCTTTGCACTTTTGACATTTTCTCAATGAGCTTCACGATGTCGTCTCTAGAAATGGTCTGCACTTCACAGACGGTTAAACCATTTCAGGGATGACCTTATAGAGACAGACGGCATCTCTGGAATAAGCTAAGCTAGTCCGAAGATGAGGCCCTTTCTCCCGCTACAAGCCTCGCAAAGACCCGGCAGGAGTTTATCGGATCATGCACTCAAACAAGAGCATGGCAGAGCAGGAGCTGCGCATTTGTGGGACGTGTAATGGAGAACTCGCCCCACGAAGACAGCGAAAGGTAAAAACAAGGCTTTAGTAAAAGTATTTTTGCAGAGAAACGTTGTCGGAGATTTCGGAGAACTTCGGAAAACACTCGGCAAACTCCGTAGGCTTCCGTGTGAACGCGCTATGTGTTATTTGAATGAATTTGTAAAACCTAAATAACCAACGTAATTTTGCAAAAATATGTATTACTGGTACATAATTCCATATTGTAAAAGCGTACCTGGGGTACGTTTTTCTGAAGAGACTGGGTTGGATAAAGGAGTGGCGATTTTGGAGATTTTAAAATATAAAACATATTTTGAGTTATTCATTAATAGTTTCACGTCTTCAATGAGAATTGTTCAATGTAAAAAAAAAAAAAAATGCCGATACTTAAGAAGTGTTTCAGGCACATTGAGTTACCTTGTGTATGGAATGCGCAGTATAAATAAACATGCCTTGCTTTGCCTTTCCAAACTTTGAAGAGTACCGTACATTAGGCCATACAATAATTGGGAATTTGTATCTCCACATATTGCACACAAGCTGGAGTTGTCTATTTCACCGTCTTGGTGGTTCGGTGTAGAAATCGCTCTAATCCCAGTGGCTCCCTGAAGGCCTTTTAAAACATGTAATCTCTACATCAGTCTCCGCGCTCCTCTGATTAGTTTCATTCCTCGAATGCGAGTGGAACAGATGGAAATGAACTGCAGGTCTTTCCGTTGCTACAGGTCCCATGCAACTGTAAGACGGTTCATGTGCAGGGATTAGACTCAGGTGAAAGGGAACAATTCTGTGACAGGATTCAAAATACAAATGTTTGTAGCCGGTTTATGGGCAAAATCTCTGTAATTACTGGGTGTATCCACATGAAGCTTTTAACTCAAGTCTTGTCTTATCTTGCAGACGAGATGTTACATACAGTATCAGCAGGTTTTCTACTAATTGACGTAATCGAAAATTATTACACAAGGATCACTGGACTTTTGTCCTATATATATCCTTGTCTACATGCCTCGTTATTAGGTTACATTAAAATAATGTAACCTAATAACAATATTTAGTGATCTCATCATTACAACATGTGCAGTTATTCTTTAACAGCATTTAATAAACTAAATTACAAACTGAGACCTTCGCGCCAATGTTATTTTATTAGGCTGCTTTTAGGGCTGGGCGATTTAGGGGGGGGGGGGAATCACGATTATTTTCCTCATATTGATTATATTATATTATTCATAATAAATTATGAATAATAATACATCTTGCTGATTCATGAAATTAGATACATCTTTTATTCAAACCTCAGCTCAAACAAAAACAAATGCTCTTCATCAAGTCTCGATTTAATGCACAAAAGTCTTCCATTGTCTCGACCAAACCCCCAAACTAGGTACTGTTTGTGCCAAAGAAATGACTGTAAACCGATTATAAAGTTCTATGACGATTATTGAGATTGACTAAAGTAGAGATTGCTATTTTAATTAAATTTCGATTAATTGCCCAGCCCTACCTTAGAACCAGTCATTCTGTCCCAGCCTGGATTATTTGCCGCTAGCATTAGCATGCTGTAGCTAGCATTAGCATGCTGTAGCTAGCATTAGCATGCTGCGGCTAGCAATGCTATTTTGTTCGGCCATAAAGATAAGTTTGCAATTGAATTCTCCAGGTTAAGTGCTTCAAAATGAGATACAGTGTGTCCATATTCACTTAGATTAAGTTGGTGAAAGTGTTTTTAAGACACTTTATCGGTTCAGTATCATATATTTGGAACCAATACCAAATATTTCCCAGGATCAGCTCTGACATCTGATACCAGTATCGGATCGGTGCATCCCTACTTAACAGTATGTCGTAAACATGGACTTGAATAACTCTTTGAACTAACTTTACTTTGTAGAGTAGTTTTATCATACAGTACCTTATACCTCTACTTTAGTAATAGCATAATGAAGTGTCTGTACTCTTACTTGAGTAAGAGTACAGACACATTTTTACATTTTTAAGCAAAATTTTAGAAAAACTTGTTTTTACCCAACTTAGTGATTTTATAAATGCACATAACGTCCTTGAGAAATTTCAGTCTGGCTTTAGGGTAAACCACAGCACCGAGACGGCCCTTTTAAAGATTTTAAACGATTTTAGATTCAATTATGACTCTAAAAAGTTGACAGTGTTTGTTCTACTGGATCTGAGCGCCGCCTTTGATACAGTCGACCACACTATTCTTTTAACTCGTTTAAAACACATCGGCCTCTCTGGTGCTGTCCACAAATGGTTTACATCCTACCTCACAGACAGGACATTCATGGTGAGTGTGGATACCTGCTCCTCTAAGGTCCATAAAATTACATGTGGTGTGCCCCAGGGTTCGATTTTAGGCCCAGTGCTATTTAACCTGTATATGCTTCCTCTTGGTGATGTCATAAGGAGACATGGAGTCAACTTTCATAGTTACGCTGATGATACACAGTTGTACATCTCCATGTCTCCTGATGACACCAGGCCAATGGATGCACTTTTTAACTGCATTTTAGATATCAAATCCTGGATGGCAGAAAACTTTCTCCAGCTTAACCAGGACAAAACTGAAGTTTTAGTCATCGGTCCTGAGGCCCAGAGAAACTTTTACCCAAACTACAGTCATTATCTGTTAATCCTTCCCCACAGGTGAAGAACCTGGGTGTGATTTTTGACTCTGAGCTGACTTTTATTCCACACATTAAGAATATCACAAAGATAGGTTTTTACCATCTAAAGAACATAGCCAGAGTCCGCCCCATTCTCTCTCGGGCCAACACGGAGACGCTGATGCATGCTTTTATCACCAGTCGTATCGACTACTGTAATGCCCTGCTTTCTGGTCTTCCCAAAAAGAGTATCTCAGGTTTACAACTTTTACAAAATTCAGCAGTTCGTGTCCTGACGAAGACCAGGAGGTGGGACCACATTACACCGGTTTTAGAGTCGCTGCATTGGCTCCCCGTGTGTTTCAGGATCGATTTTAAAGTTCTCTTAATGGTTTTTAAATCTCTTAATGGTCTTGGTCCTTCTTATCTTTCAGAACTGCTTTTACCTTATGAGCCTTCGCGGTCCCTGCGCTCCTCCGGCAGGGGTCTCCTAGTTATTCCTAAAGTCAACAGAAAGACTCACGGCGAGGCGTCTTTCCAGTATTACGGCCCTCGCCTCTGGAACGACCTGCCGGAGGGGCTCAGGACCGCAGAGAACGTTCATGTATTTAAGAGCAGGCTCAAGACCCACCTTTTTAGTTTAGCTTTTAACTAATATTTATTTATATTAACTTTATCTGTTTTAGTTCTATACAATTTTTTCTTTAGTTCCACTCTTTTTTATTTATTTATTTTATTTATTTATTTATTTTTATCATATGCTATTCCACACTTTTAGCCGAGTTTTAGCTGTTTTAATTTATCTTTTATTTTTATGTTCTCCCAGTGTTTCCTCTGAGGGAGCCCTCTGCCCCGGGAGTGCTGGTTGGCTGTGGCCGTGCGGGCGCTCTCCTGTGGGTGCCTGGATGGAGGTTGGACGTCTATCCTACACCTCCTCCGGGCGCCCTGTGTTGGCGCTCTGTGGCTGTGGCCGATGGGCTGCTCCTGGTGCAGACGGCTCCTTGGATGGTGTTTCCTCTTTCGGTTAGTTTAGTTTATTTATTTGTTTGAGCAGTTAACCTGCTCAAAGGGAGTGGGCTGAAGCCAAAGGCTTATAAGCGCCCACCCCAAAATAAAAATAGTAACATTACATTTAATATTTACAAGGTAGCAAATCATAAACAAAGGAACATAGGGCAAAGTAACAATAAATGATGAAGAATAAGACAAAAACAACAGCAAAATAAAGAACAAAAGAATGTGCTACTTTTATGTTATAAAGGTGCATTCATACATATTATACTCTGAGATCTTGCTACTTCCCAGTTGTCATTACTATCCTCAATATAATTTAATTTGGGTTTAATTATCATTAATTATCATTATTAAAGGTGCATTAATACATATTATATTCTGAGATCTTGCTACTTCCCAGTTGTCAATACCATCCTTAATATAATTTAACTCGGGTTTATTTATCATTATTATTATATTTGTTTAATTGAGTTATATGTGAAGTATGATGTAAGCCCTGCATAGTGAGGTGCATTAAAAAGCCAGGGTGTAGAACGGGCCAGTTGAAGAGGGCAGTAACTCCCCCTCAACAAACCCCCACCCAGCTGCCCTAACAGCTGATTTTGTAGATGATGTTCCTATGCTGAGTGGTGCATTAAAAGACAAGGTTTTGAGCCTGTTGGGAGGGTCCCTCTCAACAGATTCATAACTTGCCTACCCTCATTCTCAATTTGTAAATTTGAGCAATAGAATGACAACCGTTCCAAGCAGCAACACTCTTCCTTGATTATAGAGGAAACACACATAATTGATCCTACTGCGCCTCCTAGTGGCAACACATTTCTTGTTCTCTGTATATTTCAAAAGTCTTTTGTTTGTATTTATATTTGAACAGGTTGATATTTGGACTTCGTTTCAACTCCATTTCCAGTTTATTCCACAATTGTACACCATTAACTGTTGGGCTAAAACTTTTCAAAGTTGAGCTATGTTTCTGAGTCCTAAAGTTTAATTCGTCACGTAATTCATAACAACCAGTACGTTCTTGGAACCTTCTTTGTATTTGGCCCGGTAACAGTTTGTATCTTGCTTTGTATAACATCTGTACAGTTTGGAACTCAACAATGTCACAGAACTTCATGATCTTTGATTTTAAAAATAATGAGTTTGTGTGGTCCAAAAACCCAACTTTATGAATTACTCGGATAGCTCTTTTTTGCAACAATACTACTGGTTTTAATGTGTTTTTATAAGTACTACCCCAAACCACAGTACAATAATATAAATATGGCAAAATCAGAGAACAGTATAAGATATGTAGAGCTTTGATGTTTAAAATGTGCTTTGCTTTTGCTATTACTGAAATGCTTCTAGAAATTTTCGTAGATATATATTTAATATGAGCTTTCCAAGTAATTCTGTCATCTATAATAACACCAAGGAATTTGATTTCATGCACTCGCTCTATGACAACACCCTCTATCTGAATTGCTTCCTGAGCATTGGAATTACAGTTGCCAAATATCATCATTTTGCTTTTACTCAGATTTAGAGATAATTTATTTTGTTTGAACCACTTATTGACACTTTTGAGTTCCAAGTTAACAATCCGACACAGTTGCTGTAAGTCGTCACCTGATGCAAAAATATTTGTATCGTCAGCAAACAAGATAAATTTAAGTACTTGAGACGTTTTACAAATGTCGTTGATGTACATATTAAACAATTTTGGGCCCAGAATGGAACCTTGAGGTAAACCACACACAATTTGTCGACAACTCGACTGATAATCACCTATTTTCACACATTGTTTTCTATTATTTAAATAACTGGTAACCCACTGTAGAGCTACCCCCCTAATCCCATAATGTTCTAGTTTATTAATTAGTATATCATAGTTTATTGTATCAAACGCTTTACTCAGGTCAATAAATAACCCTATGGCATATTTCTTGTTATCTACAGCATTAGTTATTTCTTCAATTATATCAAAGAGAGCGTGTGAAGTTGAGTGATTATTCCTAAAACCAAATTGATTGTCCGAGAGTAAATTACACCTTTCAATAAAGCTGTCAAGTCTAGAGTTATAAACCTTCTCTAAGATTTTTGAGAATTGCAGTAAAAGGGAAACAGGCCTGTAGTTTGTGAAGAGATGTTTATCTCCTGCCTTGAACAGAGGAATCACTTTTGCTACTTTCATACCATCAGGAAATTGTCCAGTTTGCAGCGATAGGTTACAGATGTATGTTAACGGCTTAGAGATACTTTCAATAACAGTTTTTAAAGTTTTCATATCCATGTCATGGTAATCTGTCGAGGTTTTATTTTTACACCCTTTAACAATGTCCAGTATCTCCTTTTCCTCCACAGGTTTGAGGAACATGGACAGAGGATTTGTGTCTATCAGTTCACAATTAAAGTTCTCAACATTTGTAATTTTTGCAGCAAGATTCGGTCCAACATCTACAAAGAATTTATTAAATGTATCGACTACTTCATTCATATTATTTAAAGTGTTATCCTCATCTTTGAAATATTTTGGATAATTAATCGATCTTGGTTTATTTCTAATTATACTATTTAAGATATTCCATAAACCTTTAATATTATTGTTATTGCTATCTAACAACTTATTATAATAATCCTGTTTACATTTTCTAATGATACCTGTCAGTTTATTTTTATATTTCTTATATTTATCCTCAGCTTCTTTTGTTCTATCATTTATACAGTTTTTGTAGAGTGAATTTTTTTTCTTGCATGCATTTAGTAATCCCTTAGACATCCATGGGTTTTCTTTACACTTTCTGTTTTTACAATGTTTTTTCATTGGGCAATTTTTGTCATATACTTTATGAAATATTTGCGTAAACTCATCATATGCCTTATTAGTATCATTCTCTCTGTATACAATACTCCAGTCTTGAGCTAATAGTTCCTTTTTAAATGCATCCATAGTTTTTTCTGTTTTTACCCTTCTAAACCAATACATTTTTTCATCATCAATATTTAAATATCCATGTTTGTACAATACAAAAACTGGCAGGTGATCACTAATATCATTTATCATTAATCCACTGACTGTATCACTATCTATTTCATTTGAGAAAATGTTATCAATCAAAGTCGCACTGTGGGTTGTGATTCTACTCGGTTTAGTTATTAGAGGAAACAGACCTATACTAAATAAAGTATTTATAAATTCGTCAGTCTTTTTGTGTTTATATGGGTTTAACAGATCGATGTTAAGGTCTCCCCCCACAAACATGACTTTATGATTTAAACCTGAAAAGTGCTCCTCCATCCAATTAGAAAAAACATCTATATCAGAGCCAGGTGTTCTATAAATACAATTTACAATAATATTTTTCTTTTTTTGCCTTGTAATTTCTACAGTAAGGCATTCAAGTACATCATCCACTACCATAGTCTTATTTTCCATTACTTTATAACTGTAGTTGGAGTCTACAAACATAGCTATGCCCCCACCATGCTTGTTTCGTCTGTTCATACTTATAAATTCATAACCATCAATAGAAAACTCAATTTCTCTGTCATTATTAATCCACGTTTCTGTGATTAAAATTACACTAAATGGTTTAGAAAACTGTTTTAAGAAGCTTTTGATGTGGTTAAAGTTTGCATAGAGGCTACGACTATTGAAGTGGATTACAGTGAATGCCTTAATGTTCTTAAGTTTACTATTGTAAAGATCCTCTGTATAATATTGACAGTCATTAGTAGCTCTAGTAAAGAAGTTATTTTCAGGGTCGATGTCGATCTCAGTGTTCTGTAAGTCATATTGTGATAATGTAAAATCCTGGTTATTTGCTTCAGCAATTCTCCTTAATGAAAGGTCCAAGTCGATGCTTCCTATAGAACTATATGTATTACAGGACATGTGAAGTTATGTGCTTTTACATACCAAAATCCATACGCTTTTCCTGTGTTTATACTTGATTTGGTGTACTGGTGCGCGGACGTACAATGAGTTTATCATAGCGCAAGTAGGCAATCTCCCCCCTTTCCCTGGCAGCTCTCAGCTCCGGCATCAGTTCTTTTCGCTTCCTTTGGATGGATTCCGTGTAGTCCTCGTTTATGAAGATTTTGGTCCCTTTGAGGTGTTTAGCGCGCTGCAGGATTGCTTCGCGATCCTTCCAACGCAGCAGTCTGGCGATGATGGGTCTCGGCCGGTCTCTCCCGCCGTCGGGTTTCCCTACGCGGTGGGCCCTGTCCACCTCCACCGGGTGTTGTAGTTGTAACTTCTCCCTCAGTAGATGTTTAACTTTCTCCTCTGCGTCGGCCCAGGTCTCCCCAGGCGTCTCCAACACTCCCTCAAAGACCAGGTTGTTTCTGCGGCTCTGTCCCTCCAGATACTCCAGTTTGTCCGTGATAATATGCAAATTGTCACATACTTTATAAAAATCGTTTTGTATTGTGTTTGTGCGCTCAGTGAGTTTCAATGTTCCTTCTTTCAGAGTGTCCACCTCACCTTGCGTGAACTGTAGGCTTGTTTTTAGCTCTTGAATGTCCTTTATCTGTGAATCCATTCGGGTGTTTGTTGCTTCCATGATTATTTTAATGAATCCCTTGAAGTTCTCCTGTTGTTGTTGTATTATTTCCCTGAACATGTCCCTTTGCTGCTCCATGAGTTCCGTGACTCGACTGAGGCTCACGTAATCCTCATCCGCCGCCATTTCTGGCAGTTGCTTCGTCTCTGTTTTTGTCGGTTTAGGCATTTTGCTCTCTCTCAGCCGGACTCCGCAAAAATGTTAGCTGCTTCACTGCTCTCACACTGCTCACACTGCTCACAGCCTTCTCCCAGGGCCACGCCCGTAGATCCCCCTTCCAGCACACCTGTGATCAATCAGCGGTCAGTCTGCTGTGACTGCTGTGAGGATCCAGCCTGAAACGAACTCCAGATTACTATGGGCTAGACCAGGACCAGGACCAGGACTCGTCATAAACCAGAGAGTGAGGTCTCACCTGAGGGACTGCAGGGGGCTGTGGAAGCTTTCTTGTAGACTAGTCAGGACCTCTGCGGAGGGTCCTAGATAGGTAGTACAGAGGGTTCATCTGTACTCAGCCTTATGTACCCCACTTTATGTCCATTTTTACTTAAGACTTTTAACAACTGGGCTGTCTGTATGTATATGTGTCTGTGTGTGCGGGTGGGGTAGGGGGAGGTGGGGGTTGTTGTTATTTATGTATATTTGCTGGTGGGGACTATTTTAATGATTTTTAAGCACTGTAAAGCACTTTGTGTTACATTTTGTATGAAAAGCGCTTTATAAATAAAGTTTGATTTGATTTGATAAAACTGGCAAGTAGCAAAAGTTTCAGTTAACATATGAAACATTTGTGTGCTTTATTCTTCTTAATGATTTCCATTTATATAGTTTTATGCCTTTTTATTTGGAAATATTAGGATTTCACTTTATTTCATGTTTTGTTTTTCATAAATAATGTCCCTTCTGACACTTATATGCGATTTTTATGCTCAAGAGTCACTTAGTGCTCACAGTCCTCAAGTAGCATTTCCTCCAAGTACTTTATTACTTTCTCTTTTTACTCTACTAATACTTTTACTTTTACTAATAATTGTTGGGTCTCTACCTCTAGCCTATTTGAATAAAAATGATTTGAAAGTAACTCTTAATTAGCTGCATTTCACAAGCCTCAATATGAGTTCATTGTCACTGTTCCTCCCTGAGCACTTTCCTGTTTATTGCATAGCCCACAGTCACCGTAAACAGCACCAAGTTTACTCCAAAAACATTGCACCACCCCCACTGACGAGGCGGGCAGCGAGGACGCTCCCTCCTCCTGCTGCTCGTTCCTCCACAGGCCGCGAGCCTCTCTTCCTCCTGACTGAGGTCGTGAATGCCCTTTGATGCTGCTAATCTGGCTGCGATTTAGAGATCACTGGGTCAAAAAGCCGTAAGATTTTCCATCGAGTTGAACCCCTGGTGACGGTGCGTTCAAGGACTCGCTTTATTTGACGTTTACTCAATCATTCATTAAGACTTGGTTAATCTTTATTGATTTACGAAGCATGGCCACTCAAGTGAAAGAAAGGCTAATTCTGTGAGCTCAAAGATTTCTTTGATTGTGATTCAAACCAATTTCAGAGATTACGTTCCTTCAAAGTAGTCTTTTCTGAGCAGAATTCTTGATAGAGACATGAGTGAGATTCAAGAAGAATAGGTAAAGTGCTGACAACACTTTATTTTTTTACTGATTTAGAACATTTTTCCAAAGCAGAATCAGAAAATGACATAAATGTTTCTGATTCAGGTCAGGTCTTTGTGGTTTTGCATGAAGCACATGATTTTGACTTTCTGCAGTTCTTTTGAAACCGGCCCTAAGGAAAGTTACAATCCAGCACCCGGCCAAGGGGCTTCTTTCAACTGCATTTTTGACATATTTTTTGGCATTTCCAAGAAGTGAATTCACGTAGAAAATAATACAAGTGCCTGCACATCGCTTTCATAAACTGTCATCAACACGCGCTTGTTTGTAAGGACAGCTGCTTTGTACCAAAATATCTGCACAAATGCAAATGATGTTCTACCCAGCCCCAGTCTCCAACTAACTGTGGACAGACAGGCACCAGGACGGAAGACATTACAAAGAGAATCCAAAAAAAAATGTCCAAGAGGTAATTTTTTTTTACCTGAATGAGCAAAGTTAATGTGATTTTTGGATTCAGCACATCAAAATGGTCCTATATCAGTTCACAAAACTCAGACACCAAATTTGTTGTAAAACAGTGCAATCAGAACAAATGTGCAATGCGAAGAATAGAATAAACTAGGTTATAGTTAGTAATACATTGTTTCTTATTTCAAGTGAACTCATTAGTCAATGGCATATGAAACAACATTAAACATTCTGAATTCAAGTCATCCAAACCCTTGCTTGATATTCAGTTTTAGTAGAGTGCACTTAAAACCCTTTGAACCCTTTATATACAAAATAAACAATAATAATAATAACAACCATAATAATTATTATAATAAATACATTATCAGTAACAACATACTTTCATATTTGGTTCTACGCCTTTCATCCTTGTAGGTTGTCCTGTAATTGTCATTAGAGTATCTTCTGGCAAAATGTAATTGCTTTTCATTATACATGCTGCTAGCTCTATGTCTTACATACTTGTAAATTGTCTTTCAAGTCTCATCAGATTTCCATCTTGCAAAATGTAAAAGCTTCTAAATTATCAATGCTGTCAATCTTACGGTTAATGCTGAAACTTGCACTGTTGAATTTTGCAACAACATTACTGTAATGTATCCGGAATGTAAATTAATTTTGAATATGGGGGTAGGCACTTATAAGCTTTCTTGCTTTGGCCTACTCCTTTTGAGTTTTTGTTAATTTATTTATTTTCTACTCTGCAACTATGTTAATGTGAATAATGTAAATAATCACTCAAATAAATCCAATCAATCAATCAATCAATCAACCCATGCCTGTATCAATCAAATGTATTTATAAAGCGCATGTGGACTTTCACCAACAGAGCCAGGCCTTATCTCACTGACGACAGAGCCGTCTTAGCCAGTGTCGCTCATCCTTGTTTGTAGTGTACACTCAGCTTTCACAAAGACAGTCGGCTAAGCTAGGCTACGCTAGGCTAGGTCAGGTTAAGTTTGAAGGGCAATGGGCTGTACTTATGCTGCAAAAAAACGTAATACCTAGGCTACATCAATTTTGATTTCATAATGAGTTTATTGAATGAACTTTAATATTATGTTCTTACTTATAAAACTGCCCAAAATAAGTAAGGTTAAGTGATTGGTGATTGATACAGCGCTATCAGAGTATGACCAGGATATGACGTTAGCTGAAGTTAACTGATTTGAGTAAAAGGACTTTAATTACACCTTTTAATTTTTTCCTACCGCTTGTTTAAACCAGGGGTTACTTATAAAGTGTAATTTCTGCGGACAGAGAGTAGCCTAAGCCATTGTTTCCCAATTAGGGGTACGGGGACCAAGATTGAAGAAGTAGTTAAACTGCACATTATTTTGAAAGGAAAAGCTATATTTTTGCAGTAAAATGTGTAGGTTTGGGAGGATTTTGGGTTTATATGAACACAACATTGTCTTAAAACTGCTTTTAAGTGATTGTTTTCTAAATAAATTGCAACAATTCTTGCGGTGGGGGGTATGCAGAGTACCGATGAAAGGTCAAAGGGGTTCACAAGACAAAACAGATTGGGAACCATTGGCCTAAGCTATGCTAGGTTTTGTTTGAAGGGCATTTGTGTGCAATATGTAGTGTCAAATTGGGTGTCAAATCGAACATTAAACTTGGAGATTTAATTCTTGTTTTGCTCTGCTGTTGTGTGATTGACCGCTATCTGCCAGGTTGTTGCTATAGCGGACTCCACTCATTTCGAAAAAAAAAGAAATGAGTGGAGTCCACTCATTTCGAAAAAAAAAACTTGAGTGAGAACAAAACCAGGGAGTTGAGCAAGGTCCACCCCTCCCCTTTTCTGCTCCTCCCCCACCCCCCACAACCCCCGGCCACCTTTTACCCCCCACCCCCCTGCTTCTCGGAGCCAAAAATTCCCAAACCCCCCCCCACCACCACCACCATCATCCCAAGCACCTCCATGCTCCTCCTTATGGGGGCAGGTAGGTATAAAAGTAGGCAAATCCAATAGGCAAAGGACCATTCGCTGCTGCGGAGAGTGCGGAAGACAGGCACACGCTCAGGGCAGGACAGAGACAGACAGAGAGAGAGAGAGAGAGAGGAGGAGTAGGAAAAAGTAGAAATTCAAACACAACTGGATTGACCGTTCCACAACTTTCAACGCAACCATGGGGCTGGGAGTAAGTACTGCTGGCTTTTGTCACATGCTCTGGCCTACTTTTAGTCTTAATGATTGAGATTAACATTTGACAGCTGAGGATTACCTCCAGAATTTTTACTTTTGGAATCAAACTTTTGGGTTCTTTTGTTTCATAAGTCTCTCGCCTTTGGAGTAGGGCTGGGCGATTTTGCCTGAAAAGAAAATCTCCGATTTTTTAAAGAAAAATTTGAGTTTCGATTCTCGATTTTTTTTCTTCAATGCACTTAAAAATGACTGCAGATCAGATATATTATCAAAAGTGCCACTTTATTGCTGTGATTGTCCTCAAGAGTTAAAATGCGTAAACAATCCCAAATAAAAAGTAAATGAGCCTCTGGCATTAGGGCAGGGTGATATGACACCTGACAAAATACTTCAAAATCAAAACCTTTTATACAATGGGGCAAATTCATTATACAGCTATTTTATTCTCTTTATTCATCTAAATTCACTTAAATCTCTACCTTTATCTGGAAGAACACAGAAGATAAGATGAAGGTCCAGATAATTGTAGCAATATTATTTCATCTCCATCACAGTAAAATGCTCCTGTAAGTTCACCTGCCTCTGTGCAGTTTACTTGTGTTTTATTGTCAGGCTGGGGATAGAGTTGTGGGTATTAAGTTAATTAACGTGTTTGGGGCATGTGCTTCTGCAACATGAGTCAATATTATTGTAGTTTTCATAGTTTTCAAAGGATCCACTATATCCCTAGTTCTCGCGTCTGCACGTCTCTCTCCCGATCGGGGCAGGCGCACAGATACACACACACGCAGGAGGGACAGAGAGAAGGAGAGAGAGAAGTACGTATGAGTTTGTCCTGAGACTTCACGTGAGCGCCCCAGATGAGAAGGATATTATTAGCCTTAAACCGCGTTTGCATTGTGGTTTTCTTCACCGTGTTGTTGTTAGCGTCAGGCTAAAAGTTAGGAAAGTTAGCTAGCAAGGCAGTGGTTCAACTTATCAGAGTTAATCCAAGACGCAAATCCTGAGCCCTTTCTTCGCAAATATGAGCAACTCAAGGGACATACTTCATTCAGATCATTCTGTAATCACTTTACATCGCGCATGTTGTTGTTTTGACGGTGTTACGCGGGGGAGGGAGCATGGCTCACACTGCGCTACGGTAACCCACAAGGACGAAACGCGAAAAAGCAACAAAAAACTGTGGAGGAAAAAAAACTCGAAATAAAAATCGTTTTTAGCTACAAAATCGATAAATCGATAAAATCGATTTTTTGCCCAGCCCTACTTTGGAGCTTCCCTTCCATTGACTTCTACCTACAGCTAGTCTATCCTTTGCTCTTCAAGATAGCAGGATTCTAACTAGGCGCTAACACATTGCCTTGACTTAGTTTTAGTCCGGTTCTCAACTCTCCCGATTTGTAGCCCGCGCACACTATGACCAGAGCAAAGTTTACTACAAATGCTGCACTACCCCCACTGTACAGCAAGCTACGAGCAAAGGACAGCCCCCTTCCTCTCACTGCTACTCCCTCAACAGTCAGACAGACAGCTTCTTTGCTTTTGTCACCAACTTTGAAAGTAACATACCTTCAAAAACTGCCGTCTTGAGGAACTCTGTTCACTTTGTTAGTTTCCTCCTCTGCTACTGAGGCCCTCTGTACTGCATTTACTGTGTTGTGTTGCATCATAAAGGAAACAAAGGGAAAACTGTCGCATTATTTAAAGTCTGGTTTAAACTCCAAATTATGCAGGATATCAACAATTCAGTTCCCAGTCCATATTCTAATAATACCTAGAAGCATTAATGCTTGAGAGAAGACTGAAGTATGAATTGCTAAATACAAGAGTCCTATTCACTTCCTGATTCAAGAGGTCTAAAGTACAGGCAGCTTTTAATCCAAATAATCCTTCGACACATGACACTATATTACCTAAGTGACTGCAGCCTTTTCGATTTGTTGTTTCTAATTATGCTTCAGATTCGAGTACAAGTAAACCATGTGTGTGGAAGACATGGTTCAGCTCAGTCTGGCATGTATCCAGTTAAATGCTAACACATTGCCTTGTAAATCATCGGTCGAATGATCCTAAGGCGCCTTGTTGTAGCCCACACATGCGTTGCCTCATAGTTAAAGACTGGCTCATTCTGGCCTGGCTAAGCTCCCATGACCACGTCTCTGCCTTTTTAGAGATGACACAAACTGCTTTTGAACTCGCAGACCATCACAACATTAACCACCATTTGAGCAGTCGCTAATGGCTAATCGCAAAAGCTGTTCGTTTAGTACTTGATATAACGCCCCGTGAAGCTGCATTGTTAAAACAGTTCGAAATGTAATAATAGTTTCACTTAATGATGTAATAAAGTTGTGTTTTGTAACAGTCTGCCACGTTTTGTAATCATTTTCTAAAATGACGATAAAGTCATTGTTGAAATTCATTCTGGCACTTCATTTCACAAGTTGTGAAACGTGCCTGTTAACTTGTCCCTATACAGAATGTGGATGCTACTAATGTATTAGGAAAGCAATGAATGAGTTTGGACCGCAACTAACATTTTAATTTAGTGGCTTCCCCTTTCATTGTTTGCAATCAAAAAAAATCAGATATAGTTAAGCATTTGTAGAAGCATTTCTGAAACATTTGCAAAGCTTCCCTAATCATTTGTTAATTAGTATGAACATTTCCCCCATGAATATTTCACAAAACTTTACAAACTGCTTATTAATGTTACCAACTTGATGCAAAATTGACTGAAAGATTTTCATACAAAATACAGAAGATTACCAGACTAGAAAAAAAGAGCTTTTCATACACAATGAAGTGAAAATGTTTTAAACTGTTATTACAAAATGTGGCTTAACACTGCCTCTATAGAAAACGAATGCCCTTGTGTCTTGTTGTTTTGAAAGGCACACAACTCTTGTACAAGTGTACCACTTAGCGCTAGCCTGTTCATATTTTAGTCTTCCCTCAAATGCTCCTGAATAGGGGTGGGCCATATCGTATCGCATATCGTTATCGCGATATAATTTTTTGATATCGTTGTAATTTTTTATATCGTCGTGGATACGATATAATTCATGTTACGCTCAGCTCCATCAGCAGCATAAACACTGACTCTAGAACATGGGGACAGGTGCTTATGAAGTTAAATGAAATGAAGGATGTAAACCGCTTGAGTAGATCATATTCGCGAAGAAAGTAGTATGCCGTTAAAAAAAAAAGAATGAAATATCACTGAATTAATCTTCCCAATAGGCGTAAGGCTGGGATTTTTAAGTAATTTGTCCATTGTCAATAATATCGTCAAATACATCGTTATCGTGATATTTCTTTTTATATCGTGATATAGATTTTAGGCCATATCGCCCTGCCCTACTCCTGAATCTTGATATCAGAACAGAAATCGCAAAATGAATCCCAAAAAGAAATAGTTAGCCTTAGGCACATTAAGATGCTACTGTCTGTACTAGCAGAGGGCGAGCTACCCCTGCTACCACAAGCTAAATCACATGCTAGTTGTTTTACTTACCTGACAGCTATACTTGCGGTCCGCCTCAGTACCTATCTACTCTCAGATTAGTTCTTTCATTATTCTCATGCCTGGGTTTACTAAAAGGTTGCCAAATTATTCAAAGATCAAAGATTTTAGGAAAGCTGCCATGGTTTACTAGCTGGTGGAAAGGTTGTTCCCCTGAAAACCTCCACAATGTTGCATTATTTTATTGCATGTTCAGAATTGTAGTAGTTGTGCTAGTTGCTTTGACATTAGATGCTAATGTGTGTATATGCTAAGTGCTAGCCACTCCAGCTACCAGAAGCTAAATCGGGTGCATACCTATGTTCCCCGGGTCCCATGTTCCCTGGGTGTGATTTTTTTTTTTTCCGTAGGTGAGTTGGTTCTTCAACCAATCACAAGTCATGAGAGTGAAATGTCATACATATATCAAGCAGCTTAACCCTGCCCCTGCCCTAGCCACTAACCTTAAGGATAGTGGGCTGGTGCCTAATCTTAACACAAGTTGACAGCCAAAAAATGGTCAGGGGTTTCTCAACTGATTTAGACTAATTTTGGTGTTCTGAGTCCGAATATCACATGCATTTTGCTCTATCAGGTCAACTTTTTGAGATACAGCCATAGTGTTACGGATTACGTACGTCTACGTTTTACATGTGTGGTGTGTGCGAGAGTTTCAATAACAAATCCGTAGCGACGAGGAGATATTTATTATAAACAAACTAATCCAGTTAAATCATAGAGGGTACAAATTAAACAAAAAAACATAAATTTGCTACACAACAAGATACTCCCTATTTATAGCCTCCCTGTCCAGACACCCGGGAAAAAATAACTTAAAGAGGGCACCCAATCACTAAATTCGCGCTGCGACATGCTAAAAATATAACAAAGCGCGCCAATCTACAATTAAACAAACGCGTTTCATACTGAAGACACACACTTCCTCACCTCTCCCTGACGTAACGTAACAAGTCAAAAGCAGACCATACTAAAAAAAAGAATCATCCCCATAGCAACAAATATCTTGCATAAGGCCTACCTGACGAGCCAAACAAATTGATTCAGTTGATTGATATGGCTTCGGCGCGACGGTCATGCAGGAATGATCCTGATGTTTTCTGTTACATCTGCGGAGATTACACGCTGTCAGTGGACAGGAAGAATATCACAGGATTTGTAAAGCATGCCTATGAGGCCTACTTTAAAGTCAAGCTGGGTGACCAAGATAAATCCTGGGCACCGCACACGGTGTGCAAGACGTGCGTGGAATACCTCCGGCGGTGGACGAAGGGCACGAAAACTTCACTGAAGTTTGGGATTCCGATGGTTTGGAGGGAGCCGCGAGACCATGCATCGGATTGTTACTTCTGCGCCATCAATACTACTGGCATCAACCGGAAGAATCGGCACAGCCTCCAGTACCCCGACCTTCCATCTGCCCGCCGTCCAGTTGCTCACTGCGAAGAAATTCCTGTACCAGCGTTCACAGAGCTTCCCGACAGCGACGACGAGGCCACCAGTGCAGACGAGGGAGGATATGCAGAAGAGGAGTATAAGGAACAAGATGGTCCGCAGCCCTTTTCACAATGTGAGCTTAATGATCTGGTTCGGGATCTCAGCTTGTCAAAGACTTCCTCCGAGCTTTTGGCCTCCAGACTCAAAGAGAAAAATCTACTTGGCGAGGACGCGCGTATCACTTTCTTTCGTAGAAGGCATGAGGACTACATGGGCTACTTCTGCCAGGAGGAAGACCTCGTGTACTGCCGAGATGTCGCCGGTCTTCTTGGTAAACTCGGCACTCCTCAATACGATCCGAGAGATTGGCGACTCTTCATTGACAGCAACAAGCGCTCTTTGAAGTCTGTGCTCCTCCACAACGGGAACCAGTTCGCCTCAATCCCTCTTGCGCACTCCACAAGTCTCAAAGAGAAATATGAAGCAGTGAAGTACGTGCTCGACAAAATCCAATATGAGCAGCACCAATGGATCATCTGCGTCGACTTAAAGATGGTGAACTTTCTACTTGGTCAGCAGTCCGGGTTCACGAAGTACCCATGCTTTATATGTATGTGGGACAGTTGAGACAGAGTCCAGCACTATGTAAAGAAAGAGTGGCCGGCGCGAGAGCAGTTAGTACCTGGGGCGAGAAACATCATAAACGAACCTCTTGTTGACCGGGAGAAGATATTGATCCCACCGCTACACATGAAGCTTGGATTAATGAAACAGTTCACGCGCGCTCTGGACAAGGATGGGAGGTGCTTCAACTACCTGTGCCGAGCCTTTCCTCGACTGACCATTGAGAAGCTGAAAGCCGGCATTTTCGATGGCCCACAGATACGGCAGCTCATAAAGGACACAGAGTTCCAAAACTCCATGAACAGGCTAGAGTGTGCCGCGTGGACATCATTTGTGCAGGTGGTGAACAACTTCCTGGGGAACACGAAGGCAGCAAACCACGCCATACTCGTCAGCAAGATGATAAAGGCCTTCCAAAAACTCGGGTGTTTGATGAGTATAAAGGTTCACTTCCTGTTCTCACACATGGAGAAGTTTCCTGAAAACCTTGGGGCGATGAGCGACGAGCAGGGAGAAAGGTTCCATCAGGACATGCGCCAAATGGAGGAGAGGTACCAGGGAAGGTGGGACGCAGTCATGATGGCGGACTACTGCTGGTCGCTGAAGAGAGACAACCCAGCAGCTGCTCACACACGGGAATCGAAGAAACGCCGATTTATGCCGTGAACTCTAAACTTTTGTGTCACGTAACGCTCATTGTTTTACTAATATTATGAATTCTGCTTATCAAATTTGATGGAGTAAATAAAAACTGAATGACTTTGGATACGTTGACTTTTATTTCTTGAGGAAAACGGAAAAAACGTCAAGGGTTTCTCAGCTGATGATCCGCAGAAATTTGTTTTTTTACGCAAAATCGATTTAAAAAAAAATTTCTGTAGCAAAAAATCCTGACCTGATTGAGCAAAACCAAGGTCATTTTCGGACTCAGAGCATCAAAATTAGTCTAATTCAGCTGGAAAACCCTGGACTATTTTCAAAAAATATTTTTTGTTACCCAGTGTAATCAATAGAAGAGGGGGAACATGGGTACCGGGGAACATAGGTAGCGGGGAACATAGGGCTGACCCCAGCTAAATCACATGCTAAGTGTTTTACGAAGTACCTATCTACTTTCAGTTTAGTTCTTTCATTTTCCTTGCCTGGGTTTACCAAAAGGTTGCCGAATTATTCAAGCAAAGATACTTGGCCAGAGGTGAGCTAGCATAGCCTGTCAAAGTTGGAGATTTGAAAAAGAACAGAGGAACTTTTCTTCCGCTGTTGTCAGCTGTTTTTGCTAACAAGAGATTGCGGTCACTTCCCAAGGTCGAACGGGTAGTGAATGAATCAGTTGCTCCAAGTTTTTCTAAAGGCATCCTCTTCAAAGTATTAGGGTAACGCGCACTCCACGCTCAATTTTGACATTATACAGAGAAAAATTAGTATGAATTTGTATCACACTATATCTGCAAACTGAAGCATATTTTTACATTTTACTTAGGGCTGCGGCTGTGCCGCAGATCATCCACAAAGGTTATCCAAGTACTTTGGATAACCTTTGGTTCCTCACTTCCCGCTGAATTATGGAGTTTAACATTTTTCCATCAGAATAATATGGGACGTTCTGGTCATCGCTACAGCAACACTGTGAAAATATGGCATAGGTGTAATTGACATTTCTGATCGGAACGACCAAATAGAATTTTGTGCCAAATTATTTTAATTTTCGTAAAACTAAAATTTGTACTCTCCATATATTCCTATACGGGGCGCTATTGCGCCAATTTGAATTTTGCCAAATGAAAGTGTTTAGGACTGTGACTTTAACAACTGATAACAAAATGAGCGAATCGGGCTCCATATGTGCGAATGGGAGCCATTTTTTGTTTGCGAAAAATCTCAAAATACTTCGTACAGTTTGCGGCTTCGCCACATAAAAACCGTAAAACTTAGAAAAGTAATTTGGATAACTGTTAAAGTTCTACTTCTCAAGATTATTATCCACCCAAAATTAGGTCGTTCCGATAAACGCTCTAGGAGGAGATAGATTTTGTACGAAGTGAAAATAAGGCGGATTCCCGCTTCGCGGGCTGTCATCCAAAATGGCCGCACCCAATATGGCGGGACGGCGTTGCCGTAATAATATTTTTTGCTCAACTTGTCATGATGCACGTCTTACCGATTTTTATGATTCTACGACAAACTTCATTTTTGGCCAAGTCCTATCTCGCAATGTAAAAAAAAAAAACGAAATTCAAAATTTGGAAATAGTCAAAAGTTGCGTCGGATCCGGTTTGAATTTTGGGCCAGAATCTGTGACTTTTCGTCAATGTTCACTGGTGAAAATTGCGACGGTGCGAAAGAGAGAAAGAAAAAAAAAGAGAGAAAGAAAGAGAGAAAGAAAGAAGAGAAAAAGAAAGAGAACAAAAGAAAAAGAGAGAGAGAGAAAGAAAGAGCGAGAAAGAAAGAGAGAAGAAAGAGAGAGAAAGAAAGAGAGAAAAGAAGAGAGAGAGAAAGAAAGAGAGAAGAAAGAGAGAGAGAGAAAGAAAGAGAAAGAAGAAGAGAGAGAGAAGAAAGAGAGAGAGAAAGAGAGAAAGAAAGAAAGAAAGAGAGAGAACAAAAGAAAAAAAGAGAGAGAGAGAGAGAAAGAGAAAAAGAAAGAGAAAGAAAGAGAAGAGAAAGAAAGAGAAAGAAAGAAAGAGAGAGAAAAAGAAAGAGAAGAGGAGAGAGAAAGAGAAAGGAAAAGAGAAAAAGAAGAAAGAGAAAGAAAAAGAAAGAAAAAGAAAGAGAAAAAGAAAGAAAAGAAAGGAAAAAGAAAAGGAAAAAGAAAGAAAGAGAAGAGAAAGAAAAAGAAAAAAAAAGAAAGAAAGAGAAAAAGAAAGAAAGAGAAAGAAAAAAAAGAAAAAGAAAGAAAGAAAGAGAGAGAAAGAAAGAGAAAGAAAGAGAAAAAGAAAGAAAGAGAGAGAAAGAGAGAAGAGAAAGAAAGAGAGAGAGAGAGAAAGAAAGAGAAAGAAAGAGAAAGAAGAAAAGAGAAAGAAAGAGAGAGAAAGAGAGAGAAAAGAGAAAGAAAGAAAGAGAAAGAAAGAGAGAGAGAGAGAAAGAAAGAGAAAGAAAGAAAGAGAAAGAGAAAGAAAGACAAAGAAGAGAGAAAGAAAGAGAGAAAGAAAGAGAAAGAAAGAAAGAGAAACCCAGGGCTCTCAGTCGCCATTGACTTTTATGGGCTCTGTACAATTACAATGTTGATTTTTGCATTATATATGTATGTGCACGGGACGTGCACGACAAGAGGAGTGTGTAAGTGAGTGTTTTGAGAGGAGGTAGCGCTTCGCGCTCGTTTTGTGCGTTTTGTTCGCTCTATATAATTACACAGAGCCCCTTCGCCAGCCCTGATGGCGCTCGGGCCTAAAAACTACCAGTAACATCATGAGTAGGTACTGGGTAACTATCTGTTAGTTACTACATTTCCCGGGTCTTCATCTGACGTAGGAACAACCAGTAACAACTGAAGTAGGTGCCAGATATCTTGAAGTTTCTACATTTCCCGGTGTACATCTGACGTAGAACATAAGGGTAAGTACTAGTAACAACACAAGTAAGTACTAGTAACAACCAAGTAAGTAAGATAACTATCTGGTAGTTACTAATATGCCGGGTCTTCATAGAGTAGGAACAACAGTAACAACTGAAGTAGGTGCCAGATATCTTGAAGTTTCTACATTTCCCGGTGTACATCTGACGTAGAACATAAGGGTAAGTACTAGTAACAACACAAGTAAGTACTAGTAACAACACAAGTAAGTACCAGATAACTATCTGGTAGTTACTACATATGCCGGGTCTTCATCAGACGTAGGAACAACCAGTAACAACTGAAGTATGTGCCAGATATCTTGAAGTTTCTACATTTCCCGGTCTACATCTGACGTAGGACATAATGGTAAATACCCAGTAACAACACAAGTAGGTACCAGATAACTAGCTGGTAGTCACTACATTTCGGGGTCTCTCTTCAGGACGTGGGTACCATTACATTACATTACATTACATCAAAAAACACTAATCACCGTATTTATTCAAATGGAGGTGATTGGAAAATGATATAATAGTACTGGTATCTGTCAAAATGCTGATGTGTCTACTTCCCGATTACTTACTTTATATTCTGTCAACATACATTAACTAAGGGATACAAATAATTATTTTTTTTTATACATATATTCATGACTTTCTCTTGCACGCGAACGCAACCTAATTATAATTAAATAAAGGAAATGTAACGCTCTGTAGATCGTAGGCAGCTCGCTAATTACACCAATTCTCTGTACTCTAATTATTTTGTTTTATTGAGAGCTTACAATTCCACGGAACAACAACAAATAATGTCTCTGAGCTAAATACAGATTTAAAGTTGTCTAGTTCTATAAATACATATGTGCCTCCTTTCTAATTCAAATGATTTCCTGGTGTACAAGCTCAAGGGTAGGCAGGGTACCGAAAAGCTCCGGTACGGGGTAAAGCTAACTGCGGGCTAGCGCCACTTTAAACAGTATTTACAGCCAGTTTGAGTGAAAAAATGTTATTTCCATTGTGTAATTGGATGTACAATATCCCTCTCTCCCTTCGCCTTTTCTGTCAGCGTAGTATTTACTCTCACGGACAATTAATAAGTAAAAAAACACAACTTGCTACGACACCTGCAGTTGCGCTTTTGGCCTCTAACGCTTAGAGTTACTTAGTACTGCTTTAAACAAAGGCTACATTAATGCATGCAAAGATAATTAGCTACTTCAGCGCAAATGAAGGCTGTTTTCTTAAAGCAAAGCAAGGTTATAGATGAGTTAAACTTTTGTAATTATTAGAGTGGCGGGATTTGCGGCAGGACTAACCAGGATTTAGACCACACCGGTTGTAACACAGCTGTAAACTAAACCGGTTATAAACCAGGACAAAACCAGGACTGAATAAGAAACTTGTCACATTGAAAAGCATAACATTGCAATGACGACAAGAAAGACATCTTTACCATTAGCTAAAGATAAGCAGAAGTTGACTTTACGTGCCTGATTACTGAAATAAAACCGTGTCCTGATGTGAATCACGCCTGTCTCTGCAGCTCAGGAGGTAATAATGTCCGATTTATGTTTTTTTTTTTACATTACTTAAATTGGAATTGGTATTCAAGAGACCAAAACATGAAGTTGCAGGTGACGCTGCTGTGGCCCAGTGTCATTTTCTGTTGTGGCCGTTGTATGACATCCTGAATGATACATTTAAGACAAATTATTTAATTTAATTAAAATAAACATAGGTTCGAAAAAGTACCATTAAGGCACCGGTGCCAGAAAAAGCAGGCAAATCGTTAAAGTATTGAGATTGAGAGAAAAAAAATATAGCGGTACCGGCAGCCCACTTATGGGGCCCTGTCGCAGTGTTCTATTAGGATCCTCTATGCGCCCTGGCCAACTTTGGGATCCACTGTACTGCTGTGATCTTTTTTCCTGTTCTATTGCTTTCAAGACGGTGGGCAGCTGGCAAGCAGAAATTTTGTATGGAATTCCATCCAATGCTGTGGGAAATCAAGTCCATCAAGTCTTCTTAACCCACCATGGCATTGCTGGGTAACACAGAAGTCAAGCCTGTTTCTGCAATACACAATGTTTATAATGTAAGTTCATGTTTGAAACAACTGTGCTTTTGGAATTTACAGGTGGTTTTCTTACTTTTTGCTTCCAATCCCAATGTTGATGTGCGTCTTAATCAAGGATCAAGTAAAATAGAAAACCTAAACAATTGAAAGCAGAACGTTGGTTAGAACAATAAGAATTTTTGCTCGAATTCTCAAAACATCGTGTTGGATGACCACATGTACACAAAGTGGGAAGTATGTCCACTTTATTAACATGAATAGTCTGTTTTATTTTTAATTATTTATGTTCATTTTACTCGTATAGCTACTGTTTGCCCCGACTTGAAGTTTTTGGTAGTCAGTGTATATAAGATAACCTCTATTTACTATGTAATTTTTTTTGCAATTTTCTTGTTCTAATGTGCACACTGGACCTGAAGTTGTTCTGAGGGCTGAAATGTAACAAAGTGAATTTCTCCATTGTGAGTCAATCAAGGTTTAATGTTATCGTTATGTGCTACTGCAGCCATCCTATGACTACATGGTGCACTAGCATTTACGGTGGTGAAAATTTATAAGAGCACTGACCGTGACCATCCTTTCAAAAATGCTGCCTGTTGCACAAGATGGCAAACACTGCTATTTTACAGGCGACGTGAATGTGCCAAACGATCTTCTCAACTCGCACTGTAACATGTAAATACGCACACGCCCTGCTTGATCTAATTTTCATACAGTCGTAACATCACCAGCGCCTCTAACACCGACGCAGCCATCAAATAGCTTTGGCAAGGCTAATTTCAGCGATATATGACAGTAAACAAGTTTAAATGAGCCAACTGCTCACCTCTCTACACTGCACCTGTATCCTCTCCTTCAGGGCACGCGCGGCTTATATTTTACCTGTGTCCGCATTGCTTTCATTCAGCTTGTGCATGCCGCTAGCCACAGCGCCAGACTCAAGACTCGATATAAATATCCACATGGCAGAGCGGAAAACCAGGCCGACGAAATCATCAAAAACACGGCTCAAACAATAAGAAACTCAGAAACGAGAGGCGAAGATAGGTGAGAGGCTAACCAAGGCGAAAGGTCACGGCTCTCCCGCTATCGCGCTACACAATCTACAGCCCGATCGGATGATGAATTACCATCAGGACGGACACTACACATTCATCCACATGTTCAAAGTGTGAATATAAGGTAAAAAGTATGATGGCGAACTTATCTCTTTTCCCTCCTCACGAAACCAGACTGTTTCAACATCCAACTCCCAATCTACTTCTCCATTGCCGCACACAGTTTTTTTGCCTAAAATATGATTTACGCTGTATCTACGATTAAATTAAGATAAATAAATCCACAGATTCTAAATAGTGACCACGCTGTCCCTCTTTGGTTGATACTGTGCAGAAAACCATGTCGTTCTCTGTCCCTCTGGTGCTTAACATGTCCCACTTTTTCAATTGAAGTCTACCTTTTTTTTTTTTTTTTTTTTAATATTTATTATATATTGTGATCTGTTGCTAGCCCAGTGTTATATAAGCTTGTAATAATGAAAAAGGTGTCGTGGGATGAACATGCTTGAATCTATAATAAACAATAATGTACTTCAAAGGTTCTGCCAATGCCCACACTGGTCTCTGGTTTAAACTATTTGGAGGTGTCACACTATTTCAAAAGCAAAATAAAACTCCAACAGTCCATACTGTTTCACCTGTATTGAAATTCATCATATCCATGACCTTTCATTGCTTCACAACAAAATACAGTTTAATGAACCATGCAAACTGACACATTATTCCCTCCTGCTCTATGCAATACTATGACAAAAATAATTAAAATGTTTTCCCTCTTTTAGGACACCCCCTGGTTGAGATCCTGGGAAAGAAATGAATCATCCGAGCTTCAGCAGAAAGATTTCAAGATTGTGCTCCAGTCAGGACCTACTTCACTTGAAAAATAAGACGTGAAAGTACTGATAAAAAGACACTGTGAAGTGCTCCTGTCTTCTCATCATGGACTAAGGACAGGTTGTCTCTTTTGAGAGTCAAATGTTGCTGCTTTTGGAAAAACTGATAAGAATGAAAAATAAATTATGTTATTTCTAGGGAAAAATCATTGTTTAAACTAGTTTTTTTTTCCTTTTTATAATCGCGCTATCAAGTCATGAAATAGAGTTTTTCATAGAAATAAAATACTTATCCGATTAAATCGTGTAAATAATCGATAGTTGCAGCCCAATGTGTATGTGTGTAACTGCGTACATATCTGATATTATTTTCTGTTTGTTCAGGTGCCCTTGATGAAGCCTTTTAAATACATGCAAGGAGTTGGAAGCCAGGCTAGAGAAAGCAACTTTGTCTTACTACTCTTTTTTAGTTGCTAGTGCCTCTGAACGACCATATGCCGGTTGGTGTGTATCCCATTTTATATAAAGATAACAAACAAATAATAATTATTTACAGATTAAAGCTCTGTTCAAGCATTATAATGAAGATCGAACATTATTCCTGCTCACTGCTCAGATATTCAACTATACACATTAAGCAGAAAATGGCTAATTTATATTGATTCCCTGTCGTTACAGATTGTACAGGATAAAGCGCTAGACACAGGACGCGCACCGATAATAGTTTGATGCTGCTGATAATCACTGAACCCAGCTTCTTTCTCTAAAGCGTCCAGTTTTTTCTTAAAGGCAACTACTTTGCATTCTCTTCTCACATTAACTGTCATCATATTCTTCAGCACAGTAAGTGAAGCACAAATAATCGTGTTTTTAAAACTACTCTGGATACGGTATTGGTTTTGACTTGTTCTCACACCAGTATTGTGCAAATGTACCATAAACAAGTATTCTGATAATTGTTGAGGTATAACATATAAAAAAAACATTGGGATAAGCTTGTTGGGGCGTTGACTGTGTATCTTTCTGAAAACAGGTTACATACATGTATGTGCCAGTGAGTGGTTGGAGGACCGATGGCGCAGAATGACAGCCTTGTTTTCTGTCAGTCTACACCAGGGCAGCTGTGGAGATATAATAGGTAGCATTACCCAAAGACTTACAAGTAGCTTACAAATAGTAATTTCCTGTATTTCCTTTAACAGTGTGTGCTTAGACCAGTGGTTCTCAACCTGGGGTCGGGACCAAGTCCCGCGGGGGTCAGCGAAAAAAATTCGGGGGGGGGGGCGCCAGATCAGCTAGTAAAAAAGAAAGAAAAAAATTCCATTAGAAAATTTATTTTATTGTAGGCATGTGTGTGGTATTTTATCAAAGGTGTATTAATTTGTTCTTAATTATTAGATTTTGGCCAATTATTAATTATCTTAAATTTAGTTATAGGGGCTATAATGGCCGTTTACGGTGTGACAAAGCGGAGATAAATAGATACATTGCGGACTTGGGCATTCAGCAAAAAACTTGCAGCATTGCTTAATGCATTTTACTACCGGCTAGCCTAGCTAAAAAAATGGATTTGGCTTAAGAAAAAAGCAGTTTTTGTTCCACAAAAAGCGGGAAGAGACAACCACAAGAACAGCCTACTGTATCCAACAGCGAATCCAATGGCTGAAAGAAGCGCAAGGTGCTGATCGGGTGTCAAGGCTCGGAAAAGTTCGGTAGATATCAGACGAGTTTTTAAAATATGGATTTTCTGCACAGTAAAAAAATGAACATTGAATATCCTCAAGTGTGTAGGCTAAACAGCTAAGCTAAGAGACATTTAGAGAAAACACCAGCAATACAAGGACAGCCATTTTTTCCCAAGCGCAAAGCCAAAAGAACTCTGGTGCCAGAAAACAGTGGTCAAACAAGAAACTGCTACAGTCCAGCTTCTTAGAAGTGCGTATCGGGTGGCTCAGTCTAAAAAGGCCCACACCTATTGCAGAGAGCCTCATACGTCCGCAGCAGTGGCCCATCAACAAGGGATATGCACGGGAAAAAATATCCCAACCCTCCTGACCATTCTTTGTCAATGACACAATGGGCGCAGAAATCCAAGACATGGCCATAGAATGAAGGATCAGCTCATTGAAAAGAGGGAAAATGGGAAATCTTCTCTTTCAAATAGATGAGAAGCACGATCTGTCGGAGCGCGCCAGCTGTTAATTCATCATGGTACGGGCATTTGAAAGAAAAATGCACGCCTATCCTGCTGTTTCTGTTCAGCAATGGAGGGAAAATGCACAGGACGGGACACTTTTTACGCGACCTGGAAGAAGGCAGGACTCGGTGGGAGCTGCGGTCAGTCTGCAAGATGGGGCAGACCGCTACTGCAGGTTCAGAAGCTTTAAGCCTGCGTATTCGGAGTTGCTCCTCATTAAATTTCTACACTGCATGATCACAGGGAACACTTGCAGTAAATGTCTTGGAGCCAGAAGCTGCGCAATGTTTCCAAAACGTGCCGTTAAGATGGTGGAACTTCATTAAAGCCAGCCTGTCCAAAGCAATGTTTGCTTCATTTTGTCATGAAATGGGATCAGAAAACGAAGCGCTGTTGTTTTCAAACAACAGAAGTTAGATGGCTTTCTCGTGGCAAAGGTGTTACACAGATTGTTTGAGCTAGCGAGAAGTCCCATATTTTATCTGACGCGGTTCCCACCTGCTGAAACCTTCTTTACCTAATGGGTTTGCAACCTCGCATATTTAGCCAGCATTTTTGACAACTGAAATCTAAACACGTTCTCTTCAGCCCTAAACGCAAATTCCTTACACTTTCTGATAAAATATGCATTTAAAGAACGAGCGAATGGCCGTGGTATGGATGAGGCTGCGCTGAATGTTCCCCGAGCTTGATGAAATTCATGGACAGAGTAATCGACATAGATTGGTGCTACTAAAATGTAGTTCATCTCAGGGCCTTTGTCAAAGTTTCAATCAATAACTTTCCCCAAAAGACGCGCCAGAGATCATGATGGATTACTGATCCTTTTCGCACTCTCCAATGTGCCGCCCTGCCGTCAGAGCTAAGGACCCTGCTAGGAACTCTCCTCTGACCGCACATTAACGTCAGGTTTTTCCAACGCGCACTGAAGAGTTTTGGCTGCCAGCTGCAACATAATGTACTGTATCAGTTGTGTACGTTTTTGCGAAAAAGCAATTTATTGCGCTGACTTCATTAAACAATACCGGTCCAGCTGAAGGAGGGTTGAGGATGACCTTGGTGTCCAGTGGTCGAAATAAAAGCCAAAATCACTACTTTGTTCAAAGAAGCAGGCACAAGCCATCCTCATTATATGTTCAATTTAATGTCATAATAAATGTAAATAGTTTTGTTTCTTTCTGTTTGTTCGGTTATATTCAGATATTTTATAATTACGCATTCGCAACAAGGACAAAAAAGAACTGCAATTTATTAGCCATGTTTGTTATAAACAACAGCTGTAGGCTAGCATATTTCCTAATTCCTATGCATCCCCATTATTAAAAGTTTAAAATGAAAGATAATCATTCTATTTGTGTAAAAAATTGTGGTGGTGGCGTGGGGGGTAGCGGGGTGCGGGGTCACGAAGCCCATTAATTGTTATTATGGGGGTCGCGACTCCAAAAGGTTGAAGAACCACTGGCTTAGACACCTGATGAGCTGAAAATGAAGGTGATGAAGCTCACTGCTGCAGAAATAAATCTATTGGTCCAAGCATCATCCTCAGCACATTTCAGTGCTGGACCAAAAGGTAACATGCATCAATCTTTTTTTAATTACAAAATAAAACCCTCAAAGTTTGTAATAAATAATACAGTGCAGACTACAATATGCTATGTTGCATAATGCTTTGCCTAGATGGAATTCCTGTTGCATACCTTTTTATATTTTTTCACTCCAAGGAAATTGATTAACTTAAATCATCAAGGTACGCATCTCTTTCCTGTCTTCCCTTCCTGGTGCAGTGAAACTTTCCTCTATGTGTTTAAGTACTTTCTCCGGCTGCGCGTCTATACAGACCAGTGTTTAACCCAAGGGAGAAGGAAGTGACAAACGCACACCCGTAATCTTGGCGAAGTGTGCTGTATACGCACTGCACAATGAAGGTTGATGCCCGTTGTCATGGGAAGTAAGTCGTGAACAGCCTGATGTTTGTTACGAGATGGCTATGTCGATGTTGTGCGAGCGCGTGTGACACGGGATCTAACTAACTTTGTAGTAAATCAGTTTGAGCTAAGGCAGTCTCGAGCCGACCTACAAAGCTTCTAACACTGTGTGAAACGGCCTGAGAGATGGAATAGGACTGTCTCCATGCATTGGATGAAAGAGCCACTGAGTTGTGGTGAGGAGTTTTCAAATTTTAGCAGAAATCTTGTGTAGTAATGCAAGTATGGGTTACAGAAAATATTAATGCTACCGGCATAATCCATATAAATTGTTTAAATCAACAGCTAATGTTTGTCGCGGTTGCCTAGTATAGTTCCTTTACAGCCTCAAAATGTTGGTCAAGCACTTGCTTATTAAAAGAGCTTTAGTGTTGGCCTTTTCAGTTTAAACATTTATTTTGGGGTTATTGTTAACAAGTTAAATTTTACAGTAAGATTATATTCAGTATGGTGCAGTGCAATTCTATGTTTCCCGCCGTCGGCCTTCTGTGTGTAGTTAGCATGATTTCTCTTGCCACGTGTATGGTTGGGTTCCTTCGTGGTTCTCACGGTTTAAACCACAGCCGAATGCACAAAGCTTAATCTCCAGCCATTGAATTTGGCTTACAACCTAGTCCACTCGGGCGCTGCTCTTAGGTTGATAATACTAATAAGCACATTTAACCTTGCATATTATTGAGTTGTTAGGACAATGCAAGTGAATAGACAGGACCAATATCAATAAGGACGATAAGAATGGATAAAATAATCTGTAGATTTGAATTTTTGGATCGTTCTAAATTATACTTAATATCTTCAATATTGTATTTTATAATTCTTCATTCTAGTGATCTAGCAAGACTTGTGAACAAAATGTACTTTACAAACTAAAATATATTCTTTATCTTATGTGCCCTCTTGTTCCATATTTTTTCCTTTTTTTAAATATAATGAAAAAATCTTAGTTTGTCCTCACATTTTCTGTTCTCTTCAGGACACTCAACTGAACCAGCATCAACAAAAGATCACATCATTTTGAGGATATAGTGCCCAACAAGCTAATATGCAAGGTATTGTTATCAAACTAAACATATTCGTTATCTTTTTTTAAAGAAGCATATGTTTCTCCATTTTGTTCCTCATTGTATTTTCAGTATGACTTTCACTGGGGTGGGCGACAGAGGATGTTTGTAGTTAAAACTCTGATGCTGTAAAGGGTCTCTAACAATCAGAATCCTCTCTCCTAAAAGGTAAGTTATGATCTCATTTGTCTTTTAAATTGTACAAGGAAATTTGTTCTGATGTTGGTTTAGTCTGAACGCATGCGACTCTGTGGCGCTGCACTGTGGAAATCTGACCAGCAATGTTTTTGGAGGTAGGGGACACGGAGCACCCAGAGTAAACCATGGCTGGTGTTGTCAGTGCTTCTTTGGTAATGGTGCAACGCCTCCTGGGTGTCCTGTTTGAGAATGGTCTCCTGATCTCCACCTCCCTCATGTGCAGCTCCGCTGCCTCATCCGCTTCTTACTCCTCCCATCCCCTTCTTCCCTTCTCCACGCCATTATCACTGAGGGTCACCTGTGAAACTCTGCAATCCAGTTGAGCCAGGACGGACTGACACGCATAGTCTTTCACCATCTTATAACTATTTACATTTTAATTTCTTTTTCTGCAGGTGCCATTTCCTGATGCTGTCAGAAGAGGAACTTAATTTCTTCAAGTATCAATAATAGGACATCTGTTTCTTTTGTGAATAAACTGAATTGACATCAGTAGACAGTTTTTGAGATTTACCAGATTGACAAATGCATTTAAAATAGAAAATTATTGACTTGCATATTCGTTATTAATGTGGTATATACTGACTTCTTTTTTCTAGTAATCTTTTAAACATTTAAACAATAGTGTGAGAGAAAATGGCTTGTTTCATTTTTAGATCCAACAAACGCACAAGAATTGTATCACTATAGAAATCAACGATTTTTGAATCTGCCTTCCACCTCCCACGAGCACTATGTGAAACAATGTTAGTTCATATTGGTGAATAAGAGAACTATTAATAAAAAACATTCATCGGGATAGCTCAGTAATAACAGTGTTACACATAAACATTTCCCCAAAAAATGCGTAGGTTATTAAAGGTATACTTTATCTTACATTTTCT